>OX123188.2:91251017-91851470 GCA_944739405.2 Euclidia mi
ATTTGCGTAAACCCAAGAAGATACTATGTTAACCAGTACGGACTGGAAACCGCAACAAAAATACGCCGGTTAGAAGATCTACAAACCAAGCGCGCAAGATACATAACATCTTTAAATTTCTTGAAAAGATGCCGGGATCACGATCTCATCCCTACATGCTGCAAGATATCAGCCAAGAAGGACATACGTGGGAGCGCTAAGATCTGTAAACAGGCAAGCCAAAAGTTACTCATACAAAAGATCCACGAACACCGAGCTGACTTACGCAGAATAAATAGAAATGTTGAGATTTTGTCTAACGAAATATACAAATTGATAACTCCATTTGATTTTGAACAATGCATCAATGCAATAAATAACAGAGAAACATCAAAATATTACGCGTGTAAACGTAACAAAATAGAAAAATTTGAAAAATTACAACAAAAATCAAATGACCAGTACAAAATGAAACAGAACGTTTTTGCACGGACCAATCACACGCTACCGTCCGCCGACCATAGACAAACAGTTGTCAATCTGTCAAAACACACGTTAGATCAAAACACCGAAAATGTATTATGTAGAGGTTTAAATTATGCGATAACTCCATCCAGAATACCGTTTGAGACCATTATTTGCAACGTTGAGGATTGTCTAGTCAAGAACAATGTGAGTAAGGAAGATTTTGAGGCCATACGTCAGGACGTTTCTGCTGTATTGCGCCAGTCGAAAGTGCCGAGAAGGAATCTACCAAAACCCGAGTATTTTGCACTGAAGAACCTACGAGCTAGACCTGAACTAACAGTACTCCGAGCAGATAAAGGAAATGCAACGGTAGTGATGGACACGTCCGATTATAAACAAAAAATGGAAAATCTTTTGTTGGATGAAAATACATATAAATTGGTTAAGACGGACCCTACCAACAAAATACTCAAGCAAACGAGTGACATTGTGAAAAAATACTCCGAACAACTGAATCTGGACGTGAAATAGTTAATACCATCATGTGCAAAACCTCCTCAATTGTATGGTCTACCAAAAATACACAAGGAAAATGCTCCACTGCGCCCTATAGTCAGTCAAATAGGGGCACCAACCTACAGATTGGCTCAACACATTGCGAAGATTCTCTCGCCACTCAGAGGCAAGACGAGAGCGCATGTAAAGGATTCCTACCATTTTGTCAGTGAAATAAAACACCTACATCTCTCTGACAAGGAAACAATGGTTAGTTTTGATATACAGTCATTATTCACATGCTTACCGGCACATGACTGTATTGAAATAACTAGAAGGAAGCTAATAGATAACAACATGCCTGAGGAATATGCAGAAATATTGAAACACTGCTTAACAACTGGCTATCTGTTATGGGATGAGAAATACTACATACAAGTAGACGTCGTGGCAATGGGCTCTCCAGTATCGCCTGTTGTTGCTGACATCTTCATGGAGGACTTCGAGGCGCGAGCCCTGCAGACTGCCACCATCACACCGAGGTTCTACAAGCGGTATGTAGATGACACTTTTACAATTTTACCAACAGATAGTGTTAATGTATTCCTAGACCATCTTAATTCTATTCAGAACCACATAAAATTTACAATGGAATTAGAGGCAAACAATTCTTTAGCTTTCTTAGATGTACTTGTTATCAGGAACAAAAACAACTCTTTGAGCCACACTGTGTATAGGAAAAAGACACATACAAATAGGTACTTAAACGGTGAATCTCACCACCATCCTAAACAGTTAGCTACCGTAGGAATGTCTTTGTTTCAGAGAGCCCGGGGGATCTGTGACAAAAAACACCTGGACGCCGAGCTTCAACATGTCAAGCAAGTTCTGCAAGACAACAAGCTCCGACCGCTGCGCCAACGTCACAGATCCCCGAAGAACAAGCCAGCCACAGTAGAGAGACAACCTGCTGTCCTCCCATACATCAAGGGCGTGACCGACAAGATTGGTTATATCTTGAAGCGAGCTTCGATCAAAACTTTCTACAAGCCGCCAACGAAGATAAGCCAATTATTACCATCTGTCAAGAGTCAGTTACCCTTACAAGAGGCCGGGGTTTACAAGATAGACTGTGAGTGTGGGCTCTCATACATTGGACAAACCAAGAGAAGCATAGGCATTCGACTAAAGGAACATATAGCTGACATTAAACATAAACGCTCAACGAAATCTGCTGTGTGTGAACATGTAGAACAAGGAACCAACCATTACCTGCGATTTGATAAACCACAGATACTCGCAAAAGAACATCGCTTTATTCCAAGAATGATACGTGAAGCTATTGAAATTAGAAAACATCCTAATTTCAATAGGGAAGATGGTTGGAATGTTCCTCCAGCTTGGGACCCTGTTATCAGGCTAATGAAACCCAAGAAGGACAAAGTCACCAGAAGACATCAAGACACAGTGAGCACATTCTGCGTAGATAGTAACACCAATAGTTGAAAAATGTTCGGGTACTTTGAGATAACTTTGAAATTTAAGACAAAGACAAATATCACCTCAGTCTGCCGTGAACATGAATCCTGTAAAGAATTCGAAACGTCGGCTAGTAATAAATTAAAAATGTAGTTTCTAGATCATTCGTTTCAAATGTAATAACTCAGTGAAACCAATACATCGCGATAAAATCCGTAAACTGTAGTTTAATTTCAATATAATTAAATGGTTTTGTGGTTTACACCATCTATCGAATGAAATTTATTGGAATATTTTCACCACACATGCGTATTATTTGTTTGTCGTAATATTTTCTTCAATTTTGGTTATTGAAAATGAACCCTTTTAAAGTTGAATATTATTATTAATAACTTAATAAGTACAAAACGATACACGAGCCATAATCAGAAGGTCTTGTTTAAGTTTCTTCACTTCATTTCATGATTTGCCACTGGGGGCCAATTCTCATAATTGTTCTTATTCAAAATGTATTTTCGATCTAGTCTTGGTGACATTAATATATGAAAAAATGTATTCTTGTAAAATAACTGACATTTGAATGTTAACGCGACTAGATCAAAATGTTAAGTGTCAATGTATGTGTCAACGTCGATCTATGTGACAAATTAGACTATAACGACAATATGTGAAGCAAAATCTAATCGCAGGTTATTCAAAATGCAGAGTTGATGTTTGTTAAACTACAAGTATCAGCCTTCTTGATCCTTTGTAACTTGATTTATTTCTTTCTAGGAACAATATGACACGTTTTTTTGCTAACAATCACTTCGAGGAAAATCATTTTCGTAGCCATTACTACAACAGTAACAGGAAATATTGTGGAAAACCCCTTGTATTTCACAGCTCATTAAACTTTTAGATAGATAGATAGATAGATTATTCTTTATTGTACACCTTACAAAAATTACATTATAAAACAAAACAGAACACAAACAGAATGTACAAATGGCGGCCTTATCGCTGAAAGCGATCTCTTCCAGGCAACCTTAGGATGGACAGATGATAAATAAGCCTTGTGCGATAAATGGTGCAGTTTCAAAGACAACCAGAATAATATACTTACTAAAATACAAGAAGTTCATAGACATACACAAGCATATATAGATACACATATACATATACCTACACACATACAATAATATATACATATTTATATATAATATATACCTACTATAACTACCATGAAATATGTCAAATGGACGAAAGATAGTGCGTTTTTAACAAACCTTTAAATATACTTAGCGATTTTGCTCTACGAATGTCTAAAGGCAGTGCATTCCACATGCGCACAGCTTGGACAGTAAAAGATTTGTCAAAATAATTAGTGGAATGCATTGGCATCTCCAGCTTCAAGTCCTCAGACGACCTCAAGGACCTTAAATGTGTGTCATGAAGGAACTTAAAACGTTCTTTAAGATAAGAGGGACTATTGGGATTAAACAGGATATTATACAGTAATGTAAGAATGTGAGTATTTCTGCGAAGGCGAATCGGAAGCCAGTTGAGCCTGTTGCAGAATTCTGAAACATCAATCATATTTGCGTAAACCAAATTTAAAACGTATGCAGAAGTTTTGGAGACGCTCAAGTTTGTTTAATTGCTCCTCGGTAGGGTCAAGATAGCTGACATCAGCGTAGTCAAGGATCGGCAGAAGCAAAGACTGTGCAAGCGCAATCTTGGTAGCAGTTGGAAGGAAATTGCGTAGCTTTCGTATTGACGCGGCTGAAGCAAACAGTTTTCGACTTGTTTCTTGTATCTGAAGTCGCCAAGACATTGTTTCATCCATATGTATACCCAAATTTTTAACAGTTTTGCTAAATGATAGATATTTACCATTAAAACTGATTTGTGGTAGATCAGACCAGACAATTTTAGCTAACAATCTTGGGCTACCAATAACAATCAGCTGGGTTTTTTCGGGGTTTACGACGAGTCCATATTTCTGAGTCCATTCACAAATTCGCTCGAGGTCCGAGTTAATAGTCTTGCAGGCTTCTGCTAGCTTGTCAAAGGGAGCTTGCGTGTAAATTTGTAAATCATCTGCGTAAAGGTGGTAGGATGAAACTAATTGGTTTGAAATAGCATTTATAAATATTGCGAAGAGTAAAGGGGATAGCACGCCACCCTGTGGTACACCTGCATTCGTGTTTGACCAAGTGGAATAAGTATCTTCAATGCGGATACGTTGCCGGCGACCAAACAGGTAACTTTGAAACCAGTCAATTACCGATGGAGATATGTTAAGAGAGCTGAGGATGCCAAGCATGATGTGCAAATTCACGGTGTTGAACGCATTACTAAAGTCAAGTAACGATAACACCGTTAGATTGCCACTGTCCATTCCTTGCCTAATATTATCTGTAACGCAAACTAAAGCCGTGGTGGTACTGTGTCCAGGTCGGAAACCTGATTGATATGGATTTAGGAGGGAATTTTCACGAAGGAAGGAACTAAGTTGTGTATGGATGAGACGTTCTAGGACTTTTGAAAGGAATGGTAATATGGATATAGGACGGTAATCTGCTAAAGTAGAAGGTTTGGGTTTTTTAGGCAGGGGAATAATCAGTGCTTCTTTCCACGCTGAGGGAAAGATGCCGCAGGAAATCGACTGATTCAAAATGTTGCATAGGACTGGAAGGATTTCGTCAAGGATGGGAAGGATCATTTTGCGGCTTACACAATCATTACCAATTGCATTAGACGTGATTTCCAGAATGCTCTTCTTAACATCACAAGCGGTGAATTGAGAGAAAATAAAAGGAGAATAATCTGGGGTTGGTAAAGATGAAAGATGCTGTAGAGTGTTACTTTTGATATTTTCATCAAACTTGGACGAGGAAGAGAAATGTATGTTGAGAGAGTCAATATTGAGATTATTTGGAATGGATTTTTGCTGTGTCTTACCAACACCCAGAGTTTTGAGAAATTTCCAGACCTTTGCTGGATCACCGTTTTCAACTGACTTATGGATATGTTGGCGTTGTGCTTTCCTACACACCTTCTTGCAGTGATTTCTGATAGCTACGTATTTTTCAAGGTTTATAGGAGTTGGTTTCTGCTTAAATCTTGACTTTGCTGCACATTTCTTCGCCATGATCTTTTTAATGTCCTCTGTCAGCCACGGCGCAGGTAAATGTTTAATTCTGATTGCACGAACTGGTGCATGCACGTCATACAACTGGATTAATTGAGTTGTTAAGATTTGAACTTTAGTGTCGACGCAATCTGAGGAAAACAATGACTCCCAATCTATATTAATGGCATCCTCACGAAGTTTTTCATGATCCATCCCACCAAAATTGCGCTGCAGAATTATCCTTGGCTTTGGTTTAGGTGGGCGTATATTGTAAGAGAGATAGATGAGGTCATGATAGGAAAATGCGTCAGCTGAACATTGACCATGCCTATGAACATGATTGGAAGAAGAAACTAGAAAAAGGTCGAGAAGAGAAGGAGTAGCATTAGGAAAGTGATGTGTTGCATCAAGATTTAAAATAGTCAAGTTGCAGGATTCTGTAACACGTCGTAAAGATATAGTTCGTGAATCCTGCTTGAGAAGGCAAGTATTAAAATCACCCATAATAATGGTATGATCATAGGAAGGAGTGAGATTTTCCAGGATTTGCTCAAATGAAGAAAAATAGTTAATATGACACGAAGGAGAATAATATACGCCCAATAAAAGTTTTGTATGTTGAAGTTCCACTTGTAAAAAGAGATGCTCGGCAGCATTCGACGGTGGCGGTTGTGATGACGTAGAGACAATCTGATAAGGAATGTAAGTGCGTAAATATATGGCAACACCGCCACCACCGCCGATAGTGCGATCATTCCTGATTAGTTGGAAACCTGGAACAATATAAGAAATTGATGGTAGACATGGTTTCAACCATGACTCGGACACAAGAATGGCATGTATATTATGGCAGTCTAAGTTAGCCAGCATATCAGGGAAATGAGCAGGAATACTCTGTGCATTTATATGGACTACATTAAAGTGCTTGGGTACGTCCGAAAACTGAGACCGAAGAATGTCTCCCAGAGAAGGTACACTAACAAAGCTGTCATCAAAGCTAGTTGCTGAATGAAAGCTTTCATCATCGCTTTTCGAGTCGGTTTGCGACATATATGAAAAAATTAATATATATTTATATACAAATAATAAATAATAAGTACACGTATAAAAACAAAATATCTAAATACTCTTATAAACTCATCTGAGTGTCCACCTGCCAGTTGCGCATTAACAAAGTGAAAACAAATTCTAAGATAATATGTGTAACCAACAAATATAAACACCAAAAATATTGTACACAAAAATTAAAACACGTACATAGTGTGGGTATTTAAAATTATTAACATCAATATAATAATGTTACTTATGGAGTGCAATAAAATATTGAGTATTGAGTGATTGAATCCAGTGCAAAACGGAACGTTACTCCATATTAACGACTTTTATTGTAAGATTACACGCGGCAAGGCCATATACATACAGTATAAGGTAACCATTACGAGGATAATAGTATGTTAACGGGCCCACTGCTGGGCTTTACCCACTTTGAGAAGGGCTTGGCTATAATCCACCAAGCCAGCCAAGTGTGGATTGGCAGACTTAACATGACCTTTGAGAATACCATATAAAACTTTCAGATGTATGTCTCTGGGTCTCCTCACCAACAAATTCACACAACTTCTCAAAGCCAGTGTTGCGCGCTATCGGATTTAAGCCGCGACCCCTGTGTAGTGTGTCAGCAGTCTATTAATTTCTCCTTAGAAATTGCATATTCACACACAAACACCTGTACTAACAGATGGATGATCGTTGAGTAAATCTGTCGGCTGATGTAACCGTGACCCACGCTACACCGGTGAATTATGAAGGTCTGGCGGGAAACGATCCGGAACGACCGCCACATTTAATTTTGTTCTTATCAACACCCACGAATCCGGTAGCGGCTTAAATTCACTTTGAATTCTAAATGAATGCGAAATAAATTGTGGTTTCATTCACAATTTTCCAGAAATACTGGAAAGTGAAAACATGCGATTTACATTTTAATTATAAAATAGAATTGAAGAGCTTTTTAATATTATGCTATTTCTATTTACAAAAATTACCAACTTTAACTATAAAATATTATAGTGAAGTGTAAAATATTTACAGGTATTTTCTTATTGGTAATGTGACATTTGGCTGCTCAAATTCGTTAGTTATGCAATATTCTTATTTCGTAGACCTAATTTAGGATTCCCCCCCGTGGGATCTCCACCTTTTCGTGGTGGGGGCGCTCAGTAACCGTGGCTTGGATACCAAATGGGGTCGCACCATTTGCTGCGTCGCGGTGGGACCGCAGAGGAAGAGGAGATGCGGTGTTGCGTTGCCGTCCGCCCTATCCTCTGCGGCCGCTGGGTGTTTTGGCGGCGGAGCCCAACACCTTCATCCGCCGCCAAAGGGGTTTTGTTCGGGGCCCGCCTGACCATCTGGCGGGCCAATGACGACCAGTTGGCGTAGCGGGAGTGTAAGCAACTGTTACGCCGGAGGTCGCGGGTTCAATTCCCGCTCAAGTCAAACATTAATTGTGTGCGTGAACATGAATGTTTGTCTTGGTCTGGGTGTTTCTATGTATAATATGTATGTATTTACAAAAAAAAAGTATATATGTATGTTTATCCATTGTCTTGTACCCATAATAGTTTGGGACTAGATGGTGTTGTCTGAATGTGGTTGAAAATTATTATTATACTAGAGGACGCCCGCAGCTACGCTTGCCATTTTGTTTTATTTGACTGTTTTTGTCTGATCCCATGAGAATTTCAGAAAATCCCTCCTTAGTGCACCCCTACGGTCCCCAAGGAACATACATGCCCAATTTCAGCTTCCTTCACCCAATAGTTTCGGCTGTAGCGTGTCTGTCAGTCAGTCAGTAACGCAAGGATTTTATATATTAAGATTATAATACCCGTGAGGGGGTAGCGAGGAATACTTCGGTGATACCCGACCCTCCGACACACGGGGACATGAGGAACACGGGTTGGTTTTTAGTCAGTGACAGTCCCCTTCGCCCTTCCCCAGGGCGGAGGGACTCCATGAAGATTTTCCAACCCGATACCACAAAGAAAAAAAAGAGCTAATTTAGGCGTCAACATTGTGAAAATTAAACATCATTACAATCTATGTTTTCATCGCGTAACTTTCCATCGAGCACTTTTATCAAGCGCAAAAAATAAATTTTACACGTAACACGTAAATAAAGGTTATGAGATTACTGTTCTTTATATTGAAGTCAAATACTGAACATTTATCAGTAATTAGTTCTGTTCATTGTATCCTTATAATTAATGGAACATCTGAACTTCGAGCTTCATTACCGTAACATCAATCAAAGATTTTATTAAATTGATGAGACTTAGATTGAACTTAAGCGGATTCACCGAGATCTTTGAAGATGTTGGGTTGATCACAAATTGGTTTAAGCAGAATTGCTTTTTCGCAAAATCATTCCTTGAAAACGGGACGGAAATAATTTTTATCAATAAAATCATCCTATTGAGAAAGCCTATTTAATTTGCTGAATATTACAACTTAATTACCCAGTCCAACATTTAGTACGGAGTTGAGCAACATTACATTGCTTTTAATATTTGGTTATGCAAGGTCTGACAACAGAACCGTCCATAAAACAACGAACGTTTCAATTTATTACATCAAATTAATTTATAGGAAAACCCGGGGCGGATTTTCTCACTAAATATAATTATTAATTTGGACGAACATTTCTAAGAACTGGCTTTTAACATCTTAATATAGAAATTCTCATATTCACAGAGCTGAGTCAATATAAACAATTTAATAATTCTGCTTCAGCTACGGCGTACATTTATTTTTATAATTATTATTAAACGATTTTATTTCGCTTGACCTGTTTGTTTGTTTGTTTGGGTCAAATTTAGTAATTTCAATTTTATACCCTTCCTGATAACAGATTGGTCTGATATTTAGTACACACTCTTAATCTTGATGACAATACAACATAAGATATTATTTATGATTGTAAATCTAAGATGGCCGCTTATACAAAATGGCGGATCACATATTACTTTACAACAACCTCAATATGGATATCAAATGAAAGGGGTTGGTTGGTAGAATAGATCTCATAATAAAAAAATCCAAGATGGCCGCTGATACAAAATGGCGGATCACATATTTCTTCATAACAACCAATAATCAATATGGGTATCAAATGAAAGGGCTTGATTGGTAGAATAGGGCTCCATATGAAGTAACAACAAAACTAAAAACTGGAAAATAAAATAAAATAAAAATATTTTTATGTAAAGGTTATGTGTACTAAAAGCTAAAAAATGATTCGGTAAGTCCTAGCTACCAGATCGCACCAATCTTCTCATCAATCTGGGGTATTGATCAGATAAATATAGAATCATTGCAAAATACAGAATCGCAATTTTCTGACGCTGATTCAAGCCTTTGTTTACCGGACTTCGTTCTTGAGCAACAAGATGTGGATGCACGTGCTGTGATGTGGGTGAAGACTGCAGACATGTGATTGAACGATCGAGACCCGCATTGCGCCCCGATTATGGTCGCACTAAGTCGGGCCTTGAAGGGTGGAGCTTTGACCTAGCTATCTACCGTGTCATTTCCTGGGATGACATTGTGCAATGAAGTGTGCACACAAGGCGTGAGTGGAGGCAACTGCTAACGACGCTATGTTGGTGAATCAGCTGAGCTTTCAACTGTGGTGAGCGTAATATGTCAGATTTTTTAATGGTATTGCAAGTTTTATTTAGTGACGGTAGTTGTAAAACATTCTTGGTTAGCAGAATACTACTACGTGTTTAATCTTGGAAATGTCATAATTGTTGTGGTGATATCGCCATCACATCGTACCGAGTGTTATAAAATTATAGTCCTCCAGTAAAATTGCTTAGTAACTTTTATTTGTTCACTTTTACACCTGTAGGTATGCACTGATTTACAACTTTCAACCACCAAATAGCCTGCGCTAGACGTCTCTATTGCTCGAAAGTACCAAAACGATTGCTCTGCCGCCTATTTTATCTGGCAAGCTAAAATATTCTCCCACTGTAAACGGAAATGACAACTTCATAAGCGACAGCCAACCGAAATGCAGCAAATAACGTCCATCACAACCTATTTACAAAATTGCTTGATTAATTGAGAAATGACAATTTATATTAAATATTTAACTATAATCAATTATTTACTGATTTGTTTTTTAGATATATTCTTAACTAGAAATTATACTTTTAATTAATGTGGCTATCACTACTGTTTGTAGCAGTCGAATCGTTTAAAAATGTTTCATAAATATAATTTAATAGTCAAATCATGACACGAGTGTTGTGGGTTCGATTCCTACACGAGACACTGAGTTGCCGAACCGTTTGACTTTTACGGTGTCGTGTTTCCCATGACATGATCTCATGAATAATCTTTTCTTTAGATCTCACGAATAGCTTAAAAAGAAAGAAAGTAAAAAAAACATGTGGGTAGTTATACTGAACGATTTAATTGTGGCCATTGATGTATTTTTATTAGCATATGGTTGTCTGACTACCACTCTGACCAAGCGATAGCGTAGATACAGAACGGAGGTTTTGGGTTCGATATTCGGGTTAAAAAGAAAGCGATTGCTTTTTCTTTTTCTTAGTAAATCATGTGAGGGTGGCTTGCGATCACGCACCTTGTGATCATATGCGCTGAGCATCTAGTGAGAAGTACCTCGTGAAACTGTCCTCGGTCGGTACGTCTGTAACTGAAGGAACTGCACAAGGCTCAGTAATAGGTCCCTTACACTTCTTGACCTACGTTAATAACCTGAGCAACTGCATCACTAACAGTACATGCTATCAGTTTGCGAATGACACTTGTCTGGTTATTGCTGATACAAATCCCCAAACAGCACGCGAACGTTTGCCGTCTGATTTGGATGCTTCATCAAGGTGGTGCCATGATGCGGGTCTTGTACTTAACACAAACAAAACAAAATTATTAGTCATTAAATCCCCAAATGTAAGGCAAATCTCCGTACAGAATTTAATTGCTCATGGCCATGACTGTTTACATGACTTTCAAGCAAAACAATGTAACTTATGTAACTGTCCATCTATTGACATTGTCGAAAAGCAAACATATCTTGGGTTGATCATAGATTTAATTTATATTTAATTTACATTTAATAAATCACTTTGTAACGGTATTTTTCCACAACGTTGGCAAGTAGCCTATATCACTCCTATATTCAAGAACGGCGACAAATCACGATGTAAAAATTATAGACCAATAAGCAAACTATCTTGTTTTGCCAAATTATTTGAGTCACTAGTGTATAATTATCTGTATAATCACGTTAAGCCCATTATTTCAGAAAAACAGCATGGTTTTGTCAAAGACAGATCCACAGTCACCAATCTCTTGGAATACAAAAATTATCTATGCAAGGGATTTGCAGTGGGTGGGCAAATAGATGCTATTTACACCGACTTTTCTAAAGCCTTTGACAAAGTGAGCCATATTCTGCTTTGTAAGAAACTCGGATGCTATGGCATTCAGGGCAACCTACTTCGTTGGATATCTTCTTACCTTAGTAACCGAATTCAACTAGTAGCTTTAAAAGGATTTCTTTCTTTACCAGTGGTAGTATCTTCGGGTGTCCCGCAAGGGTCTCATTTGGGTCCCTTGTTTTTTGTTTTATTTGTGAATGATCTGGTCGAGCGTCTGTCTTGTCAATGCCTCTTGTACGCCAACGACTTAAAAATATTTACTAGGATAATGACGCTTAATGATTGTTTACAATTGCAGAAAGACTTGCATACTGTTTCGGATTGGTGCAATGCAAATAAAATGTACTTGAATTTTAGTAAGTCTTTCATCATATCATTTTCAAATTAACGCAACAAAATAGTAAAGAATTATACAATCAATGGACAGGTCCTGAAGAGATCCACAGTCGCCAAAGACTTGGGTATTTTGTTCGACGACAGACTCTCTTTTTGACCTCATTATGAATATATTATTACAAAGGCTAATAAACTGCTTGGTTTTATTTTAAGATCCACTAAAGGTTTTAAAAAACCTCGTAGCACACTTTATCCTTACTTTGCTCTAGTACGTAGTATTTTGGAATACGGTTCCCCAATTTGGTCTCCATACTATAAAGTTCATATCGGCCATATAGAACGGGTTCAAAGGAAGTGCCTAAGAGTTTTGTGTTATCGGCAACAAATGGTTCGCACATGCCCTGACTACGACCAGAGATTGATAAAATTTAAAATCCAGTCACTGGAAATACGCCGCAGGTACTTTGACTTCGTTTACTTGTATAAAATAATACATTCTATTATTGACTCCCCTGTACTGCTTTCTGATATTTCGATAAATACCAGATATAGTGAACGTAGATCAAATAATGTTAATCTCTTTGCATTACAAATTTACAAAAAAAATATTTCCTGTTTCAACCCCCTAGTAAGGATGGCACGTCAATATAACGACCTGGCAACAAGTAATTTACATTTAGATATTTTTAATCCCAGATTCCTATCATATATAAAATTGTCAAAGATATCCTCCATTCAAAACCACAACCTTCTCAAGAGTTATATAATACTCAAATGTTGAATGACCGACACTTAATATTGTAAAATACACATAATTTACTTATATTGCTTTCTCCCTATTTTTGTTAATCTTGTATGTACACAGTAACTCATGCCGAAATGTATACTTCACGTGAAACTACAATGTTTTTGTGTATGCACATATTGCTGAGTTACAATTAAATCTAAGTTAGTTATACCTAAGCTTTATATGTTTACGTAAAAATTGTAACTTGTTTTGTGCATGAAATAAATAAATAAATAAATAGATGGCAAGTTTAACTGGAGCCATCACATAGAACGAGTTTGCGATGAACTGACACAATTTCTAGCAAATATCACAATAGTAAAAAATCGTATCCCGCACAGGGTGAAAGTAATGCTTTATTACGCGTTGGCAGAATCTCACATACAATATGGGCTTAAAAGTTATTGGACGTACTTATAAAACTTATCTTGATAATATCTGTAAACTTCAAGTAAGAATTCTAAAAACAATAGTCTCACCAAAAATAAAAATCTATTTTATGACAATGAAAATGGCTTGTTTAAATATTGTAACGTTTGACCAATTCATAGTCAAATACATTATTCATTATTAAAAGAACAGTTTTTTAACGAATCATTAAGACAAGTTATCGAACATCCTGTACGCACTTGGGCAATTACCGAGAATCGGCTTCGCACACAGCGAGCCAATAATACCTACGTTGAGCGAACTACCGGTTATATTGTCCCGCGACTTATTAATAACTTACCCTCAGATTTATGTTATAGCCTTTCCAATAAAAATATAAAATCTAAATTAAAACAATATTTCTTAAGTCTTCTTTAGAAAATAAAAATTGTCAATCTGATAAGTATGTTTGTAAATGTATCTATTTATTTTAATTATTATACATTGTAATGGTATACCTACTATATTGTTATCGTTTATTCTTTTTAACTTAATTGAATGTATAGACAGACTCAAAGTAGCATTAGTATAAACCTTGATGGTTTTAAGATGCTTTTATAATATATATGTCTCTGTATTATTCCATTGTAAAAACAGTAAATAAATAATAAAGGATAAAGGTCCGTTACAAGACTTTGAGTGAAAGTGTTATGAAAATGAAGATACTGTATTTTGTGTTCTAAGAATAAACTCAGTTTATTGTACTTAGTGTGTATTCATTGCAAAGAGACCCAGCTGTTCCCACATAGCACTGTGAAGCGTTTATACCGGCAAAAATCAAGCTTCCCGTCGTCATATATCTACGAGTATTTACCTTGCCGATAAGATAATATTCTCAGTCATCTGCTTTTATTTATCAAATACCCAAAACGTACAAGTTCTTCTTAGTACGGGACTAGGCAGTGTATGTGATATGACTGTGATGTGACAAAATATATAGTTAATACGTATATACATAATATATACAAGTTCACAGAGACCACCTTCTACTACTGGTAACTACCTACTACACTAACTCTCAGACATGCAGATTTCCTCATGATGTTTTCCTTCACCGATAAGCAAGCGATAATTAACAATATTTTTTCCAATCCATTTTATACAAGCAACACAAAAATATTTTTGAAACATTGTTGGTTGTGAAAATTAGAAGGCTTAATTAACATAATTTTAAAAATATTTTCTTAGTACAATCACTTTAGCACGGTTTAATTGGAAGTAATAAAATTTTATTCGTAACCGGCTCGAAAATTTCTCATTGTCTCAATATTAACAAAATCACAGGCAACTTCAAACATTGAAACCATACAATACAATTATATCAGTTATTCAACATTTTCAGCTGAAAGTACCGAAATAAATATGAGTATAATAATATGTCCATTTTCATAGTTGTAAGTTGTTTTTGAATAGTGCTAAGTTAGGTGATTTCTAGATATTGGTAAAATTAGGTATGCCTGAAGTCTACAGGCAAACCATTCGGTTTCCGTTTTAAACCGAACGATTTAAAGCTATAGATACGTAAAAATTTGAGATTTTTGTATTCATATAGTTGCAAGTCATCACAATTTTTAAACTGTTAACAATTGAGAACAATTTATAATGCATTGAAGTTAACGTTCTTTAAGATACAAAACGACTTATCATTATTGAAAATGTCTAAGCGTAAAAAGTTCAAAACGCAATTAATTTAGACACATTGTTTTCAGTAACTCTCTTTGTGTAGAGGTGCCAGTAAATTAAAAAGAACTACACCGTACACAATAAATCTGCATTCCTTAAGAAATGCAACAATTTGTGCGCTATTCATTAAACTTACTATTCAAATCCTATCCAAAAGTTCACTGTGAAAATTCTTAATATCTTAAATGTTTAACTTAATAAATTCGGAAAGAGTTTTATTTAAATGAATTGCTTTCTGTTTAACCTCCTATGAAAAAGTGGGGTGTCATAAGTTTGACGTAGTATTTGGGTATCTGTGCTTGTCTGTGTAATAGCTTCTACACGAATGGACCAATCACGATGCCGTTTTTTCGTGTGAAGGCTGAACTGTGATCAAGACGTTATTTAGCTACAATTAATGAAAATCTAGGATGGGCTATAAACACTTCTTAATTTTTTGTTATTAACTTCATTTTTAAGAGTAGAGACGTATTCTTATAAAAAGAGAACAAAAATAATCTAAAATGTTGTTCTTATATTAATATTTTGATGTCTTGCTTGTTAATTCAATAGATTCAATAATTGAAATCTGGAACTATTTAAAAGGCTTAAATGCAACAACAAGAAAACCTATTTCATTTTACAACGAGATTTTCTCGATACTTATTGAAACGTTCTTATTTAAATTGACTTACAAGAAAAAAAAAGATTGGGAAAGTCAAATGTACTTTGAGATAACTTATACATTCAAGAAAAAGACAAATATCACCTCAGTCTGCTGTGACCATGAATCCTGTAAAGAATTCGAAACGTCGGCTAGTAATAAATTAAAAATGTAGTTTCTAGATCATTTTGTTTAAATGTAATAACAAAGATAACTAACTAAAACCCATCTAAAACCAATATAATGCGATAAAATCCGTAAACTGTAGTTTAATTTCAATTCATGAAAATCTTAAGTCCATGCAGAACCCAAAAGCGTATCAATGTAAACATACTCCACCAACCCATAGTAAGGCAATCAAAAACAGAAAAAGCCACCTAATCCAGAGCAGAGCGGATAACCACCGGCGTTATTTCTGTAAGCGCCTTTAGTAAAAACATATCACGTAAGTAATTAGATGAAATAATTATGTATGTGTGTGCAGGCCACCATATTCTGTTGTTTTTGTATATTTGAGTAAATAAAAGACCATACGGTAAGGCGCACTTCATTTCACTTTTATTTGATTTTATTTTTTTATATATTTATAAGGTATACCAACAATTGTTACAATAATACATACATTAATATGACAAAAGTGATAATAGCTAGTTGTACAATTACTAATACACCGCTCGCTTACACATATATTGTAATTTTATAACGGAAGATAATCTATTACAGACAAATACAACAACAAGTTATGCATAAAAAACAACATTTTCTTCGGTTATGAGCACAAAATATTATAGGAGTAACATTTGGCTCTAATGTCTTATTTCGCGCGGTGAGATAGATGTTAATAATAACGGAGTTCTCCTTTATTATTCACCTTATCGTACCTGGTATAGACAGTGGTAAAGTAACTGAGTTATATTTTGGGTGGCAATTATTAGTTTCTCATTATGTAATAGGCTACGTGCAAAAAGGCAAAGTTCAATAAATTACGTAGTTAAAGGTAATTTCTCTTTAACCCTTTATAAGGCCGAGGGAACTAGGGTAGTTACAAATTTGAACTAAACGGATTTTGTAAGCCATTAAGTTATGAATGCCTTATGTATTTTTTCTTCGTGAAAATCGACGAGAAAATTTTGGAAAATTTGGTGGCAATATAGCTGCCACTGCCTGTAAAAGACTATGAAAATAAAATGAGGTTTATTCTTAATGCAACTTTTTATTTCTGTTTGTCCTCCGAAATGTCGGGGGTCGTCGCGTAAGCTAAATAACTCGTCCAGTGCATTTTCTTTGTCGTCATCACACAATATTTTCGGCATTTTCACCTGCAGTAAACACTGTAATATTAATATCTACACGGGCAGTGGCAGATATATTGCCACCAGTTAATACAAAATTGTATCAAAATAATAAACATAATTTTACAAAATACTGCTCGATCGTACAAGTAACAAACGTAATTAAAACAAAAAAACTGTCAAAACTGTTTTTGTTTACCTATTACGCTCCGTCTTATTGTTGTTTTAAAAATAAACGAGTTGTTGTTTCGCGAATCTACGGTTGTGAGATTGTGGACAGTGACATAATAAAGAACTGATAGTGTTTGCAGTGTCTTTCGTTTATTAAATTCTATTTAAACTTAAATTAAAATCTTTACATCTAAAAGGACTTAAAAACTACCCTTACTCTATAAAATATAATAGTGATCTGAGGTACCAGACAGTGTCGGTGATCGCTGATGTATGTGGTCTTGGCGCGGTGTTAGTGGCTGAATATTTTAAAACCCGCGCGCTGATAAATGCCGCGAGAGCCTTAAACAAAGCCTTTTTCACGGAATTAAGCACAGCGCCATCTCTGTGTCCGTGTTTGATCTATTCAATACATTGCCGGTGTTGTTCCCATCAATTCAAGAGTGCGACAGTAGCGCCATCTTTGACTCGTCTTCCGCATTACGTAGTATACAATCAATCATCACCTAATCATGTCAAGGAGCTGTGGGCGTTGTCGTCGTTTTCTGTCGCTGACCGAGTCTGCGAGATGTCGCCATTGTGACGTATATTTTCATCTAAAATGTGTGTCCCTGCCTCCTGCCGGTACCGTTTCTCCATCCTGGCAATGCCCGGGTTGTATCAAGTCTAAGACATTCAAGAAAAAGACTGTCCTACAGGCTGCCAGCAAGCAGCCTGAAGACCTGTTAAGCGTCAACTCGCCAACGAACTTATCGTTCGAGTCCACCCAGGAGCTGACACTAGATATTAACGAAGAGCTTAAAATTTTCAGAGATAGTTTACGCTCTGTAAACAGAGACCTGCAAGCATTTAGAGATGAGCTAGCGGACATCAAAGTAAATATAACAAAATATCAACAAAAAGTCGATACTCTAGAGGAGAGGGTCAGTAAGCTTGAACAGAAGCAACCTCCTCATACTGAAGACGTTGACGAAGTGATCGCTCAGCTCAGGCATGACCTCCGCGAGCGTGACCAACAGCTGCTGGCTAATGACATCGAGATAGCCAACTTTCCGGAGGTGAGCGGGAAGAACCCCGTCCATGTCGTAATGCAGATAGCGGCGAAGATCGAGTTGAGCCTACAAGAGCATGACGTAGATTGCGCGCAACGGATTGGCGGACGGCATATCGTGGCGACGGACGCTGCGGGCCCCGAGGAGCGCCCACGACCCATAACGGTACGTTTCACGACGCGAGCAAAGCGAGATGCAATGCTGCACAGCGCCTGAGTTCGTCGAGGAGTGACGTCGGCCGACATGGCCCTAGGAGCGCCTAGGCGCTTTTACAACAACAAGCGGCTCACCAAGGAGAACCGACCGTTGTTTCGGTTGGCGCGTGAAGCCGGCCAGCGCTCAGGATGGAAGTTCGTATGGGTCAAACGTGGCCGTATCTTTGCACGAAACAAGCCTGGAGACAAAGTATGCTCGATTAAAAATGAATCGGACATTGAACAGGTTTTTAGTTCTAGCTCCACATAGTTATTTTTTAAAATTAATAGTATTATTAAGTTTTAGATTTAGTAAAGACGGGAAGTCTTATTGTAAAAATAGCTTTACTAAGGATCCAGGTTGCAATAATGGGTTAAATTATTATAATATGCCTATCACTATGTATATTTATTATTTATACAAATTATTTATTTATTTATATATAAGATTGACTTATAAGCATATATTTATTTTATTAATGCTTCTATTTTACACAATTTATGTACATATATAAATACATCACAAACATACACTACTTACATATAATAATAACACCACATAATATTAACAAAACTATATCTACAAATGGAATAATAATATATCAACATCTAAGCTTTAAAATAATTACATTAACAAGTATATACAGGACAGTAAAAGTTTTTAACAATAAAAATGACAAGAAGTAAATACTTGAAGGTGGGTTTATTCAATGCTGGCTCATTGGGAACACGGCATGATGAATTTTTGTTAGCCATGGATGAACTAGCAGTAGACATCATGGCAATCAATGAAACATGGCTACGGGAAGGAGAGGATGGGCGTGCGCCGACACTTTCAAACTACCGCCTTCGTCACGTACCTCGACCCTCGAATGTGCGGGGAGGCCGGGGCGGTGGCGTTGGCTTCTATGTGCGCCGGGACCTCAAGGTTCGAACCATGGCACACCCAGTCGCACCGAATGTCGAGCAAATGTGGCTCAAACTCACGATTAACTCGCAAATTTTGATCATTGGCACAGCATATAGACCACCTTGGCTAGACATGAACACCTTTCTGGATGCAATTACTGACTCCTTAACATCATTTAACAAAACCGACAAAACCGTACTTCTTGGCGACTTTAACTCAAACTGGCTCATCAGTAATGATAACAATACTATCTTACTAAAAATTTTTTTACATAGTATCAGTCTTGATCAGGTGATCCAGCAGCCAACTCATTTCATCGATCACAGTGAGACCCTTATCGATGTTGTATGCACTGATGCACATATTAACCACATTTCAGTCCAACATAAACCTGAATTAGGTCATCATGCCATCATATCTGCGACATTGCAAATTAAAATTAACAAGCCCACCCCACAGTGGATCAACTATAGGCCGTTAAAGCACATAATGCCAAACGTTTTTGAGGCTGACCTCAACAAATTAGATTGGGCTTATATAACTGTTCAGGAAAATGTGAATGACATGGTTTCATTATTTAACACCTTTATTACAACTCTATTTGATATGCATGCACCAACAACCAGTATTTTAATTAAAGATAGATCTCTTCCGTGGATTACATATACCATTAAAGAAATTGTAAAATTACGTAACAAGTATCACGCACGCTATAAATTAAGTAAATCTACCATACACAAAACTTGTTATAAAGACATGAAAAATATTGTAGTAAATGCAATTGAAAGCGAAAAGAGAGCCTACTTCGAGACATATGTAAACAGACATATCAGAAACCCAAAGAAGTTATGGTACAATCTGAAATCTACAATTACAATCGGCAAACCAAAACGGCAAACTAAAAGTACATGATTTGCCATTTACATTTAATGATCCAGACGATCTCAACAGACATTTTTTAAACATTCCTGGTAATCATACAGTTCTATTATCTGATCTGATTTACTTTGAGACAAATAGGTTCCACTCACACTCCTTCAGTCTTAAGCCTGTTAGTGAAGAACTAGTTCATTTGTACATTAAAAGTCTTAAATCAAATGCCCTCGGTATTGATAAAATTTCACTAGACATGCTGATGATGACTCTTCCACATAGTCTACCATACATCACAGAAATCATCAACAAATCGATCACTTCTTCTACCTTCCCTGAAGTATGAAAAACGGCTATTGTTAAGCCCAATCCCAAAATCTCTAATCCCATCACTGCCAAGGACCTAAGACCCATCAGTTTGCTCCCTTGCTTATCAAAGGTACTGGAAAAGGTGGTAAGCAGTCAGTTGAGAAAGTATCTAGAGAATTATGATATAATACCGAAGAAGCAGTCTGGATTTCGCCAGGGACACAGCACAACCACCACTCTCCTTGATGTGGTTGATGACATACTGGAGGCTAGGGACCAGGGCATGGGTACTATGCTCACACTGCTAGATTTTTCGCGCGCCTTCGAAACAATTAATATTTCTCTTCTTCTGGCAAAACTGTCATATTATGGGTGTGACGCAGCAACAGTGAAATGGTTCCACAGTTATCTGACTGACAGATCTCAATTTGTCCAACTGGATAACAACAGGGATGGTACTATGGCCTACTCCTCTTGTTGTCAGGTGACTCGGGGCGTCCCACAGGGATCTGTACTCGGCCCTCTCCTCTTCATTTTATACTGCGCCGATGTTACCAACCATATTCATAACACCAAATTCCATATGTATGCTGATGATCTCCAAATATACACCTCCTTTCGTCCAGATGATAGCAATGAGGCTGAAATTAAAATGAATACTGATTTAGAGAGGATAGCTGACTGGGCAAAAAAAAATTCACTAGTGCTTAATCCTAACAAATCGAAATATATTATATTCGGCTCTAAAGAATGCATTAATAAAATACAGGCCCTCAAGCCAGTAGTAATGGTGGATGGTAGTCCCATACAGCAAGTTAGTGAAGCGCGTAATTTGGGTTTGATCATGGATGGACAATTGCATTTTGTGACGCATGTCCTTGAATCTGTAAAAAACTGTTTTTACCGTCTCAGATTGCTTTACCGCATCCGGGATCACCTCAGCACAGATGTGCGCATACTAATCTGTGAGTCACTAGTTTTGTCCAAATTAAATTATGCAGACACTGTATTTGGTGCATGCATATTGAAACGAACTCAAAAATTAATACAGCGAGTACAAAATGCATGTGCTAGGTTTTGTAACAAAATCCCTCCGCGCACACATGTCACTCCATTTTTGAACAATGGGAACTTCATGAAGATGACTGCACGTAGGCACCTTCATTTGGCAACATTGCTTTTTGGTATAGTTTTATATAAAAAACCAGCTTACCTCTATGAGAAGTTGACATGGTCGCGAGAGGTTAATACATATAATACAAGGGCCTCATCAGATCTCTTGGTCACCTTGAAGCACCGTACTTCCTCATTCAGAGGTGGATTCCGATTTGCTTCCACGAAATGTTGGAATGATCTTCCTCCTCCCCTGCGTAGCCTGAAAACAGTACAGACATTCCAAACTAAATTTAAGCAAATATTATTACAAAGACAAACATTATCATAGGTATTGTACAGTGAAGCGGTAACTTACATTTCATCTATATTATACACGCGTAATATATGACATTTTCATCATCTGTAGTATAATATTATGTTAACAAATTGTATCTTATAAATTAGTTTGTATTAATAGTAGTAGTTTAGTATTAGTTATTTGTTTTATTGGTACAATTTTATTATAACAATTAAAACTTTGAGCAATAGCCGACCGAACACACCATCTGTCAAGTGCATGTCAAGTGTGACAACTTGACAGACGTGATTGTAAAGCGTTCGGAAACGCATAATTTTTTTTATCTATTTATCTTGAATTATAATAAGGAATTTATGTTCTATATTGTTTTTATTATGATAATTTAATCTATGTATGTATATTTATTATTATTTATTTGATATTTATATATTAATTCATATACTATTTATATTAATTATAACTAGTTTTAAGAGTTTATATGTATGTAAGTAAGTAGGTCCTGCGGGAAGATCAGTGTTGCAGTCTCACCTGATTCTGCAACTAATACTGACGCAGGTACCTTATTTGCGATCCAAAAACTGTTTTTCTATAGTCCATTCTGACTATACTGTTGTATCTACTGCATTGGAGTTGCAAATAAAAAACAATTTCATTTCATTTCATTTCATTTCATTTCATTTCATTTCATTCATTTCATTTCATTAATTATTGAAATAAATGCAAACTCTTACCAGTTTCCCACAAAATTTTATAGATTGAGCTAGATTTGTTACACGTTACACAAAATCACCGGTTTTTACCCTTCAAAGTTTGAAAAGTGTCAATTGAATTTGACAATTTCCACACAACAAAAAATATACGTTGACAGGACATCTCAAGCTTGCTAGTAAGTAAAAAATAAACACTAGAAAGATAAAAAGTTTCCCGAAAAAAAATTCTAATATTGGTGGCAATATAGTGGCCACTACCATTAAAACGGTTAGAGGCTACCTCGAAGGTCAAAAAATAATCCAGAGGTCATCACTAAGCGTTAGCTATAAAGTTGAATGTGGCACGGTTTTTGACATGGCATAACATCACGAAACTGTCTGAAATTTTATTTCGTCCATAACTCAAGTAATAATCGTTTTAGCGACAATTCGTTCAACCAGTCCCTATTAAACTTGCTTTTCTTTCAGTGAGTAGCAATTTCAAGGCAAAAAGTAAAAAAAAATGAAATATCGAAATCGTTGAGCAAAAATCTTCCAGTCGTGTATCTGTCCAAGGAGTCCCTAGATAAAGACCTGATAAATAATATATAAAATTTTCACTTTGCTGGTGTTTCTCATTGCTTCAAAATCGGTAATCAAAAAGGGCATACATTTTCGAGGTAGCGCCTTAATTACTTTACAAATTGTCCAATTGATAGGTTTACACGTGTTCAAATATATAGTTCTGTGTTAATAATTACGTTAGAAGCGAATAATTCTGTGAAAATTAATAAATATCACCTAAGCAGTAGGTACATACTTTCACTCGCAATAAAATGTGTAAAACTTTGCTTTTCACTGTGATTATACAAGAATCACTGTTTAGCTACTGGATTAGTGAAAGAAAATTTCTGAACCATTAGGGACATATTTTATTATCACTTCTTTCAACAGGTTTCCTTACAAAATGGGACCTATAATTAGTCGTCGAGTGTTTGCAGACATTTAT
The DNA here is from genome assembly GCA_944739405.2 of Euclidia mi. Taxonomy (NCBI): domain Eukaryota; kingdom Metazoa; phylum Arthropoda; class Insecta; order Lepidoptera; family Erebidae; genus Euclidia; species Euclidia mi. The sequence continues at coordinate 91,274,824 of OX123188.2, forward strand.
GTATACTTAAATACAAACAGAATCGAGTTTAGGTATAAGTACATAGTTAGGTCGAACTGAACTTAATAAGCTCATTTTTATAAGTAGGCTTATGTATTTTCCTACTTAATCAAAGTATCATTTCCATAACTACCTTGTTTTGACTTCGGAAGTGTGCACTTTTTCGCAATTATGTAAATAATATAGAGAATAGTAATCTTTCCATATTGTGACCTTTTAATTTTTCTTCATCTCTCTGACCTATCTGCCAATATATATTATAAAATACTTGGGTACTCAAAGAAATTAATTGGGTCCAAGAAGCTTGAAATTAAGCATGTATGTTCCTTCGGTAGCAGGATCAGGCAGAAAAGGTTAAAGATAAAAAATCTGTATATTTTATAGATCTGTAGCCCAACTGAACCACAGCTTTTATTACCAACGCTTCAAACAACAATCTTATCAAAACAAATACAAGTCAAAATATATTCTACAAAACGTTTGCCAGGAAAGTTAACATTAAATATTTTTCACGCTCTGACAAAACAGGAATCATAATTCATTAGGTATTATTTGAAAAATATTCTATATAACACAGAAGACTTATATTATGATTGCCAGAGTTCTTATTTTTTTTATTACAATAATTTAATTACGCCCGTGTGGTGATGGATTAAGAATACGGAATATCACCACCCCATATCATCCCATGGGTTATGTATTATGCTACCTTATTTACTTTATCATGTTTCGAAAAAGCCATTCAATATTTGGCTGAAGATGAGATTGGTCCTCCAAATTATCGTTCACCATTGAATAGAAATATTATAAATGTTTTTTATCACCCGTGAAATGTAAAACTGTGACAGGAATCCAGTTTGTTGGCGTAAAACTAAATCTGAACAAAGGGTCTCCCCGTTAACTGACTGGTGTAACCCATGCCTCAACTTCCTGGGAATAATTACGCGATATAGACTTGTTACATAAATATAAGTCTGAGCACAGCTTATTTTCTTATTTTACTATACAATACTACAGTCTAATATACCTACCTCTTTGGACAATGCCATCTAATATGAGAATAGTTTGAGAATATGCATCGTCGATCCACTCATTAAGTGAATAGAGGAGCTTGTTAAAGTTTTGGACCGTCATTGGATGTAAGTTCTGTTGTCAAAGGCAGGACTGCCACAGTTTATAATAATAGGTTAAAAAAATTGTAGTAGCGTATTCTTTTGCTCTTAATAAATATTGAATAAAAAATATTATAAGATGCTAAATCAGGTTGTAAGATTCGAATGATTTTAGCATCTTATTGGATCCTTCATCCAGCAGTGACCTATGGCTGGGTTGATGATGCTAATCATATTTGTATGTAATATTAGATAATATTAACCAGTTGGAAAACTTGACTAACTGCAATTACGCGTAAGAAATTAGGTTATGCAATACATATAAATGTTAAGGATCTTTTCACAATATTAGATAACATTAACCAGTTGGAAAACTTGACTAACTGCAATTACGCGTAAGAAATTAGGTTATGCAATACATATAAATTTTAAGGATCTTTTCACAAAGGTCATAACATAAATTAAAAGTTCAGGTTGAATTACTTTTAATGATTTAAACAACGTTCACAGCACATTAGGCAATGTAAACAATTAATTGGAATACTTTGAAGAGTTTTATCTACCAAGCAAAATATAATTGATAGGATTCAAATTAAATCGAAAATCAATTTCAAAACTTCAAAAACAAAGAAATTTAAGAATTATCTTAAAAGATCTTTGGTTCTGAATGTTTACCATTAGGAAATTATGCTACTTTTTTAATGATATAATTATTTTCAAAAATATTTTTAATGGAGTCACAACGTAATTCATATAAAATATAATTTTAAGTACAGTTTTTCTAATGGGTCCTGGAAATTATTTAATTAGGCCTAGAATTCATAAATATGGAATTGTTTCAGGCTTTTACAATTACGCAGTGTTGACAGACAATATTATTTATTTAGCATATTTCTTTATATTCAAATCAAATAATAAATCTATACCTTAATACTTATATAATAAATGCGAAAGTGTTTTTAGGACTGGCCTGTGCTAGCACAGAGTAAAGATCTGTGGAAAGAGAAGAGGGAGGCCTTAGCCCTGCAGTGGGACGCTACAGGCTGAAAATGTGTTTATTCATTTGTTTATTTTCCTTATTTCACGTTTTTTGCACGAAGTTAAGGTACGATTTTTGTATGTAGAGATAGGTGGGAGGCCATATAATAGGCTTATTTTCTTTTTACCGAGATACAACACGCCACAATTACGGACTCCCACGCGGGCGGCGCCGCCGGCGAAGTCAAGTACCATTTTTTTTTTGTTATACAGTAAGTTTGATAGCGATAATAATCCTCATAGTCACAGTCAGTTGGCTTTGAAAATAACAGAAACTATACAATCATGTATTTGAACAGTACAAATTAAATATTATAATAAAACACAGTTTAACATCTCACCCGTAAAATCGCTCGTATGGTGGTTCGTATGAGGATAACGCCATCAAAATAAAATTTATTTTGCTATACAATATTTATATTGCTATACAAAGACACATTTGTGTAGAACTAATATCGTTAAGCTTTTGATGTGTGCCCATCTCCCACGCGAATATCATTATCATATTGTACGTCACTGCACAAAGGAACACAAGACAGAGCTTGCAAATTGCGCGACAGATTATCGACATAATCGATATTCCCGGTCGCTACTTATCATATCAACATCAACATAATACACAATTTTTTTGGAAATTAAATAGTCAATAGACGTAGACCGATTCGCAGTGTTTTTTAAATATTTGTGTTTCATTATTCTACATCACTTGTGACAAGCCTCGAGAGCGTCTAAAAGCGCAAAGCATAAATAATGAATGAGTACTTGGTGTGTTGCGTTATTTGTTAATGTTCTTTTCCTTTCTGTGTAGTTCTTTGATAACAGTGGACACTTGCGGCAATGAATATAGCTCTTAGAGTAAATAGTAGTTTAAAGGTCGTCTGGCTAAGTTTTGAGAAACTGAAGATGGATCTAGCGTATGTTTTGTTGAAAGTTTTGAGTTTAAAGTTATTTTATCAGATAAAATAAGTAGTTACATATGATCATCAGCCCTATAACCTCATCATATGCCCACGGGCCTCTTCTCACTATGAGAAGGGTAAGGCCATAATCTTTCGAGAACATTATGGAGAACTTTTAGACATGCAGGTGTCCTCACGATGTTTTCCTTTACATAATATATGGTTAGATTAATTTATAGAACCAGCTTTTAATACCTACTTTTATTCTTTATTACAGAAATACAACGAGGGCAAATCGAGGGTTTCTCTCTGGATCAATGTTGGGTCAAGTGGAACTCTTCAAATAAGTAAAGCATTCATTCATACAAGAGAATATCACAGCAACTAATTAATATTGGGTTGTATTTAAATGTTACTCAATTTATCTCTGATTTCTTCCAAAAAAATATAACTTTGTTCCACCGAAAATACTAATTGCACCACAAAATATACTCACAAAATATTTCATAACGAACACCTGTTTATTGACCGTTGCAAATATCTAATAATAAAAAGAAACCTTTCAATTACAGAAGCATATCATTTTTTTTTACTTTTAACAACCAAATAAATTAATAAGCTAAGTTGACGGAGCCCTGCTTCGCAGGCTCCATTTTTGGGTGCAGCGTCATAAGAGAACCTAACATAACCTATTAAGTTTTCTGAGTGGATAAGTTTCCCGAGCGGATGAGACTCTTCATATCAAATGATATTTTGTAGAAACATCGTCATAATTATTTGGTGTGCAAATAGTATTTTAGTGTGCAAGTCAGTATTTTAGTGAAATAATAAAGTTTTTTAGCCTAACGCACTTCAGTGTGTTACATAAGATATTTGATGCACTGTTAAAATATCCCATTAATATTTTACAGCATTGCTGTAGTAAATTCTCTAACAGGAAGTTGCTTATTTCATGTTTAAGTAGCTATACGAAATGAATTTGTCCTACTCTAAAATCATATTTAGTTTCACATAAACGACAAACAGTCATAACGATGATGCCACGAAACCATCCAGACAACATTCAGAAAACCGAGGGGTATTTCAACGAACATGAAGATTAATTATTTTCTGTAAATCTGTGCTAACGTAGCCGAAAAATTGAATAACAACCTATTTGCATTAATCAAAACAAAACGATAAAAGTGGGCGCTCACGATAAGGCTGGGGTGCACCGATTACGGGAAAACAGTGTCCATCTTAGCATAAAGCTGTTCTGATTATTGTGCGTCTGATACCTACTGAAAAAGCTTTGTATGATACAAGTATATAGCGTCACGCCTGTATCCCCGAAGGGGTAGGCAGAGTTATTTTAGGTCCCACGTAAAAACCGAGCTTACCGGGTATATTGTTGGACTCCCGCTTGCTACTAAGAAGTCGGAAAAACTCGGTAACATTTTTTGCCTAGTGTCTAGTTTTGGTTGGTTAGGTGCGACTGTATGTAGGTAATTCAAGTAACTAAATAGGTTATGTAAGGTTCTCTTTTGACCCTTAACCCAAAAATAGGAGCCCTGCGGAGCAGGGCTCCGTCAACTTAGTTTTTAGGGTTCCGTACCTCGAAAGGAAAAAACGGAACCCTTATAGGATCACTTTGTTGTCCGTCCGTCTGTCAAGACCCTTTTTCTCAGGAATGCGTGGAGGTATCAAACTGAAATTTATACTAAATAGTAGAATCTACGGTTCCAAAGAGCTGTAAAAAAATCAAACTTCTAATCCAACGCAATCAAAAGATACAGCCGTTTATGCTGCAAATTGCAGCATATTTTCAAACTCGCATTGGAATCAAAACCTACAGGTACTTCCCGTGAACTCAGAATCTTGAAATTTGGTACGAAGCAACGTCTTATATCACATATAAAGGAAAAATTGCGAAAACCGGAAATTTTTAGTTACATCATATAAGAAAAACATTTTTAATAAATTTAAAGTTACTACCCTTTTCTCTTGAACGCGTGGAGGTATTAAATTGAAATTCATATCAAATACTCAGGTATATAACAACGTTAGGCTGCAACAAAATCAAACGTCTATGTCAACGCAATCAAAAGAAAGAGCAATATAAGCATATTTTCAAACCCGCGCCTACTCGCAAGTGAATCAAAACCTACAGGGTACTTTCCGTGAACTAAGAATCTTGAAATTTGGTACGAAGAAACGCCTTATAGCACATATAAAGGAAAAATTGCGAAAACCGTAAATTTTTAGTTACCTCATATAAGAAAAATATTTTTAATAAATTTAAAGTTACTACCCTTTTCTCTTGAACACGTGGAGGTATTAAATTGAAATTCATATCAAATACTCAAGTATATAACACCGTTAGGCTGCAACAAAATCAAACTTCTATGTCAACGCAATCAAAAGAAAGAGCAATATAAGCATATTTTCAAACTCGCGACTACTCGCAAGGGAATCAAAACCTACAGGGTACTTCCCGTGAACTCAAAATCTTGAAATTTGGTACGAAGCAACGTCTTGTAGCCCAGATAAAGGATGTGGAAGGCTGAGGACCTTGTACTGTGGTGCGTGTTGGGAGAGGCCTATGTCCAGCAGTGGACTGCGATAGGCTGATTGAGATTGAGATTTCATGTAGTTCGAATTGTATTTCATAACGTGCAATCATTGCACAAACATTTTTCAGATGTCATCATAGATCCTATTCATTCCTCTCATGTAGTATTATTTGTTGAAACCTGGGGGTGTCGCAGAGACATTTTTGAACTTGATTGGTTTTATGAGGTGTGCAGAGTAGATGGTCTAGCTGTATACAATGCAAATCCAGGTTGGGGATCAATCGCATATGTACGTCATAATCTCAAGGATGCCGTGATAGATGGATCATGTAAAAGATATTTTTTTAATAACCCAGACGCTGCAAACGGCCATTGTGAATGCTTGCATTTCGAAATGTTTAATATCAGAGTGATAACTGTGTATAGATCACCACAATGTCCAATTAAAGTTGCAATAGAATGCATAAATACAACAATATACAGTAGCAACCTCAATAGGTATAATTCATGTTGTCGTCTGATTGTCGTGGAAGACTTCAATATTGATTTTAGAATGAATCCCCAAAATGGAATTTCCACATATTTTTCATCTATAAACATGTTTCCGTTAATAAACACTAGCACAACACGAAGTAGTACAATTATAGATAACGTTTTTTCGAACTTCAATATTCAATGTGGTACTATTCATACCTTTTTCAGTCACCATTTACAGATCTGGTTCAAATTTGATACTTAATGCCATACTTTAAAATTTTCATTTCCTTTTCTATGTATTTTTTTAATTTACATAACGTATAATGACTTCACGCCTTTTTATCCCCGAAGGGGTATGCAGAGGTGTATTACACACCCACACTTCGCCAGTTATGTTTCGGTCCCTATGTAATAGGAGGCGAGCCTATATATAGCCATCTACTGGGCACATTACTAAGCGAGCGATAATTAACATTTTAAACACACACATATGTAACTCCGAAAAATCAGTGATGTGTGCCCGGGGTACCAGGGGATCGTAACCGAGATGATCGTCTCGGCAGTCCGTTACGTACCCCACTGTGCTATCGCCGCTTACTTATTTTGTTATTAATTTTTTTTATTAAGAATATTAATTATGGATTTATTTTATATAGTGCAAATAGTCACCTAGTAATAGTTTTAATTTCATCGCAAATAAATACTATAATTATTAAAAATACTTTATAAGTATTTTTGTAACAGATTTCTAATAGTCACTAAAAACTTTGTAAATCAATAACTTTGATAAAAAATCTTACCATCATTCATCAGCAGACTTTTGCAAGGCTGCTGCAAGGCTGGTATACTTAGGTATTTAAGTTATATTATAAAATTAGCGATAATAATATGTTAATATAAAATAAAAAATATTTTTAAATAAAAAACAACCGACTTCAAAAACACTAAGGAACTAAAAAACATAAAATAATTGGTTTTGGAGCAAACATTTTTGGAGTCGGTGCCAAGCCAAGTATTTCTCATCTGACTATAAAAACCTCTACACATATTTATATAACTTTCGTTGTTGATAGAAAATCTATGAGAATAGGCAAGTAGTTTGTAATTTAGTAACTTTTTGCGTAAGGGCTTGGCACCGGCTCCAAAAATGTTTGCTCCAAAACCAATTATTTTATGTTTTTTAGTTCCTTAGTGTTTTTGAAGTCGGTTGTTTTTTATTTAAAAATATTTTTTATTTTTTGCTTTTTAGTGGTATACTAATAAAAAATAGTAATAGGTGATAAGTAGGTACAGAGGATAGTCTAGGTGTCCAGCATCAAAGTCTATGTAAAGACGACTCAAACGAGCCCAAACTCGATGGCATTGCGTAATTGTTTTACAATTATCCCATGGCTACCTTCCTGCTCCATCATCAGAGTTTGGTAAACATTCAGCACTAAAGTCCATGTAAAGACGAATCAAACGAGCCCAAACTCAATGGGATTGCGTCTTTGTATTACAAAGACCTCATGGCCACCTGCTTGCTTCATCATCAGACCCTGGAAAACATCCAGTACCAAATTCCATTTAAAGACGGATCAAACGACCCTAAACTCGATGACATTGGGTTATTGTATCACAAAGATCTCATGATTGCCTTCCAACTCTATCATCAGACCATGGAAATCATCCAGCATCAAAGTCTATGTAAAGACGACTCAAACGAGCCCAAACTCGGTGGCATTGGGTTATTATCGTCAAATCACTTCAAGTGAGCTTATAAAATTTGGAGAGTTCCTACGATTTTTCAGGATTCCATGATCAGATCCTGACCTGATGATTATGGGACCAACTAGAAGGTATATTCTTTCAATCCAACCAAGAATTTTTGAAATCGGTCCAGGCGTCTTAGAGAAATCGGGGAACATACATAAAAAAAAAAAGATTCCGACGAATTGTAAACCTCCTCCTTTTTTTGAAGTCGGTTAATAAAGGATGACTGATTACAAACGACAAAGACACCTTTTTCTTTCATTTATGCTCCTCCTAGGGTGCATAGGGTTCCCACCAAGAACTTAGGGTCCCAAGTCAACCTCACCTGCCGATCAACGGACGAGGCTCCGGCAAACAAAATATCCCGATAAGCGGTAATAGGCTCGCCACCTATTACGTGGGATCAAAACACTGGCGAAAAGTGGGCGTTTAATATGCCTCTGCCTACCCCTTCGGGGAAACAGGCGTGAGTCTATGTGTGTATGTATGTATGTTATGCTCCTCCAGCTTTCCATACTGTAATGTTTTGGATTTCATTTTGCAATTAAAATACCATAACTATGACTGGTGAACTTTTACTTATATACCTACAGGTTTGTACGGAACCCTCGGTGCGCGAGTCTGACTCGCACTTGACCGGGTTTTTATTATATTATATCAGTAAGTAGACTTTATGTCCAATTTAATAGTTTTTAATAAACTAAGTTGAGGGAGCCCTGCTTCGCAGGGCTCCTATTTTTGGGTTAAGGGTCAAAAGAGAGCCTAACATAACCTATTGAGTTACTTGAATTACCTACATACAGTCGCACCTAACCAACCAAAACTAGGCACTAGGCACATTGTGGTCCTAAACCTAGACCCAAATTGAATAGCATTTGTTGTTGCATTGTTAGAATGAATTTATCCTACAAAGTCTACGCGATTTCGGTTAATTTCTGTACTAGAATAAACTAGGGTTTCGTCAAGTTTTTGTCAAACAAAAGCTAAGCCAGTTCAGTTTGCACTTTCACTCTAATGGTATAGGCTTTGTAAATACGCATCCGGGATTCGAACCCGGGACCTCCGATCAGCAGACGCATAGGTACGCTGTATTCACTGGACCATCGTTTCCCTAACATTAACGTATAAGTTACATCATAATGTAGGCGGAACGAAGACAACTGTTATACATAGACCTCTCCATGGTTCACAATACCTATATATACCTACTCTGTTTATTTTACACAGCGAGCATTTCTAAGAATCAGTAATTTCACCTTTCCGGACGTAATGGAAATACTTTGATATAGATGTTTTCTTAGAAACGGCGTTCATAAAAATAAAGGCATATATTAATTGTATATTGGTGTTGTGAATAGCCTGTTATAGTTTTAGTTGAGGAAGCAAGGGAAATAGAAACGAACTATTATATTCATCATACATTTATTCAGAATGTCATTATTAATAATCGTCCAGCCACATATACATTCTTAGTGGTCAGTCATATTAACAACAATATAGAGCGCGGCACCTTAGAATGAAATGACTGATAAAATAAGGACGATGCTGTTCAGAACCAAAGAATACTTACACTCAAAAAACTTTCTAGTCGATAGTTCACATTTTCATTCATTGCGAGGTCTGTACTCAAGTACATAAGAAAAACAACGTTCACGCGCGATAATAAAGTAGTTACCACTAAAATCATATTCATGAAACATTTCCACAATTGATTCGTGCCAACACTGACCTAAGGATGTATTAAGTAATTAAATTTCGCCCGTGGCTCCCCCGAGTCAGTTATTGTGGTAAATGTGTCATTCTCCAGTCATAAATCATACTATAACATCGATCAGTTGTGTCATGAAAGAAAGTCAAACAACGATTTGTAATAAGGCTTTAATGTGGATTATAATAACCTTGGGACAACACACTAACCGTCGTCTGATGTTAATAATTACGTTTAATCTGTCACCAAAAGTGCAATGGAAGGTTTTAAAAATCGGTTTATCTTGTATTCGCTGACTTATCATGTACCTTTCGGGGAGATGGGCCTCGTTAGCCTTGGTTGGCAACCTGTCTAGGAGAAGGAAAACTCCGAAATTTAACCAAACGTTCGGGGAGATGGGCCTCGTTAGCCTTGGTTGGCAACCTGTCTAGGAGAAGGAAAACTCCGAAATTAAACCAACTTTCAGGGAGCATACCCGACACAAAACCCCGATCTAAGGTGTAAACCGACCCGTGCCGAGAGATTCGTGGCCTCTGGCCACGAATCTCTCGGCACGGGTCAACACAAGCCGGTGCCTGTGTTGGTGGTCACAGGGCACAGGTGATATTCCGCCTTACCCCCGTAAAGGGCTCTATGGGGATGGACATTTAAAAACCCTAAATCTCGTGGGAACGCAATGGGAACAATAAATAATATTTCCTCACACAGCGGCGACGCGGTTCGCAACCCATCACGTCTGGTTTCCCGCGAGGGCGAAAAGCGGCCTACGGAGAGCAGGTTTGCAACATTGAATGTTGGAGGAGGAATGAACAGCAAATTGGATGAAGTATGTCAGATGATGGATGATAGAAAGATTGATGTTCTTTGTGTGAATGAAACAAAAAGAAAAGGGTGTGAAACCACCAAGCATGGCTCATATACGGCGTATTGGTCTGGGGTAGATAGTACCACCAGAGTCTGTAAGGGAGTTGGTGTAATACTGTCTGCGCGAATAAATGAGTGTGTTAAAGAGTTTGAATGTGTAAATGCTAGGCTACTGTGGATGAGAATGAAAGTAGGACTTACTCGTCTCTTTATTGTGGGGGTGTACGCCCCGGTCAATATAGTTACGGGTATGCCACAACATGAGCAAGACGAAAGGCAGGAATTTTGGGAGAGTTTTTTGAGGAACTGCAAGGATAATGAAAGACTGATCGTGTTAGAGGATTTCAATGGATGGGTGGGAGTAAGGCGAGATGGATTTGAAAGGGTGTTAGGTGCATTTGGTGATGAGAGTGTGAACGAAAATGGAAAAGTACTGCTTGAGATTTGTTTGGAGTGGAGCTTTTGTGTGACAAACACCATGTTTGATCATAAAAGGATACATATGTATACGCGAGAGGCGAAAAATGTTAGAAGAAGTATGATTGATTTTGTGATAGTAGATGAACGATTGAGAAAGAATGTGTTGGATACAAGAGCATATCGAGGGATCGGCATCCACACAGACCACTTCTTGGTGTTGGGCCGGATAAGTGGGCTCTTTAAAGGATGGCGACACCGAGAGCGTAATGAAAGTAGTGTCTTGGAAAGAATTAAGGTAGAAAATCTACAAGAGAAAGATGTGAAAGATGAGTATAAACGAAGATTGATAGCAAAATTTGAGAGGTTCGATTGCATAAATGATATGGAAGAATTATGGCAGGCCTTTAAAGAAGAGGTAGTATGTGAAGCGTCTGAAGTATGTGCTGTGATCAAGAGAAGGTAAATACGAAAGGTTAAGAATACATGGTGGGACAAGGATGTACAATCAGCAGTGTCAGAGAAGAAGAAAGCTTGGTCAGATTGGTTGGCTGCCAGAGCAAATGAAAGAATGGGAAAAGCAACGAGTGTAGACATAGATGAAGCAAGAAAGGAGTTTGCTAGGTCAAAAAGAATAGTGAAAGAAATGGTTAAAAGGAAAAAAGAGGAAAAGAAAGATGAGTTTGATAGCATATTATCTGACGATTTCCAGAGGAACATTAAGTTTTTCTGGAAATCCGTTCATGCAGTTCGAGGAAGAACTTAATCCTCAGAACACACATCCATCAGAGACGAGAATGGAAAGATAGTAAATGATGAATCGTGCGTGCTGAAGAGATAGAAAGAGTATTTCGAAAGTTTATTTGAAAGATCGGCGATAGAGACACCGATAGTTGAAATGAATGGTAACGATAGCAATGATGAAAGCGTTATTGGCGTGACTGAGATTGTGAAGGTACTGGAAAGTATGAAAGTAGGTAAGGCTGCAGGATATGATAGGATTACAGTCGAAATGCTGAAGGCTGGACAAGGCATCATAGTTGGTCTGTTGCAGCGGTTATATAACTTGTGCTGGAGCACCGGCCGAGTACCTAATGCCTGGGCCACAGCTGTAGTTGTGCCTCTTTATAAAGGAAAAGGCTCGCAACAAGATTGCAAAAACTATAGAGGCATTTTATTAGCCTTCTCAGAATTGTTGGCAAATTGTATGCAAAGGTACTTATTAAAAGAGTTATGGAAGTAACCGACAAGAAAATATGGGATGTACAAACGGGATTCAGAAAGGGTATGGGATGCACGGATCAGGTTTTTTCCTTGCGAAGCATAGTCGAAAAGTTTTTGGCCAAAGGTCAAAAGGTCTATTGCGCATTCGTGGATTTGGAAAAGGCTAACGATAAAATGGTGAGGAATGAAATGTGGTCGGTGCTGTCAATGAATGGGGTGGACAGCAGCCTGAGGATAAACGGGGCATACACTGACTGGTTTACCATCGAAAAAGGTGTTAGACAGGGATGTGTAGCGTCGCCGTGGCTGTTTAACCTCTTCATGGACAGTTGTTTGCAAGATTTAAAACATAGTGACTGCGGATTAAGGATGAATGGGTTACTCGTCAAATGCCTCCTTTATGCTGATGATCAGGTAATACTTGCATCTTCAGCGGAGGAGTTGCAGGAGATGGTAGCAATCATGCATGGTGCGTTAGAGAGGAAAGGAATGAAAGTGAATGTAAGTAAAACGAAAGTTATGGTTTTTGAAAAGGAGGAATGCGTTACGGCTTGTAATGTTTTGATCGATGGACAGCGAGTGGAACAAGTGAATGAGTTTGTTTACTTAGGTACGTTGTTTACAAGAGATGGTAAGAATTAAGAAGATATTGAAAGGAGAGTTAATGCAGGTAATAGTGTAAATGGAGCTCTGAAAGCGTTTATGAACAGTCAAAACGTGTCCCAAAAAGGCACGTTTGGCTGTACATAGAGGTGTGTTAGTGCCTACCCTTATGTGTGGTAGTGAAAGTTGGGTATGGCAGAAGAGATTTGAAAGTAAAATAGATGCTGTAGAAATGAGAGCACTGAGAAGTATGTGTGGTGTGTCTTTGACCGACAGAGTAAAGAATTGTGTGATACGAGAGTGGTGTGGGGTAAAAGAAGATGTAGTGACAAGCATTGAGAAAGGCATGTTAAGATGGTTTGGGCCCATGGAGAGGATGGATGACGATAGACTGACAAAGAAGATATATAAGGCAAGTGTGAATGGAACAGGACAAAGGGGAAGACCTAGGCAGACGTTCTCTGACCAGATTGGAGACATCCTGAAAAAAGGACAAGTCAGAAGTACCTTTAACAGAAGAGCATGCATGAGAAACTTGATGGGAGTGAGTGAAGCAAGTGAGGTATGTCAGGATCGTTGCAAATGGCGTTCCGTAGTCTCTGCCTACCCCTCCGGAAACAGGCGTGAGTCTATGTATGTATGTGTATGTATCATGTACCAAAGATTAAAAGTATTCAAGACACTAAATTATTTTTTAGTCCTTAAGGAAAGGTTTTATAAACCCCTTAAATAATAATATTAATAAATTTATTTATTGTTTCACAAGTTACTACAATTATGAGACATATTTATATTATCAACACATGAAGTTGCTACTATTTATGTGCGGCTGGTACTTAAAATAGGAAAACCTGAGCCTTAAGTACCAGCATCCTTCCAAAGACACGGTTAAACAACTTACATAATTACTGAGACACTACAATATACAACAATAGTAAAGAATTAAATTTAACAAATAAAAAGTAATAAACTAATTTAAGCATAATATTTGCCTTTAGCACATTTAAATTTAAATTAACCTTGCATTTTGAGTGTGTGTGGGTGTGCGTGTGTGTGTGTGTGTGAGTGTATGTGCGTCTATGTGTTAAATGGTGAGGTGGAGTAGATTCTCCGTCTCGTCATATGATAGTTTTTGAAGCCATTCATTTATGATGGTTTTGCAGTCATGTTTGTTATAGTAAACTATTGTTAGTACTTCATTTAATTTATTGTAAAGAAAACGTCCAAGAAAGCAGAAAAACCGTTGGCTGAATGAAGTTCTAAGGATCGCATCAAGTGGGAATTGATGGCTGCGAGTATTTGGCTGTTGAGAAGAAGATGAGGTAGAATGGCCAGATTTAGAGAGGTATGAGTGTTGTCTTAATACAATTTGTTGAACAAAAAGTTGTCTTACTGTTAGGACCTGACAGTGTTCATATAGTTCCCTGGTATCGGTATGGTTTAAAAGTGGACACTTTCTATACTGCTCTCTGTGCTCGTTCCACTCGTAATAGATGGCTATTGGGTGCCCCACCCCAAGAGGAGATACAATAGCCTATCAAAGATTGGCAAATAGTAAACCGTCTTGAGGATATCAGGCTCTGCCACATGTCTTAGGTGTTTAAATACAAAGATAAGTTTACGAATTCTGCCCGTCAATAAGTCAATGTGTTGTACGAAACTCAATCGATCATCCAAAATTACACCCAAATATCTTATGGCTGTAGCGTTTTTTTATTTCGGGCACTCACATGTGGAATGGTTATTCAATGTGTGTTTGTGTGCAATAATAGAGTATATTGTATTGTCCAATGGTACCGATGGCTTTTTAATGTTAAATGATAGATATTTAGTTTTCTCCACATTCAGTGACAGAGAGTTTAGAGCAAGCCAATGGGTTATTTTATTAAGACCAATCTGTGCTGCATTATATGCTTGTTCCCAAGTGCGTCCCGTAAAGATAAGTTAATAATATGTTAATATAATGTTCTAATTTTATTTTGCACATCTCGTTAACATAAATCAGAAAAAATATAGGTCCCAGTATGCTGTCTTGGGGCACGCCATGTTTGATTGGCAGATAATTGCTGAGGTGCTCTCCTATTTTTACGCATTGGGTTCGGTCAGTTAAATAGCTCTAAAACAACTTCAACTGCTTGTCTTTCACACCAATTCTTTTCAGTTTTTTTGTAGTGAAGGAATAGAGACCGTGTCAAATGCCTTCGCCAAATCCAGAAAAATGCCCACGCATTTGTCACCGTTATCCAATGCTTCCACAAGATGATTGGTGAGATCATGAACAGCATCATTGGTTGACATATGATTTCTGAAACCATACTGGTTATTAGACAAAATATTATTAACATCACGATAGTTTTTAATAATAATAATATATTTATTTATTCAGACAGAGTCCATGATGTTAGTAACAATTTGCTTAACCTATGTTAGTAATAATATTTAGCTAAGTAGCTTATAATATATTGAGGAGGTTCACCAGAGTCCCGGTCAAGTGACCAAGACTCGAATGAACCTCCTCAATATGTCCAAGTCATACTTCTCAGAAATTACCTTTAGGATTTAAGTCTACTATTCATGATTTACTCCAAAATTTTGGATAATGCTGGGAGCACAGAGATAGGTCGATAGTTAAAGACACGGTATCTATCCCCAAAATGCAAGAGTAGTAACTCAAGGGATCCCTTTAAGTACAGTAGTATAATAAATAATAATATATTACTATACTAGAAGTAGTAACAAGTGTACGTCAACAAACTGAAACACACTACAGCGACGCCTCGATTTTTGTAATTTCCTAGAAGGTTTCACTTCGGAAGACTGTAATGATAATGAACAAAGTCTTTGTGTTATAGCTTGCGGGTAAACATGTAACGCAATTTTATATATTAAGATTTCAATAATTAATTCGTGCAAACGCTGACCTAAGGATGTATTAAATAATTAAATTTCGCGGCTCCTACGAGTAATTGTGGTAAAAAGTAGCCTTTGTCATTCTCAAGCCATACTATAATCGATAAGTTGCGTCGTGAAAGAAGGAGAAACAGCCACACTCTTCATAATAACATTTATAAATAATAGGCATGAGTAGGGATTATATTGATCTTGAGAGAACACACTCACCGTCTTTTGATGTTAATAATTACGTTTATTCTGTCATCAAAAGTGTAATAGAAGGTTTTAAAAATCGTTTTATCTTGTATTCGCTGACTTATCATGTACCAAAGATTAAAAGTATTCAAGACCCTAAATTATTTGTTTTTAGTCCTTAATGAAAGGTTTTTATAAGGCCTTAATATGCAGGAGTTGTAACTTAAGGGATCCATTTAAGTACAGTAGTATTACAAATTATAATATATTACTATACTAGAAGTAGTACCAAGTGTACGTCAACAAACTGAAACACACTACAGCGAGGCCTCGATTTTTGTCATTTCCTAGAAGGTTTCGCTTCGGAAGACTGTTATGATAATGAACAAAGTCTTTGTGTTATAGCTTGCGGGTAAACATGATATTAGTAAATATTATACGAGCCTTATTTGATATAAGATATATATAAATATTGGCCAATCATCGCAGTGATTACTTCCTTTGAATGAAATAACAATAAAAGCTTTTTCATTGTGCCAGATAATTATCCCCTCATCATACTAATCGCCGTAGTATCCAAACATTCATGGTATCCTCATTTGGTATTATCAATCGCTTCTATTCTGCCGAATTATTTCGCGAGGAATATATAAAACCTTATAACAAAAATATGCAGTGCGATCTGAATAAATATACATTAAAGATTGAGGTCAGATGGCCGGTCAGTCAGAGGAAAATCTCTGTTATAAAAATCTTAATCATAAAGTTTAATTTTATAGTCAATTGTTTTATACATTTTAGATTTTCGGCTGAGGGTCAAAGGCTTTAGACTCCTGTTCTTCCATTTCCTCCTTCCACCGTCATTTGTTTTATATGACATCTTTACATATGGGCGTGTATTATCGGCTAAGGAGATGGTAAGTAAAATAACAGTAGTACATCTCTTCAGTTTTAATTACTCCCAGTACAATCAATAATCATAGAAAACAATTATAATTTCTATCAAAAACTAACGTCCACCGTTCACGTGGCGTGCGAGCGCCCCTTGAGCTGTTTCAAGCTTGACTCACATTCAAAAAGTGGCCGCCTCACCAGTGCATGACCAGTGCCAGGTGTTCGCTATGGAATTGACATTCGTCTATACGGCCAGTTACATTATAAAGTAGGTCGTCTATCCAGTTGAGGTTGGCAAGGAGATGCAATATATCTATATAAAAAAAATAGGATACTGACCTGGGAAAATTCTAACGAGATCACCTTGGTTACTAGGCATAGCCTGTAATTCAACAAGATGGGCGTTATATTGATACAATTAACAATAAAATATTTACAACTAATCACTACTCAGGGAATTCAATAGGGCTAAGGAAAAAACATAAAGTACATAAATAGCATCTTGCAGCAGAAAGGGAAAACTTGATCAAAATCTATAGAATTGACCGACGCCAACAAACTTATAAATTTGGTTGGTAATGGGTTTTAATGGTTTCCTCTTGGGATGGTGGATTCTGTTTCGAAGTTCGTTGTGAAAATTTGATACACAATGTTAATTAAATTTTCATAAGATCGGGATAAAAAAAAAACTTTATTTTAACTAATTAATTGGTTACACAGTATCCAATTAAGAGATCCTTACTTCATTCGGTGTAAAAGCGTGATGCCTAAAACTTATGCTAAGTATTAAATTTTGTTAATATGTAACTGTCTCACTTACCTATCATTTCTAAAAATACGCAGTGCATTTCTAGAACTAACTAAATAGGTGCGTTTGGCAGTGGTTACTAGACTACTGCCACTTCTAAATATGAAAATAACATAAAAGGTTAACGCAATTTCAAGAAGTATGTAACCTTTTTCACATTACTGTCTCAAATTTTTTTACAATATATTGAGTGATTATTAATTTAATCTTATACTAATCGTTTACAATCCCATGGTTGCCATTTTAATATTTGCTTGCACCATGTTTCGGAATTTCTGGCTACATGTACGGCCGCTACTCTTTTGGCAATATCTGATACTAGACTTTCTTTTCGGAGCTATTTATTCGTCTTTCTGTCTCTGAGTGTCACTACTGCCAGTTTTCTCACCATTGCCCTTTGAACAACTTCAAGTTTCTGTAGCGCTGCCTCTGTAGTATCCCAAGTTTCGGCTCCGTAGGTGAGCACTGGCAGGACGCACTGGTTGAATATTCTTGCTTTTTGTTGCTTCGTAAAAGCAAATGCCAGTTTATCGAATGCAGCCCAACCCAAATGGATACGTATATCTCTCCTGTTCACCTGGTTTGCTTTTCTCATCTTTATTTCTAGCCCTAGGTATAATATACTATTTATTGAATAATTCTAATCGGGTACATTCTACTGCAAATTGTTATTCCGCTGGAGTTTTCACTGGTCATGTTTCGTCATTTGCCGTAAACTGATCGCGGCAATTGTTACAGTCGTACCCTCGCTACCTGTCCTACCCATGGTCTGGTGCGTGATGGCTTGGAACGTCACCGTCTCTTTCTGTGAGGCAGTAATGCTTATCAATCAGATATGTCGCTCTTTGCTTACTACCTGCCATTACCTGATGCCATTTAAATTGCAACTTGCACATTATATTAGGCAAAAAATAACAATAATTACTTAGGATTTATTTCAGGAACAGAATAGATTCTTTGAGCTCGAATATGATCGCACAGACTGCACTTAGAACCTTAGTGTAGTAATAAACAGTGTTTATTTCGTAATATTAATATAAAAAAGCCTTGCGTTACTTACTGACTGACCGCAGGAAGCTGAAATTTAACCGACAAGAAAATATGGGATGTACAAACGGGATTCAGAAAGGGTATGGGATGCACGGATCAGGTTTTTTCCTTGCGAAGCATAGTCGAAAAGTTTTTGGCCAAAGGTCAAAAGGTCTATTGCGCATTCGTGGATTTGGAAAAGGCTAACGATAAAATGGTGAGGAATGAAATGTGGTCGGTGCTGTCAATGAATGGGGTGGACAGCAGCCTGAGGATAAACGGGGCATACACTGACTGGTTTACCATCGAAAAAGGTGTTAGACAGGGATGTGTAGCGTCGCCGTGGCTGTTTAACCTCTTCATGGACAGTTGTTTGCAAGATTTAAAACATAGTGACTGCGGATTAAGGATGAATGGGTTACTCGTCAAATGCCTCCTTTATGCTGATGATCAGGTAATACTTGCATCTTCAGCGGAGGAGTTGCAGGAGATGGTAGCAATCATGCATGGTGCGTTAGAGAGGAAAGGAATGAAAGTGAATGTAAGTAAAACGAAAGTTATGGTTTTTGAAAAGGAGGAATGCGTTACGGCTTGTAATGTTTTGATCGATGGACAGCGAGTGGAACAAGTGAATGAGTTTGTTTACTTAGGTACGTTGTTTACAAGAGATGGTAAGAATGAAGAAGATATTGAAAGGAGAGTTAATGCAGGTAATAGTGTAAATGGACCTCTGAAAGCGTTTATGAACAGTCAAAACGTGTCCCAAAAAGGCACGTTTGGCTGTACATAGAGGTGTGTTAGTGCCTACCCTTATGTGTGGTAGTGAAAGTTGGGTATGGCAGAAGAGATTTGAAAGTAAAATAGATGCTGTAGAAATGAGAGCACTGAGAAGTATGTGTGGTGTGTCTTTGACCGACAGAGTAAAGAATTGTGTGATACGAGAGTGGTGTGGGGTAAAAGAAGATGTAGTGACAAGCATTGAGAAAGGAATAACAATAATTACTTAGGATTTATTTCAGGAACAGAATAGATTCTTTGAGCTCGAATATGATCGCACAGACTGCACTTAGAACCTTAGTGTAGTAATAAACAGTGTTTATTTCGTAATATTAATATAAAAAAGCCTTGCGTTACTTACTGACTGACCGCAGGAAGCTGAAATTTGGCATGTATCTTCCTTGGGGACCATAGGGGTTCACTAAGAAGGGATTTCCCGAAATTCCCACAGGATCAGCCAAAACAGGTAAATAAAAAAAAATGCAGGCGTAGCTGCTGGCGTCCTCTAGTATACATATAAAGCTGAAGTGTTTGTTTGTTTGTTTGTTTGGTTGAACGCGCTAATTCAGGAACTACTGGTCCAATTTGAAAAATTATTTCAGTGTTAGATAGCCCATTTATTGAGGAAGGCTATAAGCTATATAATATCACGCTATGGGCGACGGGAGCAGAGCACTAGCTTTAAATAACGCGGGTGTAACCGCGGGCATCCTCTAGTAATTCATAAAATTAATTAGTAAGTGGTGGGTAGTTGTAGCATCAATATCTACAGTTTTAAGCTCTAAATAGTTAAAGTGTTATTTTATAAAGTTTAATGACCTTAGATTATTAAATACATCTACTACCTGCCAGTACAGTGTTGACAATATCCTACGTACACAAACAACAGAAAACACAAATCTCAAATTATGGCTGAGTCACTCCAAGAATCGATGAGCAGTTTGAGAGACATGTTCCTCAAGCGGATGCCGGTTTTTGAAGCTGAGCTACCATAATCCCAAAGCTCTGCATCAATGACAGGATTGGCCACGGAATATCACTCATTCAAGGTATTTGTCATGGAGGCTCTGAATGGCTTTCAAAGGCAGATTGAGCTTCTTGCGCACACAGTGGACACTATGGAGATGCGAGCCAGGCGGAGGATGTTGTTGCTGCATGGAGTGCCTGAGGACAGCAAGGAGGACACATCCAAGGTGGTGGTGAAAGTCTTCAATGAGCACCTCAAAACCGACTTGACGGCTGCCGATGTTCGACGATGTTATAGAATGGGGCGCTTGTCAAATGACCACAAACCCAGGCCCATTGCCTTAAACCTGAACCACGCATCCGTACGCGATAAGCTTTGGTTTGCTAAAACTAAGCTCAAGGGCACTGGGATCACAGTTTCTGAGTTCCTGACCAAGCAACGACATGAAACTTTTATGGCGGCAAGACAGAAGTATGGTGTGTCGCAGTGTTGGACCAGGGAGGGCATCATCCATGTCCTGGCCCCCGATGGTTCGCGTCATCGTGTGGTCAGCCTCGCTGAGCTGCACAAGGCTAAGCAGAAGGGTATGGAGAAACCTGCGACAGTCCCGAAGCTCTTTGGGTACAAGGCTTTTTAGCTAAAGTTTTTTTATTTATTTTTTATTAGTCTGTTCTTATTTTCTTAAATATTTTAACTCTTTTTTTTTCTTTTCTCCACTATCGTTTAGTTAACTTCTTTTTCGCTGACTTTCCCAATATTATTTTACCCGGTCCGACATTAACCCTTCTTTAATCTAGTGATTTGTTTATGCATGTATGTCAGTGTAACTTAAATGTTCTATTTTGTTAACGCATCTGGCAGGTGTTATATTGGTAGGTTTGTATTTTTTATTTATTAAATTTTATAATTATTATTATTTTCTTTTTTTAGTTTATTAATATTTAAATTTACATAAATATTTCGTCACCTTTGTGTTATCAATTACTCTAAGTATTTATAGATATATAAAATATATATTGTATATACTTATTATACACATTACCATCATTGATATTAATAATGTAAGTGATGACGATAGTTTCTATTCGACATGTAGCGTAGATGATAGTTTTTCCAGTGTGCCGTCACTAGCTGACTGTCTTAACTCACAATTTTCTGATGTACCTAAAAATTTTAATGTCGTTCATATCAATGCCCAAAGCATTCCGGCACATTTCTCTGATATGCTGGCGAATTTAGACTGTAAGAATATTCACGCTATCCTTGTTTCTGAATCATGGCTTAAGCCCTGTCTGCCCTCTACATTATACTCCCTTCCTGGTTTTCAACTTATGAGAAATGACCGTGCCATTGGGGGCGGTGATGGTGTTGCCATATATCTTCGTTCACATATTCCTTATACAATTATTGGTATGTCAGCACAGCCACCGCCGCCAAGTGCAGGCGAGCATTTATTTCTTGAAGTTGTTTTAAACCACACCAAAATCCTAATCGGCGTTTACTATTGTCCTTCTTTACGAATAGATTACTTTTCTACTTTCGAAACCTTATTGGTCAATACCCTGCCCTCTTACAGTCACATAATCATAATGGGTGATTTTAATTTGTGCGTGCTCAAAAATGATGCCCACTCGTCTTCTCTTTCTTCAACTTGTGCATCGTGTAATCTGTCTATTTTGCCACTTAGCGCAACTCATCATTTCCCTAACTCTATACCTTCACTCCTTGATCTTATAATGGTTTCTTCAAGAGAACATGTTGTTATGCACGGGCAGTACCCAGCTGACATGTTCTCATATCAAGATCTGCTTTTTCTATCCTACAAAATCCGTCCTCCTAAAATAAGACATAAAGTACTTATGCAGCGCAATTTTGGTGGAATGAACCTTGATAACCTTTGTAAAGATGCCAGAAATATTGATTGGACTCAACTTGTCAATTCGCAATCTAGTGATGAAAAACTCAGCATTTTCACAAGTAAAATCACTGAATTGTACGACAAGCATGCTCCAATTCACCCTGTCAAAATGAAGCACCTTCCATTCCCTAGCTAACAGAAAATATCAAACAGCTGATTCACAAGAAAGCAGCTGCTAAATTTAGATATAAAATAAGGCCTGACGCTCCTAACTTACAAAAATATGTCGCGATAAGGAATCTCTGCAATAAAGTGTGTAGGGATGCACAACGCCAACATATTCACAGATCTGTACAAAACGGTGATCCAGCTAAAGTCTGGAAATTTCTTAAAACCCTAGGGGTCGGCAAGGCTCGTCAACATATCAATCCTAATGATTTCAATATTGACTTGCTCAATCAACATTTCTCTGCCTCGTCCAATATTGATAGGACTACTAAGGCAAGCACAATTAATTATCTTTCTTCTCTGCCTACCCCTAGTTACTCACAATTTGTCATTAATCACTTCACCGATAGTGATGTTAGGAAGAGCATAATGTCTATCACATCCAACGCGGTTGGTAGTGACTGTGTCAGCCGTAATATGATCCTTCCTATCCTCGATTTAATCCTTCCTATCATATCTCACATCCTAAATCACTCCTGTTCCAGTGGTATTTTCCCGTCAATCTGGAAGGATGCCCTAATTACTCCTATTCCGAAAACTTCTCACCCGTCATCCTTTTCTGATTATCGTCCCATTTCAATCCTACCATTCCTCTCCAAAGTCCTAGAACGTCTTGTCTTCAACCAAATGAACTCATTCCAATCTATATAATCTACTCAAATGTTTTCAATCCGGTTTCCGTTCGGGTCATAGCACCGTCACATCCTTGGTCAATATTACGGATGACATCAGGGCTGGCATGGAAGGCGGCGAACTTACCATTCTCGCTCTTCTTGATTTCAGCAATGCCTTCAACACAGTAGATTACGATATTCTACTTGGTCGCCTTTGCTCTCTTGACATATCTCCTACGATGATTGATTGGTTTCGCAGTTACCTGTGTGGCCGCTGACAGCGTATATGCATCGAGAACTCACTTTCTTCTTGGTGTGATACATCTGCTGGCGTGCCCCAGGGTGGCGTATTGTCTCCTTTACTTTTCGCATTTTTTATAAATTCTATCTCAAACAACCTTCGCTCTTCATACCACCTTTATGCAGATGATCTTCAAATATATACGCGGTCTTCATTAGCATGTTTATCGCAAGCTTTAGCTATCATTAACCGTGATCTGGCACTGATCAACAGTTGGAGCAATTCCTTTGGACTCAAGGTGTTCGCGACAGACATTAAAACTATGACAGTGAATAGTGTGTTCGAAATTGCGAGTGAAAATCGTATAAAATCAGTGTTATCTAATCGTGCGGTACACCGGGTTCGGTTCCCGGACGTGTCAAAACGTTAAAAAATAGCTAAAGTAGTGTAAATAGTTAGATTGTTAATATAAAACAACTATGTAATACATGAACATTAGTCTTAAACTTGTGCTAACTGTAGGGACCTTAGATATCGAATCATAAATAGCGTTATCAGTAGTGACAGATAAGAGTTAATACTTGATAAAACAGCTGTTTGTTTACATAGTCGTTTTATAGTTTTATAAGTGTTTTTCGGCTTCATATAGACTTGAAATCATGTCTAGATACCTTTTTATTGCTAGTTATTACCTTATATAGTTAAAATAAGCATAATAACAAACATTCGTATGTTTATCATAAATTTTGTTTACTTACGATAGTATTTACTTAAGAAATTCTGTAATTTTTTTATGATTCATAAGTTATCATGTAATAGGTTCGAATTGAATAAAGATATTTTCATGGTGTTTGTTTTAATAGATGCTCCATATAGTTGCACACAACGGCCTACCAAAATTATATATATAAATTTAGTATACAATAGTTTTTCAATAGAAAATATAGTGGGCGGGCCCTTGTGTGACAGCATTTTTGGGAGTTTTTATAGAATAACTTAGTGACGCTAGTAGTTAGGATTATGTATTGTATACCAATAGATAGAACTTAATGAGTCCTTTCTAACGATGTATAGAACATGTATGTATGTATAATAGGAACGAATCATACGTAACATTTGTACTGTATTTGAAATAAAAATAAACGAAAGATTTTCTGTGCACGTGTTTGGTGCGATGGTCGTCGATAAGGTAAAGTTTCGAGGTACTTAAGCGACCATGTATTCGGCCAGTTGTTGGCGTCTCAACCACCATCTTGTAACCATCAAGCACCGCACACCTGAACAGCATCGCTCTCAACGTATGAAGATGTTTCATTTCTGAAGCCCTTACACATCGAACCCATACAGTCCACACACATAGAAGAACACGCATCGTCGTAGGCACACGTCAGCAGCACACTACCAGCACACTGTAGCGGACTAGCAAAGGTTCGATTCCTGGCATCCGTTACATATGTTGGTCGCATCGAGCCGGATCGCCTGTTGCTGCGGCTTCGTCCCATTTGTTGGTCCTTGCGAAGCCGGATTGAAGATTGAAGAATGCCTACGACGCGTTCAAGAGGTCGTGCTCCCGAGGTCGCCGGGGGAGCGGCCGGCGCTGGGCCTAGTTCCAGTACCCCTGCCCGCGCCGCCGCTGCCCGCAACCCAGCCGCCGCGGTCGTCCGTCACGACGGGCCACCGCGATCGCCGTCGACAACAGTCGGGAGCGACGCGCCGCCGCCGGCCCCCCCCCCCGGCCCCGCGGGGAGGGACGAACGAAACATCACTCAAGATGCAAGGGAGCGAGCAGAGGTGCAGTCGAAAAATGAAGACGGCAAGGAAAGGACGTTGCAACCATCCGATAGATCGAGCGTTTGTACAGCGCAACATAGTATAATAGAAAATAGAGATAGAAAGAAGCCAACGAGGGAACGCGACCAACGCTCAGCAGCTACGGGACGCTCCAATAGAAATGTGATGTTGGCTCGAGAAGAAGTTTTGAAGATAAAACTACAGTTAGCACAGTTAGCACTACAGAAGGCTGAAGAGGAGGCGGACTCCGATGACTACGACGAGGATGGACAGTCGAAACAAGACTACGTACGTTCGTGGTTGGAAGAGGCTCCGGAACCCCAGCCCGGCCCCGAAGATATAGAAGTGATATCGGCGCCCACTAAGAAGAGGGACGTCGACGGGGCACAGAAGATAGATAAGGAAGATGGACCGCCTTCACAGAAGATGGACGTTCATCAACAGGGAGGTGATTCGCTGAAGCCGTTCATCACGGATCTCACCTCCGCGATCGCCGCGCTCGCCGACAGGAAGCCACCGGACACATCGATAGCTGCACCACACCCGGCGGTTTCGAAAGTCATCATGACGCTACCGACGTTCGGCGGCGCGCACACCGAGTGGCTGTCGTTCAAGGCGATATACGACACCACCAAGAATTTCTTCAACGACGTGGAGAATACAGCGAGACTGAGAAGAAGTCTCAAGGGAAGAGCGTTAGAAACAGTTAGCTCTGAACTGATTGGGCATGCGCGACCAGATGAAATCATGAAGGAGTTGGAGCTGCAATTCGGACGACCAGACTCGATCGCACAGGCAGAGACGGACAAGCTGAGGACCCTGCCACGCTGTAGCGAAGCACCCAAGGACATATGCGCGTTTGCGAGCAAGATTAGAAGCGGCGTCGTCACACTTCGTGCGTTGAAAAAAAGAACACTATCTCATCAATGCGGAGCTAATGCGTGTGTTGACCGAGAAGCTACCGAACTCGCTACGTGTGCAGTGGTACAAGACGTACACCGAGAAGTGCCAGTCGAAGCCGGACCTCAGCCGATTCAGTGACTTCGTGACAGAGTACGCGCGTTACTGTAGCGCGTTCGCGCCGGCTGAGAACATCACCGATGGGCCGCCAAGCAGACGTAACGTGCAGAGGACGTACACGGCGACGGCGACGGAGAAGCGAACACATACGGACACGTCTAACGCGAAGTGCAGGATATGTGAACGCGAAGGACACTACTCGTCGGCCTGCAGCACGTTTCATAACGCCAACGCAGAGAAGAGATGGCAGCTAGCTAAGCAGCATGGATTGTGTTTTCGCTGCTTACGCATACGCCGAATAGAACACTCGTGCAAGCCCAAGAAGTGCGGTGTAGAGGGATGCCGCGCTACACACAACCAGTTGCTTCACTACGATAGAGGAGCCCAAAGGACCGAAGACGTGAACATAGAAAAGCAAGAAACGGTCGCCAGTTCGTGCATACGTGCAAAGGCTCAAGCATACTTAAAGATAGTGCCCGTGCAGATAGTCGGACCGGCGGGAGAGGCGTCTACGTTCGCCCTACTCGACGACGGAAGCACCGTATCGCTCATAGACGAAGACATAGCCAAGGAAGTCGGCGCGGAAGGAAACCTGGACCCGTTTACGATCCGTGCCATAGGCGATACGTCGATCGACATGCCAACGTCGCGACGCGTAGACATACACATACGAGGAGCCGGCGCCGACAGCAAACAAATGCCTTTGTGTGCGCGCACCGTAGCCAGCCTACACCTGTCGCCGCAGAAGATCGCCGAAGAGGACCTGATAGACTGCAAACACCTCGAAGGCATCAAGAAGAAGCTGGTGTATGACATAGGCGTGCTGAAGGTGCTAATAGGACAAGACAACTGGCACCTGCTCATAGCGAACGCAGTACGAAGAGGACCCAACGATCAACCGGTGGCGTCGCTTACGTCGCTGGGATGGGTGCTGCACGGCGCACGCTCACGCACCTTGGGAAACACCGTACACTTCGTCAACGGTCTCTCCGCTATAGATGAAAACATAGAAGCGCAATTGAAAGAATATTTCGCACTGGAATCGCTCATAGTGAACCCACGTCGACCGAACTCTGACCCCGAGAAGCGGGCTACAGATATGTTAGAAAAACATACGAAACAATTAGAAGATAGACATATAGAGACGGCTCTTCTGTGGAAACAAGAAGACATCGTCATGCCAGATAGTTACGAGAACGCGGCAAGGAGGCTCGCACACATAGAGAAAAAATTAGATAGAAACATAGAGTTGAAAACAAGATATACAGAACAGATGAACTCGCTGATAGAAAAGGGATACACAGAAGAAGCTCCCATGAATAGTACGCCAGGGAAGACTTGGTACTTGCCTCACTTCGATGTACACAACCCCATGAAGCCTGAGAAGATTCGTATAGTTCACGACGCCGCCGCGAAAACCAGAGGTATGTCACTCAACGATTACCTGCTCACGGGACCGGACTTGCTACAATCGTTGCCGGGAGTGTTGATGAGGTTCCGTCGACACCGCGTTGCCGTCTCAGCTGATATAACGGAGATGTTTATGCACCTTACACTCGCACGGCTTCTAGACGGCCTCATCGGCACCGAAGCGCCTACCAAACGAGAAGCGTTGAAAAAAGTTATGTCGCTATACGACCCACTCGGCCTCGCATCGCCCGTGACTGTTCGGGCCAAGCAGATACTACAGGAAGCCTGGCGACTCGGTACAAATTGGGACGAGAAGTTTGACGAAAGCCTCAGAGTGTAATGGGCATCGTGGATACAGCACTTAGAACAGTTGAAGTCGATACGCATCCCGCGGTGTTACCCCGGGTACAGTGACGCCTGTACACTCCAAGTACATGTCTTTACGGACGCCAGTGAAGCGGCCTACGCAACAGCGGTGTACTGGCGAGCGACTACACCAGATGGGCGTGTGCACGTGACGCTCGTTATGGCGAAGGCGAGAGTGGCACCGCTTAAGGTGGTGTCAATCCCGAGACTCGAACTGCAAGCCGCCGTCATGGGTACGCAAGTCGCTCAAGCGGTAATAGAAGAACATCGCGTCAAACCCGAGGCCGTCGTGTACTGGACGGACAGCAAGACCGTACTAACGTGGATCAGAAAAGGAGCACGGGCGTACAAAACATTCGTCGCACACCGCCTAGCCGCCATAGAAGAGCATAGTAAAGTTGAAGATTGGCGCTGGGTACCTACGAAGATGAACGCCGCGGATGCGGCTACACGCGACGTGCCAAACAGCTTTAACTCCGAACACGAGTGGTACACCGGACCGTCGTTCCTGTACGAAGACCCGTCACTATGGCCCGTAGAGAAGCACATCGCCCCTGAAGCGACAGGCGAAGAGCGCACACTGACAGCTGTAGAGAAACGTCAAACATATAGAATTATAGAAGCCGTACCGGACCCGTATAGATTTTCCAAATGGGAAAGGCTCTTACGAGCAACAGCAAGAGTTCTACAATTTATAGCATTATGTAAGAAAATCGCAGAGAAGGTTCTATATAAAAGAACGCAGAAAAATAGACAGAAGGATCCAGATTGGCGTCACGTGACGAAGACGAAGCACAACATCAAGTCGGGCAGAGCGGCACCTCGTCCAGCCGCCGACTCCCGAAACTTCGCGCTTCTCTCCGCAGAACACACCCGCGGCGCCGATGACCTTCTTGTGAAGGCGGTACAAGAGGACTCCTTCGGCGCCGACCTTCGGGAGCTGCGGCGCGGAGGAGGTGTCGCCAGAGACAGCCGCCTGTATTCGTTACCCGTGAAGATGAACAACGGAATGATCACTCTACGCAGTCGTATAACAGTTACAGAAGAAATCTCCGAACAAACAAAGAGACCGCCGATCTTAGACGGCGATCATCGCATTACACAGCTATACATAGATTGGACGCATAGAAAATTACATCACAGCGGTACAGAGTTGGTAATCAATGAAATACGCCAACACTATTGGATTCTTCGTCTGCGGCCGACTACAAAGAAAATAGTACATCGATGTCTACCATGCCGCATTAGAAAAACGCAGCCGCCTGAGCCAGCCACAGGGGACCATCCGAAGACGCGCCTTGCTCACCATCAGAGGCCCTTCACCTACACGGGTCTTGATTATTTCGGGCCGCTCTCCGTAACCGTCGGTAGACAGCGTCACAAACGTTATGTGGCACTGTTTACATGTCTCACTTCCAGGGCAGTACATCTGGAGGTCGCCGCCAGCCTGAGCGCCGACTCCGCAATCTTGGCGCTGCGCAGGTTCGCAGCGCGCCGAGGTTGCCCCGCAGAGATCTACTCGGACAACGGCACCAACATGCACGGTGCCGACCGAGAGATGAGAGACGCCGTCGCCGAAGAAGCAAGTCGCCGTGGCATCATATGGCACTTCATCACCCCCTCAGCGCCATGCATGGGGGGCGCGTGGGAGCGCCTCGTCAGGTGCGTGAAGACCGCCCTCTATACAGTCCTTCACGAGCGCCATCCGCACGAAGAAGTCCTAGCTACACTACTGTGTGAGGTCGAGTACACAGTAAACAGTCGACCCCTCACACACGTCTCCGTCAACGCAGCAGACAGCGAGGCCATCACCCCGAACCACATCCTGTTCGGTGGTTCTGCTCGCCTCCCTCCGCTGGGCGAGTTCAGCGAGGCTGACCTCAACAGCAGCAAGCACTGGCGGCGCGCCCAAATCCTCGCCGACATATTCTGGCGCCGTTGGGTGCGCGAGTACCTACCCGAGCTGCAACACCGGCGGGAGCCCCATGGGTCTGGGCTCAACCTCGAGGTCGGCGATCCCGTCCTGATCGCCGACGGCCAACTCCCGCGCAATACCTGGCCGTGCGGTCGAGTTGTGGCTGTCTACCCGGGCGCCGACGGCGCCATACGCACTGTCGAGGTGCGCACAGCAGCAGGCGTCCTCAAACGGCCGGCTAAGAAGCTGGTCCCCCTGCCCAAGTGACGAGGCGTCGCTCACCGGGTGCTCTGCAGCACCGCCACGCGACGGGTCACGCGCGTTGCTGCACGGCGGGAGAGATGTTCGCGACAGACATTAAAACTATGACAGTGAATAGTGTGTTCGAAATCGCGAGTGAAAATCGTATAAAATCAGTGTTATCTAATCGTGCGGTACACCGGGTTCGGTTCCCGGACGTGTCAAAACGTTAAAAAATAGCTAAAGTAGTGTAAATAGTTAGATTGTTAATATAAAACAACCATGTAATACATGAACATTAGTCTTAAACTTGTGCTAACTGTAGGGACCTTAGATATCGAATCATAAATAGCGTTATCAGTAGTGACAGATAAGAGTTAATACTTGATAAAACAGCTGTTTGTTTACATAGTCGTTTTATAGTTTTATAAGTGTTTTTCGGCTTCATATAGACTTGAAATCATGTCTAGATACCTTTTTATTGCTAGTTATTACCTTATATAGTTAAAATAAGCATAATAACAAACATTCGTATGTTTATCATAAATTTTGTTTACTTACGATAGTATTTACTTAAGAAATTCTGTAATTTTTTATGATTCATAAGTTATCATGTAATAGGTTCGAATTGAATAAAGATATTTTCATGGTGTTTGTTTTAATAGATGCCCCATATAGTTGCACACAACGGCCTACCAAAATTATATATATAAATTTAGTATACAATAGTTTTTCAATAGAAAATATAGTGGGCGGGCCCTTGTGTGACAGCATTTTTTGGGAGTTTTTATGGAATAACTTAGTGACGCTAGTAGTTAGGTTTAGGTATTGTATACCAATAGATAGAACTTAATGAGTCCTATCTAACGATGTATAGAACATTTATGTATGTATAATAGGAACGAATCATACGTAACATTTGTACTGTATTTGAAATAAAAATAAACGAAATATTTTCTGTGCACGTGTTCGGTGCGATGGTCGTCGATAAGGTAAAGTTTCGAGGCACTTAAGCGACCATGTATTCGGCCAGTTGTTGGCGTCTCAACCACCATCTTGTAACCATCAAGCACCGCACACCTGAACAGCATCGCTCTCAACGTATGAAGATGTTTCATTTCTGAAGCCCTTACACATCGAAGCCATACAGTCCACACACATAGAAGAACACGCATCGTCGTAGGCACACGTCAGCAGCACACTACCAGCACACTGTAGCGGACTAGCAAAGGTTCGATTCCTGGCATCCGTTACACAAAGTAAACCCCATGAAAACTCAAGTCACTGTTATTGGTAGTTCCAGAATGAAATTTAAAATTGACTGGTCTTTACTGCCTCCAGTTATTTTTGATGGCACTACTATTCCGATACAGGATAAAGTTAAAAGCTTTGGTCTCACTATAGACTCCACTCTGTCCTGGGATCCGCAGAAGAAGTGAGTCGTAAAGTGTTTGCCTCAGCAGGATCACTAAGAAGATTAAGGAACTTTCTTCCCACAACCACCAAAATTGCGCTAGCAAAATCTCTTTTGCTGCCCATTATTGATTATGCAGACGTCAGCTATCTAGATCTCGCCGAAAACCAGCTAGATAAACTTGAGCGACTTCAACATTTCTGCATACGATTCATATTTGGATTACGCAAGTATGATCATGTTTCACAATTTCGAGCCCAACTCAACTGGTTACCTATTCGACATCGTCGGAATGCTCACGTTTTAACATTACTATACAATATATTGTTTTTCATTCAAAGCTTTAGTTAAGGCACATTACTTGTCCGTTTAATTTATTTCCTATTCTAAAAATATGTATTTAGTATTATGCACCAATTTATTTATCTATGTATATTTTATATATATATGTATGTATTATATGCATGTATATGTTTATAATATAAATATTAAAACTGGTACACCTACAACTACCACTTCTTTCCTACTAATATCTCCATCCAAAGGTTGCCTGGTAGAGATCGCTTTAAGCGATAAGGCCGCCCTTTATACTTTACCTATTATATAAGAATTGTACAATGTTGATACTGGTGTACAATAAAGTTTAAAATAAAAATAAAATAAATAAATAAAATACTTAGATCAAACTCGATCTCTGTGAAGATGAGCGTGCGTATCGTGAAAACATACCGTTATTCTTATTTAAATAGCAAACTAAATTATAAGATTCAAAGAATACAAAAACTTCAGCAAATATTTAGCTTTGTTATATTTGAAATGAAAAATTCAACACAAAATATTTAAGTGTTTCTGTTAGCTTTTCAGCAGTTAAACTTTCAGTTGAATTGGAAGGGTTCTTGTTTTCTAACTTTTAAAATGGAAATGATAATTATTAAAACAAATGTTAGCAAAACTGCTTCATTTTTCATTAAGTCAGATGATTAAGAAATATCTTCGACTTCAAAAGATTAAGAGACATCATTCAGTATAAGATTTCATAATTTGAAATGTCATCAGTCAAAGACTTGAAAATGCGTCAAGAATGTCAGGCTTGATTCAGAATGTTCATTAAGACCGACATTCGCCTCGGAATTGGGTCGGACTTTGATGAATACAAACTCCGACAAATCACCGGCCAACGACTAATGAACCTACATAATTGAAGTCTACGTGTTTTGGAGTCTAATTCACGAGGAATACATTGGAAACATTGCAGCTAGTTTGCATTTTCTTTGAGTCATCGATCTAAAAGACGAGGCGTGAAGACGAACTTAACTTTTCTCGCAACAATTCATCCGTTTTTAGAACCCTCATAACTTGAAATTGGATATTACGAGATTATAAGTCTACTATTGACATAGTAGTAGACGTAATATGTGAGAAGTTTTGATTATTATTATTCTGTGTCTCTTTTTCACGGCTATTCTTCTAACATGGTGTTAGAAGAATAACCGGTCCTTTGGGAGGCTTACACGGGGATATGGATCCAACGTGCAGAGGCCCGTAGAGAACTTTAATCTAAAATGGGATGGGACACATGCCGCGGAGCCTCCACAACTGCACTACTGAGTACAGCTATGGACTAGCCGCAGCAAATGTAGGACTATTGCAAGATGTGGAGTCTAATTTACTGGTTTATGGGGATGGGTGTTAAATTGACTGGTAATAATGATACTATGGATAAAAAACGGCACCTGCCAGTGATACTCCTATAGCATCCGTCCGCGTGGCAGGTGGTGACTCGCCAACTCACTAGATGGGCCCTCTCTAAACAGCCGCCCAAAGCAAACAAACTCTGCCATAAAGGCAGCCAGAGGGCAACACCGGTGCGAGTGGCTAGGGGTGTCGAGCGGTGCGGCACCGGTTTCGCCATCGCGGGCCTCGTGACAACGGAGGCCCGGAGCGGGTTTCCCCGTAGTTACGCCCTTGGGAATGACACTTCCACCCCCGAGCTAATAGCTCTTGCGGCTTCCCTCTGGCCGGCCGACCAAGGCAAGCCAGAGTTGAGAGTCCTGCGGGCACTCTTGGAAATCCACTCCGGCCAGCCAATAAAGGCAAGCCGGAGACGAGGCCCTGACCGACCCTCTGAAGCATTCGGGACCGCAGTGTCGCCACACACATTCAGCTCGCCACAAAGCTGCCCTGCGGTTGTTAGCTTTCTTTTCATCTTGTAATACATTTTTTGTTTATATTACACGATGAAGATGATGTTTGAAAGCTGTTACTCTGCCCTCTGAGATTGCGTTAGTCTCATGATGAGATAACGGCTGCCCCAGAGGGGTTTATTCTTATTATTACAAGTAGAATTTGTGTCCCACTGCTGGGCAAAGACCTCCCCTTCCAAATTCCACCCTCGCATGTGATCGCGATCACATGCGAGTTCCCGCCAATAGGCCCAGAAGGAGATGGCGGGATGAGTTGGACGCATATCGGAGGATGCGTCCAACTCATCCCGCCATCTCCTTCTGGGCCTTCTCCGTTGCCGTTTATTGCTACTAGGCATCCACCTTGTGGTTGTTCCTGCCCATAATGGTTCTGGCATACGGCAAACGTAGCCCGCCCAGTTCCATTTTAATTTAAACTACCTAGTTGTTTTGAAAAGTGATACTTGAAGTAGTAAGTTCTCTTGTTTCAAGGCCTCTCGATGTTTTATTATTCTTTCCTTGCTATGCCAGACTATGTCAGTGCCCTTTATAACTATAAGCATAGATTGAAGTTTTGATTACATAGCTTTTATACGTAAGATTTTATTAATTACTTAAAATATCCTGATTTCGTTACTGACTCAATATTGATCATCAAAATTCATACGGTACTTTCTGAAGTTCTAGAAAGCTGGAATTTGGTATGCAGGCTATCAGGCTATCAGTACACAAACAACATCAAAAGTTATAAAACTTATTCATTTTTTGTATAATGACTAGCTGTTGAATAATGAATCAATAATGGATGAAATTTTATATTAGACTTCCGCAAAATTTTTGTCTGGAATTGATATTAGGGCTCGATGTTATAAATATTAAAGTACCGATTTCAGCATATTAAAGTTATCACATTCCCTTTCATATTAGGAGATCTAAAGAAGTTTGTATGCGTATTTCCTTAGCAACTTAAATTCATGCTGGGAGTCTGCAAGTTATACAACTAAACAGTCTCCTTACCACAAATAAAATATACCGTAACGTAACCTAACCTAACAAGAATATGTGTAAAATTTACTTAATTGTTTAGTGTTTGGGGTTCAATTTAGTTTGGCATATTATGAAACAATGAGTTTCTTAGAATTATAATACAAGGTATTACTACGCCATTTCATTCCGTGGCTGTTGTAATAGGCGGCTAAGGAAGAACATAAGCAAATAGTATATTTGCAAAATGACGGCAAACTTGCCAAACCGTCGGAACAACGTGTTACATTTATCCAATCAATCCTCTTGTTGACTCATCAGGTTTTTTGATGCAAATTAGAAGAAGCCTAAGTCCAGCAGGCGAATATGAAAGGCTGCAGATAATTTTAATAGTAGTAGTTGTGGCAGATCAAAGTTGCTGATAGAAGAAACCGCACGCGCGCACCAATTTGCTAACAGTCACACACAGCTACGGAGAAAGGTAATGTATCATATTATTTTATCAGAACATTCACAAGAATTTACAAATGTTGTTTTTCTTCTCTCACGAAGCTATTTAAATGCTACGGGACTGAAATGCAAACCATGATCGCCTACTGGTATGCTACTCGTTTCCGCACACGGTGCTACTAAAATGCGACTATTTTATATCATTTGAAGAACAATATTCGTACGAGGATGTCTAGTGACTCTAGCAATGAAGTCAATTTACAAGAATAAAAAAAACTATAAAAGAAGATTCTGGGTACATCCGTACAACTTGATTGATTGAACATTGATTTTTTTTCAATCTCAATTCACGCCTTTTCTTCATCTTTTTTTACGTACTCTGGCAGCTTATAATTATACAACCATGGATAATGTTCTACCTCCTGGACAAAATTAATATTAAAAGTTTGTTCCGCCGCCACTTTGTCATGCTACGCGTATACGACTCGGGTGGCGTGCGACCAGCAAGACGATAGCATGCGATTCATATCAAACCCGTCGTCGACGCGTCTCGTCGTGTGCGAAACTAGCTGAATATGTATAGCGGCTACTATCAAGCAACGCGTAGTATACGCGTACGAAACACAAATCGCTTGAGAGTCGCTTCGTGAGAGAAGGGCCTAAGACGACACTTTTCGTTGAAAATTTGTTTCAAAACAATGGTGAGTCGCTATACAGTTTTGTCAAATAAGCATTCGTTGCGTAGCATTTGTCGAGCGCACGTAGTATACTTGGGTTTAATAGTTTTGCAGTACATTTACTTTTGTGTTTGAGGTCGTTCAAGGCGCTAGTCTTAATCGAAAATAGTCTTGATAACTCAATTATCCTGCCACAAAACATAGATAAATAATAATAATAAACTTTATTAAAACCAGTTACAGATTACAATACTTTTACATGCATTGTGAAGGAATTATTGTATCTAATTTAAGGGACAAGACATAGTTAAAAAAAAGAAAATAATCTGTTTCAAATATGATAGAACCCTGCCTCTTAAACTAGGATGACCTGTATCTTAAGAGACATAAGATGAAGATGAGTAGAAACAGTGCATATTTTATTACGAAATATTGATTTACCTGCTTAGTTTCTGGTATATCAAGTTATGAGCAATCATAACCGTATATACCAACTTATGAGAGAGGAGAGTAGTTAAGTAGAGATATAGAACAAAAAGCAGGCATCGTATGAACACATTACTGTAGTACTCTGTAATAACAGTTATACTCCTAAAACGTTCTGAAGCCAATTTTATTATTTCTTACTGTTGTGTGCGGTCGATCCAAACTCTAGCTCTCGATAATAGCATATTACTTAGTAAATACGTGACCTTCAGTCGTTATTGCTTTTTCTAACACAAGGTGACATGTAGGCTATCTCATACTAGCTCTTACTGCGAAAATATGAAACATTTATGATATTACACGAAATAGTATCTAGCTAATGTCTTGTTGAAGGAAAATGCTGCTGACGCAATAAAAAGCAAACGCAAACAAATCGAAACAACGACACCATGACTGTATTTATTACGAGGCCTTCCATGTTATAGTTTGTTGTTTTGTGGTCATAGTTGTACAGGGCCCACTCAACCCAAATATTACAATCAAAGTGTATTTAGGTCGCGTATTAGGCGATACGTTTTTGCTAAGTCACGCGACAAGAAATCTCAATACTGCTAACAGCTGAAGATATTTTGTTTGCTGAAACTGATGATTTGGTTACAAAACAACATTATGCAGTTCTCTTTGTAGCTAGGTTACTCCCTGTATTTAGGTTAAAATACTAGCCATAATTTTATGCTTAACCTAATACGTCTTGAAAGTCTTACTGAGCAACTACTGGGTTACCCAGAAAAGTTATTTAATTAACTCCGATTTAACAAAATCCTATTCATACTGAGTTGATTTGTGTTCATGTGTGACGTGTTAAAATGCAGCTTCTTGATCTCTCAATAAAACACATTAATCACCGTGTGTTTTAAGACAGTGTTTTCTTGAACAGTGTGTACACAGCCAATGATCTGGAGACACGTTGTAGCGCTGTTAAATGTTGATTTTGACAATAATAAAGTTCTACTTCAAAATCTAATCTAATACTAATATATAAAAACTGAAGAGTTTGTTAATTTGTTTGCTCGAACACGCTTATCTCAGAAACTACAGGTCCGAATTGAAAATTATTTCAGTGTTAGATAGCCCATTTATCGACGAAGGCTAAAGTCTACCATCACGCTATGAGCTACGAAAGCATAGCAGTAGCCTTAAACAACGCGGGTGTAACCGCGGGCTCATCTAGTGTTATGTTATTTCGTAAAATATGCTATAGGAAGCTTCAATGACGTGATATGGCTGAGTACATACTTTTCGAGAAAACACCGCCTTAAGATACACGGTTTACACAACAGATAGAAGTGTTGATGTCTCGCCTATTTGTTATTCACGTTGTGTAATGGGTCGCGTCAAGGCTTAACACAATGTTGCTAAATTTGTCGCGACCTGCAGGTTGTTGCGAATGTCTTTATTTTCCAACTGCTGATACTTGTTTCTTTACTTTACTTACAGTTTCGTCGGTGCAATATTTTTTTACCTGCATTGAAATTTTCTCTTTCAGGGAGGTGTGTTACGTCAATGTCGCCGTTGGTTTCTTGGGAATGATTATAGATGCGTTGCGTGTTCCTGTAACATGTAAAACTTTCAGAAGTTGAGTTAATTCGGCGAAATCCTGATAGATAATACTTATGATTAAGTCCAGTTAGCCTTATATTTTTTGTAAATCATGCTTCTGATATTTATCTCTCCTGATATCTATTTTGGGCTCTTCTGTAATCTTCTTCGGTTCGTCTATTGACGACTTATACGACACTTATGCTTGTTATGATAAAATATAAGTTGCAAGTTCTACTTTTATTTCTTTGTTTCTTTATGAAAAACTACAACTCCCGCACTAAGACTAAATCTTATGTCAGGAGAGACTTTACAAGCATACAACTAAACGACACATTGAACACCCAGACTCGAAACAATAAGAGAATCACATAAATTGTTGTCTCATCTGGGGATCGAACCCACAACACTCGGCAAGTGTCAAGCGGCGAGGCGGCCGATAAAACGATAATCTGAAACCGCCCGTAGTGTACACACACATAGTTACACAATGGGCGGTTTCAGATTATCGTTTTATACGCGCGTATTAGCTCGTTTTTGGCAGCGCATGTAGGGGTGTATAGGCGCGCCTTTTGGCACACGCGCAACTCGCACCACAGTTGACGCGCTTCTAAGCTCGTATAAGCGCGAGCCGTCAATATCCATGTTGACACTGACAAGATGTCACCACCGTTTCGAGCGAACACGCCGAAATATTAAGTTTACGCGAGTCCTGTTTTTTGTTGCGCGTAATGTAGCACGCGTGTAAGCGCGTATGCTGAAACGACCGTACATGCGCAGAAAAAAAAACGCTAATCTGAAATCGCCCTGCGTCAACCGTACAGTCAGTCACAAGGGTCGCTATTATTAATGTTTAATAATAAAATTGGGCAAGTGCGAGTCGGACTCGCGCACAAAGGGTTCCGTACCATCATCTACAAAAGAAAATCATGTTTGTTGTATGTATACTTAAATACTTATAAGTTTCTACCTGTTTATTAAGATCGAGTAACAAATTGCTTAAAAATTACGTTTGTTGTATGGGAGGCCCGCTTTATTATTTACTTTTTTTATTTATTTACTTATTTTGAAAGGTAATATACAACTACATATTCTGTGAAAATTCAAAGCGTCTACCTATTACAGTTAGTAATTTTGAGCAAAAAATACGAAAAAATCACGTTTTTTGTATGGGACCCCCCCTTTATATTTTATTTTTTTCATTTTTAGTATTTGTTGTTACAGCGGCAACCGAAAATTTCAGCTTTCTAGCTATCACGGC
This sequence comes from Euclidia mi, assembly GCA_944739405.2. Lineage (NCBI taxonomy): Eukaryota > Metazoa > Arthropoda > Insecta > Lepidoptera > Erebidae > Euclidia > Euclidia mi. The sequence goes on from OX123188.2 coordinate 91,313,709, forward strand.
TTATGAGATACAGCCTGGTGACAGACAAACGGACAGGCAGACAGACGGACAGACAGACAGCGGAGGCTTAGTAAGCGGAGACTTAGGTAAGAATAGAAATTAAAGATAGACAGCAATACACAGATACACACAAGTTAGATATTACGTACCAGTTCGCTGATGTCTGCACCTCCTCGTTTACAAAGACTGACCTCCTAAACAAGAACAACTGCAGTAATTGGAAGTGAGACAAATAGAGTTGGGCGCCACTGAGACGGAGGATCTCAGGTAGGATGTCGGGGTTCGAGAGAAACACTGCTAGGCTGAACAGGTTCTTTATTATGTCTCACTACCGCTTACATACAGTATGACCGAACTAGGTAAGCACTGGCCTGAGCTGGCTGGAGTGTAGACTCCTGCTGCTCTCCGACGCTCGCAGGGAAGCTGCTCGAAGGGTCGCCGATGAGCTGGCCAAGGTGCGCTGCGCAGGCAGCTCTGTGGTCGATGTTCAGGCTGAGCGGGTCTCAGGCGGTGCAGCCGATGTGGGTCGAGCGGTCAGGCTCAGGCGTCCGTGGCCTGGCTGTAGGAGCTCGTAGGCAGGAACGGAGGCTTGGGTGGCACCTGGCTAGTAGCGGCACGGCGCCAGCAGCTCGTGGCTTGTGGCCCGTAGGAAGAACGTCAGCCCGTAGGAAGAACGTCAGGTGCAGTGAGCTCGTAGGGTGAACCCCAGCGGGACAGTAGATAGGAAGTAGAATGTAGAATAATCGCGAGGTGTAGCGGCAGCGTTCCGATGTCTAGGGAAAGTGACCATTCTACGACGCGCACCCATCTTATATAGGCATAAATCTATGACTCACAACTGCCTTTGGCTAGTGAATATGACCATATTTGGTAATATTGCGAACGATGTCTGGCTAAGCTGGCGTTAAGCGCCTGCGAGATATTATAACGCAATACGTGTAGTATTACGTTACACCGTTTTTTACCTTATAGGTACGGAACCCTAAAAATTGTTCCCGTTGATGCGGCGACATCGTTATCGACGCGAAATTCACGCGAGATATATCTTCGGACTGGGTGTCTGGGCCCAGCAGGCCAGGTCAATGGAAACTTACGTGTATTTCACACGTTTCAAAAATATCAACTTTAGAGGTGAAAGTTTAAATTTACTAATATAACTTATAACTAGCTTATAACGCTAAGGGGAGTAGTGTGTTCGAAGTTACACGGTTAACTCATGTATTTATAGTAAGCCCAGTAACGAAACCATAGCGCGATTCAGCGGACCGGCACAACGCCATCTATCGAGCGCTGGTGCAAAATATTTTATGGAACTTCCGTCCGACGAATGGAACAGTACACGTTACTGTTCCATTCGTCGGACGGAAAATGTTGATTGATATAGTTCTAAGTATGTATATTTTCTTGAAAATTAAGCTGGGCGCGTGTTTGTTTATTGTACGATTATTTAAAAAAACAGCGTTGTCATAAATATTATATAGTGGATACGGCATCTTATCTGTTGCGCCAGCATATAATATTATTCGAGGTTGATATTTTATTAACGACGACAAATTGGATAACAACCTATTTGAATTGATCAAACAAAAAAAAACGATGAAGGTGAGTGCTCACTTACGATCTAAATTAACAAAACGCAGATACATTGAATAAATAATGATGGGATGTGCAGATTATGGCATGGCAAATTTCATTTTATTATAATACTGGTCTGAGTATTGCGGGCTTTATACCTACCGGAGCAAGCCTTGTATGATACAAGAATATAGCGCCTATATAGCGTCACGCCTGTTTCCACAAAGAGGTAAGCATACATACATACATAGACTCACGCCTGCTTTCCTTAGGGGTAGGCAGAGACAACAGAACGCCATTTGCAACGATCCTGACATATTATCTCTCTTGCTTCATTCACTCCCATCAAATTTCTCATGCTTGGTCTTCGCTTAAGGGTACTTCTAACCTGTCCTTTTTTTAGGATGTCTCCAATCTGGTCAGAGAACGTCCGTTTAGATCTTCCCCTTCGTCCTGTCCCTTCCACACTTGCCTTATATATCTGCTTGGTCAGTCTTTCTTCATCCATCCTCTCCACGTGCCCAAACCATCTTAGCATACCTTTCTCGATGCTTGTCACTACATCTTCTTTTATCCCACAACACTCTCTTATCACACAATTATTTACTCTGTCGTTCAAAAACATTCCACACATACTTCTCAGTGCTCTCATTCCTACGGTATTTATTCTACTTTCATGTCTATTCTGCCATACCCAACTTTTACTACCATACATAAGTGTAGGTACTAACACCCATACATAAGTGTGGTAAGCAGAGGTAAGCAGAGGTGTAATATTACAGCCACATTTAGAGAGATTTTTTTTCAGATCCCACGTACTTGGGGGCGAGTCTATGGCCGTTAGTGGGCACATTGCCAGACTCCGGGCTGCTAATGAGAATTCGAAATAACTCAGTAACACTTTTTGCCCAACCCGGGTATCGAACCCGGGACCACCCGATCGATGGCTTCTTATAAACGACATTCATAAAAATGGAACATATTAATTGTAAGATTTTTTAAAGAAAAAAGTAATTACACCTCAGTCTAATATTAAATTGTCTGTTGGAGATAAAATACGGGAAGCAAGAGAAACACATATGAGGAATTATAATGGATAATATTCACCATACATTTATTCAGACTGACAATATTATTAATCGTCTGGGCACAGCCAAGTATCATAGACAGTCTTATTGGCAGTCACAATACACAACAATATACGGCGCGGAGCATTAGAAAGACACAACCAGTACAGTAAGAACGATGCTGGTTAGAACCGAACAACACTGGGATACTGCAGGCTTTACAGCAACTTCTCATGGATAGTTCACATTTTTAGGGTTCCGTAGCAAAAAATGGCAGAAATGGAAACCTTATAGATTCGTCATGTCTGTCTGTCTGTCCTTCCGTATGTCTCAGCTATTGCATTATGCTGTGCGAGATCCGAACTTATGGACATCAAACAGGCTAAATTTATATTTTACACGCGATAATAAAGTAGTTACCACTTAAATCATATGAAATACTAGAGGACGCCAGCAGCTACGCCTGCATTTTTTTTTTAATTTACCCGTTGTGGCCGATCACGTGGGAATTTCGAGAAATCGCTTCTTAGTGCACCCCTACGGTCCTCAAGAAACACACATGCCAAATTTCAGCTTCCTGCGCCCAATAGTTTCGGCTGTAGCGTGTCTGTCAGTCAGTCAGTAACGCAAGGATTTTATATATTAAGATTTCAATAATTAATTCGTGCAAACGCTGACCTAAGGATGTATTAAATAATTAAATTTCGCGGCTCCTACGAGTAATTGTGGTAAAAAGTAGCCTTGGTCATTCTCAAGCCATACTATATAATCGATAAGTTGCGTCGTGAAAGAAGGAGAAACAGCCACACTCTTCATAATAACATTTATAAATAATAGGCATGAGTAGGGATTATATTGATCTTGAGAGAACACACTCACCGTCTTTTGATGTTAATAATTACGTTTATTCTGTCATCAAAAGTGTAATAGAAGGTTTTAAAAATCGTTTTATCTTGTATTCGCTGACTTATCATGTACCAAAGATTAAAAGTATTCAAGACCCTAAATTATTTGTTTTTAGTCCTTAATGAAAGGTTTTTATAAGGCCTTAATATGCAGGAGTTGTAACTTAAGGGATCCATTTAAGTACAGTAGTATTACAAATTATAATATATTACTATACTAGAAGTAGTACCAAGTGTACGTCAACAAACTGAAACACACTACAGCGAGGCCTCGATTTTTGTCATTTCCTAGAAGGTTTCGCTTCGGAAGACTGTTATGATAATGAACAAAGTCTTTTTGTTATAGCTTGCGGGTAAACATGATATTAGTAAATATTATACGAGCCTTATTTGATATAAGATATATATAAATATTGGCCAATCATCGCAGTGATTACTTCCTTTGAATGAAATAACAATAAAAGCTTTTTCATTGTGCCAGATAATTATCCCCTCATCATACTAATCGCCGTAGTATCCAAACATTCATGGTATCCTCATTTGGTATTATCAATCGCTTCTATTCTGCCGAATTATTTCGCGAGGAATATATAAAACCTTATAACAAAAATATGCAGTGCGATCTGAATAAATATACATTAAAGATTGAGGTCAGATGGCCGGTCAGTCAGAGGAAAATCTCTGTTATAAAAATCTTAATCATAAAGTTTAATTTTATAGTCAATTGTTTTATACATTTTAGATTTTCGGCTGAGGGTCAAAGGCTTTAGACTCCTGTTCTTCCATTTCCTCCTTCCACCGTCATTTGTTTTATATGACATCTTTACATATGGGCGTGTATTATCGGCTAAGGAGATGGTAAGTAAAATAACAGTAGTACATCTCTTCAGTTTTAATTACTCCCAGTACAATCAATAATCATAGAAAACAATTATAATTTCTATCAAAAACTAACGTCCAACGTTCACGTGGCGTGCGAACGCCCCTTAAGCTGTTCCAAGCTTCATTCATTCACATTAAAAAAGTGGCCGCCTCACCAGTGCCAGGTGTGCCTGTGTTTGCCATGGAATTGACCTTTGTCTATACGTCAAGTTACATTATAAAGTACGTCGTCTATTCAGTTGAGGTTGGCAAAGAGATACAATATATCTATATAAAAAAAATAGGATACTGATCTGGGAAAATTCTAGCGAGATCACCTAGGTTACTAGGCATAGCCTGTAATTCAACAAGATGGGCGTTATATTGATAATCTTTATATATAAAGTCTTTGCGTTACTGGCTGACTGACAGACATGCTACAGCCGAAACTATTGGGCGCAGGAAGCTGAAATTTGGCATGTATGTTCCTTGGGGATCGTAGTGGTGCACTAAGAAGGGATTTCCTGAAATTCCCATGGGATCGCCCTAAACGGGTAAATTACAAAAATATGCAGGCGTAGCTGCTGGCGTCCTTTAGTTCTTTTATAAAATTATTTAAAAAGTAACAATATAATATTTCCAACTAATCACTAAGACACTCAGGGAATTCAATAGGGCTAAGGAAAAAACGCAAAGTACATAAATATCATCTTGCAGCGGAAAGGGAAAACTTGATCAAAATCTATAGGTACCAACCCGTCTAGCCAGCGTGGTAAAGCCCTAATACTTCTTTTTCCTCACAATGCCATTGTGACGCGAATTAGGAGAGGCCTTTGTCCAACAGTGCACTACAAAAGGCTGTATGGTTGGCATCGATTTCCTATACCTACAGGAACTCTTAATAAGCAGTCAGAATCACTGACCTCTAGACATCGGACTAGTCATCTTATACTTCAAATAAAGCATATAATTATAGACGATCCTATACTGAATTAAGAACCAATTAAATAGTTAATCTTCATTGCAGTATTACAGCATTTCTCCCATAGTATATTAACGAAGCAAATAGCTTCTAGATAAAAGCCGAGTAATGCTAATATATCCAAAAAAACTTTACACTCCAGTTCTGCTTAAATTAAGATAAAACTAAAACCTACCTCAACGATTCATGCTTCGCAAGTAAACAAAACAGGAGTCAGGCCGTGAAAGTTAACATGAAAATTGTTATTAAAATAACTCGGTCATGCTTTCAAAGGCTTTCATTCCACGAGGGGTCCGATTATATCGCAATTTTATCGAAATAACAATTATAAAGTTACGCTTTACTCAACATCGAAACACAATGTGTACACACGGCTACTTATCCAGCTACTTGACCTTTGTAATGTTCTTATGGCTTAGACAATAAGGATCACAATCGTACAGCAACTGTAAAGCTTGACTTGGCGCTGTGTGTACAAATTTTAGTGCTACAAGTGCTTGGAATTGAACGACGCCAACAAACTTATAAATTTGGTTGGTAATGGGTTTTAATGATTTCCTCTTTGGATAGTGGATTTGGTTTCAAAGTTCGTTGTGAAAATTTGGTACAAATATTGATTAAATTTTCATAAGATCCGGATAAACAATATCAAAAAATTCTTCCATTTAACTAATTAATTGGTTACACAGTATCCAATTAAGAGATCCTTACTGCATTCGGTGTAAAAGCGTGATGCCTTAAACTTATGCTAAGTATTACTTCTGTTAATATGTTACTACTACAATATGTAATACAGTGCATTTCTAGAAACTAACTAAATAGGTGTGTTTGGCAGTGGTTACTAGACTACTGCCACTTCTAAATATAAAAGTAGCATAAAAGGTTAACGTACTTTCAAGAAATGTGTAACCTTTTTCACATCCTCGAAATATTTTACGATACATTGAGTGCTTATTAATTAAATAATTCATAAAATATTTAGATCAAACTCGATATCTGTGAAGATGAGCGTGCGTATCGTGAAAACATACCGTTATTCTTATTTAAATAGCAAACTAAATTATAAGATTCTAAGAATACAAAAACTTCAGCAAATATTTAACATCGTTGTACTATTTGAAATGAAAAATATAACACAAAATATTTAAATGTTTCTGTTAGCTATTCAGCAGAGAAAGGGTTCTTGTTTTCTAACTTTTAAAATGGAAATTATTAAGATAAATGTTAGCGAAAACTTTACACTGTTAGTAAAAATGCGTCAAATATGTAAGAAATATTTTCGACTTCAAAAGATTCAGGATAAGATTTCATAATCTTAATATATAAAATCCTTGCGTTACTGACTGACTGACAGACACGCTACAGCCGAAACTATGGGGCGCAGGAAACTGAAATTTGGCATGTATGTTCCTTGGGGACCGTAGGCGTGCACTAAGAAGGGATTTCCCGAAATTTCCTCGGGATCGGCCAAAACGGGTAAATTAAAAAAAATGCAGGCGTAGCTGCTGGCGTTCTCTAGTTTGAAATGTTATCAGTCAAAGACTTGAAAATGCGTTAATAATGTCAGGCTTGATTGAGAATGTTCATTAAGACCGAAATTCGTCTCGGAATTGGGTCGGACAATGATGAATCCAAACTCTGATAAATCATCGGCCAACGACTAAACTACCTAAAATTTGTATTCTACGTGTTTTGAAGTTAATTTCACGAGGAATCTATTGAAAGCGTTGCATTTAGATTAGCTTTGAGACTTATTGAGAGATCTGAAAGACGAGACGTCAAACGTGCCTGGTGAAGCGCAATGGCTACCTTTTCCCGAAAATTCGTAATTTTTTCGAACTCTCATAACTTGGATTCTAATAATTATCATCATCTGTATATATAAAATCCTTGCGGTACTGACAGACTGACAGACAAGCTACAGCCAAAACTATTGGGCGCAGGAAGCTGAAATTTGGCATAATATGTCCTAAGGAACACAAATAAGAAGGGATTTCTCGAAACACCCACGGGATCGTACAAAACAGATAAATTAAAAAAAATGTGCAGGCTTAGCTGCTGGCGTCTTCTCGTACCAGATAAAAATCTCGGAGTGCGGTGCCAGTAGTAGACTTAATAAATGTATGAAGATTAGATAAGTAGCTTTTAAACTTAAGATTTAATTGATATCTAAAAAACCCCGACTTCGTCACGACGCAATGTTGATCGTCTCAATTAAAAAAAAAACAATTATGCAGTTCTTGAAATCTGAAAATTGGTATGCAGGCTAGTATTAGTAGACAAACAACAGCAAGAGTTATTAAACTTGTTAGTTTATGTCTCAACTAGGGTTTGTAAAGTTTTCACATTTTCTAAGTCCCGAGACACGAGATAGCAGACGTCCTAAGTACCGGGACTTTGAGACTTCAGGACACAATTAGAATCAAATTAACTTCTGGCGAAATGTATGAATAACAACAACATTTAGTGAAAAATAACTATCGTAATTAGGGTTCAGGGAGTCTTGAGAGTTTTTATGGCCCTTGACACGAGACAGCTAACGTTCAAAGTCCTGAAAACTTCGAGCTTTTTCAGAATAAAGTTAATTTCTGTCAATGTGTATGATTAAAGACAAATTACGGTAAAATGAAAATTTACTGAATATAAAATCTAATCTTGCTACTTTTACATTGATATCAGTCTAAATTGTTCATATAACTTCTGACAAATATGACCCCGTGGTAGGAATAAATCCTGTCTCGTGTCCTGGGACTTTGAAATACTCAGGACATCCTAAACCCTACGTAGCACTACCTATTATTAAAATTAATGATTTGTGTTATTCTAAGAGACTATGATTGTCTTTTCTTCTTTATATGGTAAACTTAATCGATCTGCCCAAATATGTACAAAACAATTAAGTAAATTTTACTCATATTCTTTTTAGGTTAGTTTGGGTTCCGTAGATATTTTTTTGTTATAAGGAGTCTGGTTAGTTATATAATTTTCAGATCCTTAACATGACTTTAAGTTTCTGGCAATATCCACACAAACTTCCTTCTCCTAATATGAAAGGTAATGAGACATATTTTAAAGCCTGAGACAGGTACTTTAATATTTATAACAAGGAGCCCTTATATCGATTCCCAGACATAAAAATTGCGGAAGTCTCATATAAAATTCCATCCCTTCGTTTAAGGGGTTGAAACTAGGGTTTGAGACTCAGGTTGTCTCGTGTCTCGAAGTCCCGAGACTTTATGTAAATTTAGTTGTCTCGAGTCCTGGGTCTTTCCAGCCGATACAAGTTCAGAAAGTAAAGTTATAAAAGGCACTGTTATAGTCTGCCACAGGGAAACAACAATAATAGAACGAGACGCCTTGAAACAAGAGAACTAACTACTTAAAATACCACTTTACAAAACCATTATGTACCTTATTATATAATTATGTTTCAAATTAGACAAAACATAAGTAGTATATACTAACCATTTTCACGGTTAGACATTTTGTAAAGCTTGTAATTCGTTTTCATTTTAATAACATTGTTTTAGTAATTATAATTACGTGTAAGTTTTATGAAAATATTATTAAAAACTAACAGATAGAATTGCTTTTTAAAATATTTATACAAAACATGTCCTGTCTACTTTTAATCTCGATTTAATGTAGAATGCTCACATCCTTGTTAATTTTGCAAGCATTTTCCATAATCATCATCAATATTTATGACAACAACCATGTAAAATGCCTAGCAGTCCTATCGTGGCGTTGTTTCAAGCGCAATTTACGTAACGATGTGCTGATAGTTCTCTGAGAGGAACGGTGTGAGGTCGAAAAAGAGTAACATTTGAAAATACATTAACAACAAGAGAAAAGAAATATATGTCGGTGTTATTTCTTATGTGTATGCGTGGTTATGAATTGTTGTAGATTTTGAATGTGTCGATTATGTATGTTAGGTGTGGCATAAAGGTGTCGGTAAAGTAAAACGCTTTGTAAATAATGCATAGCGGCTCTAACGAACACAACGGACACAAAGAACAGTCTTGGTAGTAAAAAAACGTACATTACACAAAGTATTATCCAGAGTGGAAACCAAACCTACATAACTGGATGCGATGTAAAACGGCGCGGTGCGTAGCGATGTACACTAATTGCACAAGAGTAGCGGTTAGTGTATTTTAGTCAAGAGTAAAAAAGGCACAAAATTCGATTACGAGTATATCAGGTTTTAATTTATTCGTTTACATATAACAATAAAATTATTACATATCTGGGTAATTTCCCTATTTTTCAGCATAATGTCGTTGTATATTTCCATATGAACATTGCGAGTATTTCCTCAATAAGGCTTTGAGTATGTGTCGTCTCTTCGATAACCAGCTATATCTTCGGAAACATAATGATATGATAATGCTCTCTTATGTTGTACTGCAATATGTTTATCGTGCATGTTTACACTGCATACATTCAATGCTTATCGCATTGAATGTATGCAGTGTTGTATCTAATGTGACGTAATCTATGGTATTAAAATAAACATTCTTTGGGTATACAGAACTTAAACAGCGCGATAAAGATCATTTCCACTTCATTCCGTAGGTGGCGTAGGAGGCGCCTAAGGAAAAAAACGAGAAAATAGTATATTTGCAAAGAAGGGGCAAACTAGTCATTAAGCACTATGCCATGTTGGCGATGGTGGTACGAGTATATCAGGTTAAATCCTCCTATTGACTCATAGGCGTGACTTTAGTGACGCAGTGGCCTATGTCCAGCAATGGATTATGAAACCATAATAGCATTTCAAGATAGCCAGATAGCAGGCAGCGATAGCCTAGTGGAGATACCAATAGACGGCCATGCAGAGGGTATCGGGTTCGAATCCACGGCGCGCACCAATGACTTTTCGGAGTTATGTGCGTATTGAATTGTTCAATATCGGTTGTCCCGTGCCTCGGAGAGCACGTTAAGCCGTTGGTCCCGGTTGTCATGAATATATTTAACAGTCGTTACAGGGCGTCAGTACCTTCTAAATAAACTGACACTAGTCTAAACCATGGAATATCGCTATCCCTTCGGGTTGCAGAGGTCAGACAGGCAGTCGCTCTGTAGAAAAGCTAATATTCAGCCAAATCCGGTTAGACTAATAAGCGGACCCCAAGATTGAAACTGGGATAACGCTAAAAAGATGATGATGAATTGTTGGTGGTACATATCATGTGTGCGCACCATTTTAATAATATACACACACAGCTACAGAGATGAAAATGTATAACATTTTATCGCAGAATTCACAAGAGTCAATTTTTTGTTATAACTTTATAAATAAAAAATAAGTATAAACCTTCTTTATATTTTTTTATCATTTAGACGAAAACTTCGTTTACAAAATAAAATTACGGTAGATTATATTAATACACAGTACTTACAGAGCTATGTACAGTATGTTGCACAAGCGAAGATTCAAACTATGGTGAGTTGCTATACAGTTTTGTCAAACAAGCGTTAATCGCCCTTCCATTTGTCGAGCTCACGTCTCTTGAATTTTATAGTTTTGTAACACATTTTTCTTTTGTGCTTGTAGCGTTTTGGTGGCTCAACTGGGTAGGTACTATCCTTCCTCTTGACAACGCACAGAATTTACATTGTATGTATTGCAACGAAAAATAGTTTCATGTATTTAGTTTCTCCTTTATCAATTTATATGCAATAATAACCATACCTATATTCCAAATTATAAAGGAAGGGAGTAGTTGAGTGCTAGAGGGAGATAGAACAAAAAGCAGGCATCATATAAACACAATACTGTATTACCACAGTCTAATAATCCATACAGTCGTTCGACGAACGCGTCTAGACGGGTCAATCGTGCGGGGGCCAAGAGGTGAGACGCGGGAAGAGTGGTACCTAGTTACGTATATCGCCTTAGTTCGTAACTAGGTATATGTTTTTGGGGGCTGGCACGTGCTTGTTTTTTGTTCGTTACTTATTTATTTGCTTATGAATATTAATTAAGATGGTGCATACGACTTGTGCTGTGAGACATTGAAATTATTTATGCTGTTTAAAGATATAAATAAATAAGGATTCAAAAAATCTGCGATTTCGTCAATTTACTTATACCAAAAAGAAAATTTCATTAATTATAATTGATTATATTATTTTGAAATGTGTGTACCTATAACCAATTAAAATAATGTGCACGGTCCTATTAATCTACCTACTAACTTTTTACAATATCTCACGACTGGCCAAATCACAGAATAAAGTAGTAATCATTGTACGTAAACAACATGACAGACGTAAGAAAATATGCGTTGTAAGGTTATATTCGATTCAAGTCTGATTTTAATTTCATGTAATAAGTACCTAGTACCTTCATATTAGTTAAGTACCTATCACATACAGTATCTTGGTAACGGCGTATCCTAGCTCGAAAATAATCATATTTTTGGCCCCCTTTAATAAACCCCACACATGTTCTCCGTAATCTCATAGCCCGGTCACCCATCCATAAAATTACCGTGATGTCTATTGCTTTACCTTAACCCTTAATTTGGCAGAGATCCGTATTGGTTTATTTGATGAAATAAGATGTATTTCTGGAGTCTTAGGGTCAAAAACAACAAAGGAAAAATGGAGAGAAAAAAAAATTATTTACAGGTTTTCAGGAAATTAATGTTCATCAGAGTGAACACTGCGAAATACGTTAGGAAAAACAACTAATTTGTAATGTTCACTGTGGTAAACATTGCCAAATTAGTGTCATTCAAACAGGTCAAATAAAAACATGATTTATTTTAATAAAACAAATTATTTATTATGAAAACTTAAAAAACAATTGCGAGGAACTTTTCCGGTCACAAAGCAAAGTCTAACATTATATTAATTTTATGCAATACACCGTTTTGTTTTTTCGGCAGAACTTACATCTCCCCATATCTTCCTTCGTGCTGGGATAATGTCCCGTATTATCAAACCTGATGGGGCTTGGGGGCCGGGCTGATCTAGGGTTTTTAATTTTAGACTCCTCCATTTTTTCAGATGCCTGTATAGACCTGTTTTTCTTTGTTAAACTTAGGTAAATCGCATATCGAAAGGCTTTCAATTACTTTGATTTGCGTTGATTCCTAGAACAGTTACGTTTATGCAATAGCCATGCATTATTTATACTTATATCTAGCAACTGACTAAATATTCATATATACCACCTTCTAGTTTTAAACGGAACTTTATATAATGATATTAACATACCCGCCAGGTCTACACCCCCCTTATCTCTATTTTTTTATTCTGCTTTTTACAATACCGTTTTATTTTTTGTACTTGTTCAGATCCAACAAATTAGGTTATTAAAGTTACAGGTTTTTTATCATTCCAGCGTACAATAACTAATTTGTTTGCACCACAAACCACTAGTGAAAACACACCCTGCTGTTTTTTCCTCATCGACTTTACATCCGATAATATTTTTCAGCTCCTCTGATCTGATTGCTACGTATCGTACCAACAAGACCCGATAGTTTTATTTCAAGAGGTAAAAAAGCTCTGGCGATGAGAAAAAATATCGCAAAATATAGTAGCTGGTTTCTTTTGTATAGTCTCTGTTAAGGCTATGACTATTTGTGCTCCAAACCCAAGGGACGATTCTTGCTCTGTAAACTTATGGAAACGAAAGGTATCTTCTCCTGCATATAAAATTAAACCATAAATCATTCCACTTACACCAGCACGTACATAATTTTTAAAGTCTGGAAACCTATTGCTCCTATAGTCCAGGTAACTTCTTCTAGTTCTTTCTTCGATTACGGCACGGTGACGAAAAACACTTTTCTTCCATTTATAAGAAAGTGAAAATTTTGGGATTTTGTTTGATTTCTTGGCAGCTGGAGCAATCTGCGTTTTTGCTCTAGTTTTTCTGGTGTAAGACGTACCAGGTGTTGGTGATTGTATTTCAGATGGCAGCGATATAATTGAAGATAATGATGGAACATTATCATAGTTTGGTTCTCTGGATGGTGTACCGGGGCAAGTTTCCTGGAAAGCTGGAGTCAATTGGAGAGCTTCAGAATGGTATAAATCTGATGTTTCTGATGGCCATTCATGGTCATTTTGAGCATGTTTAGTTCCTGGACTACTATTGATGTCTAAGCGTTCTAAAGAAGAATTAATAGAAGGCGCAGAAGATGAAACAAGGCTTGGAGAAGCTGGAAATTCGTTGTTACTGTTATTTTCAGATTTATCATATCAATATTTATCATCTGACACTAGGATGGTGCATGCTCGACAGGAACAAGTTCTAGTATTCTATGCGTGCGATCATGTATTTTATTTTGTCAACAAGCAGAAAAAAACAAATAAGCCCAGTAGAAGCCGACCACATAACAGTTTATTATTCTTTAACAAAAGTTATCTCTAATTTGGCAGTGTACATCACAGTGAACGTATCAAATTGACCATACTTGTTCGAGTATTTGGCAGTGTTCACTGTGATGAACAAACAAGTTTGCCTCCAAAAAAAAAGTTATTAAAAACACAAAAGATTACGTAAAACCAATTCCAAACCAAAGTATATACATTGCTTAGTAAATAAAAACCCCTAAAAAGTTAGTTTAGCTACGAAAAACATATAAATTAAAAACATTTACGAACGTCTCGAAATTACAGATGAATGATGTTGCCACTAATGGAATTATTTTTTATACAAATAAAAATACTTTAAATTTGCTATAACTAAAATAAAAACGGAAACATAGTACGTAATATTCGCTCAATTTTTTTTTTATGAATGTTTATCACAGTGAACAAAATCAAATTAAGGGTTAACGTAGTTTGCACGAAAAAAAGCTGCAAAATACTTCATATCGATAACATAGGCTCTGCAAGCTGATCCCATGGTTAACCGTCTACTAAACCACCGCTATGTCAATCGCTTTATTTTAACATGGTTTGTACAATAACAATACCTGAAAAATGCTTTATTATATTCTTAACCACCTCCCACGACACCTGCGGGATGAAATAGGTGCTGACTGACACTTTGTATGCAAATTGTCACCGTACGAAAAATGCAAACTGTTTTACTTTTATAATATTTATCGTTAATTATTGTAATATAATAAACTAGCTGTTTCTCACGGTTTCACCCGCGTCCTGAGAGAACTTCTTTGCGTACCCGGTTAATTTGTAGTCTAAGTCTCCTTGGTACATCAGCTATCCGCCAGTAAACGTTTCGTCAAAATCGGTCCAGCCGTTCCAGAGATTAGTGAAAACAAACAGACAGACAGACAAATGGTAAAAAATGGCATTTCGGCTTGGAACCTAAAAAATATTTTCTGTTCCGTGCATTTCGGTATATGTACCACCGAGTATACATCCATTTGCATTGTGTAAAAAGCGGTTATTTTAATATTACAAACAGACTCTCCAATTTTATTTATGTGTATAGATGTATTTATACGTATAGATAAGTGATTTACAGTATAATATTCATGTAGCGTAGCAATTGTAATAATATTTTTATAAAATAAGTAGACGGTGTTTGAATAAGTAGGTATTTTTTACATGTGGCAGCCCTAGCCTCCTTATCCTTGTCTAGACGTTGTCGGCTTTTTCTACGAGATCAAAGGCGTCAAACTACTGTATGTCTTTGTACTGTGGTGTTACTATGTAATAACACTTATACACCTAAAACGTTCTGAAGCCAATTGTATTATTTCTAATTGTTGTGTGCGGTCGAGCCAAACCCTAGCTCTCGATAATAGCATATTACTTGGTAAATACCTGGCGTTCAATCGTTATTGCTTTTCTCTAACACAATATGACATGTAGGCTCTCATAGTCATCTCATAGTTGTATTTACTGGGAAGATATGAAACAGTTTTGATATTACGAGAAATTACATCTAGCTAACGTCTTGTAATAAGAAAAATATTTGTAGTTTTAACGTGGTAACTGCTGACGCAATAGAAAACAAAAGCAAACAAATCTAAACAACGACACCATGCATTTATTACGAGGCCTTCCATTTTATAGTATGTTTTTTTGTGGTAATGGTTGTACAGGGCCCACGCAACCCAAATATTACAATCAAAGTGTATTTAGGTCGCATCTTAGGCAGGGATACCTTTTTGCCAAGTCCAGGGACAAGAAAACCCAATGCTGCTAACAGCTGAAGATTTTTTGTTTCGGGAACAGAAACAGATTTGGTACAAAACATTATTATGTATCTCTCAAATATTAGCCGGGGCTTTTGTCAAAAGATATAGATAATTTTATGCTTAGCCTAATACGTCTTGAAAGTTCGTTTACTGAGCAACTACTGGGTAAAACCAGAAAAGTTATTTAATTATCTTCGATTTATCAAAATCCAATTCATACTGGTAAGACCGTGTAGTGACGGATTAAGAATACGGATTGTCACCACCCCATATCATCGCATGGGCGTCGTAAGAGCCGACAGAGGGAGCATATTATGCATAGAACAGCAATGTAAGACAAGCAAAACTTGATACAAACCCTATACCAACCCGTTTGGCCAGCGTGGTATAGTAGGCCAATTCCTCTTTTCAAAGGAGAGGCCTAGTCCAGCCGTGGACTGTTAAAGGCTGATGATGATGAATTCACACTGAGTTGATTTGTGCTTATGTGTGACGTGTTAAAATGCAGCTTCTTGATCTCTTAATAAAGACACATTATACACCGTGTATTTTAAGACAGTGTTTTCTCGAAAAGTGTGTATACAGCCAATGATCTAGAGGCTACCTATAACATTTATTTTACAAAATATAATAATTGTTAAATGTTGATTTACTACGGAATTCAATATTTGAACTATAGATAGATCTGTACATTTTAGATTCGTTTTTGACATTAGCTTCATACAAAATATGTCAAACACGAATCTCAAAAGCCATGTATGGATCGAATATTGAAAATGGCCGTTAGACGATAATAAAGTTCTACTTCAAAATCTAATCTAATACTAAATAAAACTAAAGAGTTTGTTTGTTTATTTGCTTGAACGCGCTAATCTCAGGAAAATTATTTTAGTGTTAGATAGCCCAATTATCGAGGAAGGCTAACAGAGGCGTAGAATTTGTGTTGTTGACTTTGAAGCTAACAGAGGCGTGACAGAGGCGTAGGCTTTAGCCTATAGGCTAAAGCCTAACATCACGCTATGAGCTACGAAAGCAGAGCAGGTGTAACCGCGGACTCATCTAGTGTTATTATATTTCGTAAAATATGTTATAGGAATCTTCAATCTCATGATATGGCTGAGTATATACTTTTCAAGAAAACACCGCCTTAAGATACACGGTTTATACAATAGATAGAAGTGTTGATGTATCGCCTATTTGTTATTCACATTGTGTAATGGTTCGCGTCAAGGCTAAACACAATGTTGCTCTAAATTTGTCGCTACCTGCAGGTTGTTGCGAATATCCTTAGTTTCCAAGTGCTAATACTTGTTTCTTTACTTTACTTACAGTTTCGTCGGTGAAATATTTTTTGCCTGCATTGAAATTTTCCCTTTCAGGGAGGTTGTTGCTGTTACGTCAATGTCACCGTTGGTTTATTGGGAATGATTATAGATGTGTTGCGTGTTCCTGTTACATGTAAAACTTTCAGAAGGTGAGTTCATTCGGCGAAATCATGATAGCTAATACTTATAACTAAGTCCGGTTAGCCTTATATTTTTTGTGTATCGTGCTTCTGATATTTATCTCTCCTGATATCTATTTCGTCTATTTTTTTTCTTTTTAGGGTTCCGTACCTCAAGGTAAAAAAAGGAACCCTTATAAGATCACTTTCTTGTCCGTCTGTCTGTCTGTCTGTCTGTCCGTGTGTCACCACCGATTTTCTCAGGAACGAGTAGACCTAGCAAATTTATACCAGATACTGAGGTCTATAGTTGCTATTAAGTGTATGAAAATCAGGGTCCTGGGTCAACCCAATAAAAAGATATGGTCAAAATTAGATTTTTGCGGAAACTTGTAAGTACCAAAATTAACCTCAATTTTCATTTTTTTTTAATTTTCGGAATTTTTCCTTTACTTGTGCTGTAAGATCTTGGTTTTGACCAAAATTGACAGTTATAGGTCAACCGTAAGTACCCTATAGGTTTTGGGTCGAAAACCTATGTGGTAGTTCCCGTTGAACTAAAATCACGAAATTTGCCCAAAAGCAGGGTCTAACAGCACAAATAAAGGAAAAATTACAAAAAATTAAAAAAGTGGAAAATTTAAGGGTGTCCCCATACATACATAGTAGACTCCATTTAAGATAGTCCTCTAAGTTGTATGGGCGCTCATACAGATTTAGAGGACTAGCGTAATTCAACCTCAAATAAGGTAAAATGCGTACGGAACCTTCGGTGCGCGCATCAGACTCGCACTTGCCCGATTTTTTTTTTATAAAAGACAACTCCCGCATAACTACTAAATCCTGTGTCGCGGGAGACTTTACAAACATACAACTAACGGACACAATGAACACCCAGACTCGAAACAACAATTTATGAATCACACAAAGTGTTGTCTCGTGTGGGGATCGAACCCACAACACTTCGGCGCAGTGTCAAGCGGTGAGGCGGCCGCTTAAACTACTAAGCCAACCGTGCAGTTGACGACTTATACGACACTAATGCTTGTTATGATCAATATAATGGACCACAATCCTTTCAATCGGAGTGGCAAGACTGCCCGCTCGCCGACTCCAACGCCGGCACCTGAACCAGAACCTCAACGTAGAGCACCGACGCAAGGCAGCCATGCCTTTGAAGCCATCTCTACCCCAGGAATCCAGTCCTGGATGTCGCCCATTGAGCAGTACCTCAACGAAGTGTGCTCTATAGCAGCAGAAGGAAAACTGAATACTGAGCAGAAAATGAAAGTCAGCCATCTCTGTCGAAAAGTGGGCCATAAAGTTTCAATGTTGGCAGTTCAGTACCAGTCCCTGAAGGCGAATGCTATCCAAGCCCTTAGTACAATCAAATCTCAGCAAGACCAACTCGATTTGTCTCATAGACTACAAAATTTGCAACAATCTATTCAAGAGACGTCGAAACCCACCACGAGTACACCGTCTTTTGCTGACATAGTTTAAAAAAGTGCCCACAATTTCATCCAGCCAATAAGTTTAAGTTCGGTGGCTTTAATCTAATTTATCCGAACGACAAGTTGAAATCTAGAGGAGAATCTAAATCATTTAGTTCAAAAAATCATCTGCCTGAACAAATGCAACTTCACGTAAGAGGACTACGCAAAACTAGGAACGGGGACGTGATTATCAGCACTGAGACCAAAGACGACACAGAGAAGGTGAAACAATCAGTACAACTTTCAAAATGCAGGCCTTACAATCAATGAGCCACATAAACGGAAGCCTAGAGTTGTGATCGTCGGTGTGCCCTCAGCTTTGAAAGAAGCGGAAGTTTTCACATGCCTGTACCATCAGAATTTAGCAGAGAAACTTCAGGACTGGAACCTTGAGACCTTCCTTAGTGAAGTTAAGTTGAGTCACAAATCGGTCCGTAGAGACGCTGATACTTGTAACTAATAAAAGTTAAAAAAATATACTTTGTTTGACAATCAGTGCCCTGCGCATAGCTGCTGATACTTCTATAACATTATAAAAGTATCAGCAGCTATGCGCAGGGCACTGATTGTCAAAGAAAGAATATTTATTAATTAGTCATCTTGCCCGGTAAAGGATTACACCTAAGTTGCTGTTATAAGTGTTAGCAATACGGTCATGCAGCCAAGTCATGCAGGGAGTCCCAATACACTTGCGGACATTGCGGCAGCCAAGGACATACTATAAAGGACTGCCCAAAGAAAACCGAAGACCCAAAATGCGCAACCTGCCTGCACTTTAAGAAACCCAGCAACCACAATACTGGCGCTAGTGACTGTCCAGCAAGATTAACGGCGGAAAAGAGGTATATCAGCTCAATTGATTATGGTGGTGCCTAAGATCGTCGTTTATTAGAATAATTTGCATATTCTTTTATATTTAAATTTATCATCTTAACTTGTTTTATTTTATTAAGCTAGCAATGTTTCATTTACTAATATTATAAACTTAACAGCAACTCATTTGATAATTGACCCACTAACATAAAACTGTAAAATCATCTAGTTCGATAAAATGAAATGAGCGCATTCAGAGGCCCAATTCTGCTAAATAAATCTGTTCAAAATGTAGTTTCGATCTAATGTCAGTCTCATACTTATGACACAAATGGTATTCTCCTAAATTTACTGACATTTGAATGATATCGCGACTAGACCGTAAATTGAATAATATGTCAAAATATATGTCAACCACGAATTATTTAAGTCCAATTAGACGATAATGACATTAAATTAGCAGAATATCGATTCTGAGTCAATTCAAAATCTAATCTCATTTTGTTCAAAATATAGTTTCGATGTCATATAAAATACGAGAATTGGCCTTTGGTTAAAGTTATGTAAGTAAAATTAAATAATAAAGGCTAAATGCAACTATTAATAACATTGACATCACTCGCGATTCTGCTGACTAACTGTTTTTGTTACTGCAGTAAAATGCTCGACACGCATTTATATTGTACAATACATGACCATTTTAATTTTATTATATGTAGCTTTTATTTAATTTTAAGTTTTATACTGACCATTTTGTTTATTGTTACATATGTAATATTATTGGTGTATTTCAAAATACAAATTTCAAATTTGTAAAGAGAGACCCAACCGCCTGTGATACAGTTTATAACTAGTACAGGGGTATGGGGTTCTTTCCAATCGATTGAAATTCATAGCATTTGTGACGTTATAATCGTCGCGCTGGCCCTTACCACTTCTCCTGCTGGCCGTTACCCTCCCAGCGGCAAATAAATACGGCGGCGCGTCAGCGAACGCCCTCTTTCGGATTCTCGACGCCGCTGAGATAAGTGCTGCCTTCTCTGCTGGAGCACCGAGGCCTCGTCAGCCTGCCTGCCTACCCTGCCCTGGGTCTTAGTCTTAGCTCTTAATTTAGTTGCTACCGGGTATATTCTGTGTAACGCTTTCAAGCAATTATATTTTGTAACGAACAAAATACTGTATTTAATTTATCTCTCAACACCACACGAATAAACGTTACACTGGCGCCCAAGGTGGGGCGCCAATGTCGCACGGGTGATTGGTTTTTAGGTGGTGAGCCAGACTCAATCACTCGCCGATCAAAAAGGAAGAAAATCAGGTTTTACTTACAAAATAAATCACTTTTAGAATAGTACACTTCACGATATAATTCCTATATGGTTACAATGCAGCTACTTTAAAACTAAGACTTTTAATAATTGAGAACATGAGAAATTCAGGCCGTGGTCCGACAAGTATAGCTGTTGGTATTCACTGGTGTTCCGAAGGCCAGGGTCTTGATAGGAAGAAGACTTAACTGATGGCCGTGAGCTGGAGCAGAGGGCAGATTGAACAGCGTCGCACGCTTATATATGGCGTGCGGGGCGCGCGGGCAGAGGCGATCCCTCCTTCGTTCGACGTCACAATCCTGACGGAGGTGCACGACGTCACACGTAATATTATATTACCTAAGATACTATTGTTTGACTTTATGCTTTCTGTAATTCTGTGAATAAATTTTATTTTATTATCATTTTATTTATGATAAAAATATAAGTTGCAACTGCTACTTTTACTTCTTTGTTTCTTTATGAAAAAAGACGACTCGCGCACCAAGACTAACTCCAGTGTTGCGAGGGACTTTACAAACATACAACTAACGGACACAATGAACACCCAGACTCGAAACAACAAGTTATGAATCACACAATTATATTTAATTTGATACCTACTTAGTTATCGTAGACATATTATTTTGTGATTTGTTACCAATAAATTATGATATAGTTTTAATGTTAAATGGCGCCCAAGATACAGGCATAGCCAAATTTGGGACCATCAAGAATGCAATTCGTAATTTGTTTATTGGAAATAAATACTTACTTAGGTACAAATTGTTGTCTCATGTGGGGATCGAACCCACAACACTCGGCATGGTGAAAAGCGGCCAGGCGGCCGCTTTAAGCACTGCGCAAACCATGCAGTTAGTCACAATTAGGGCCGCTATTATTAATGTTTAGAAATTGGTCCCCTTGAAGCGGCAACATTGTTAACGATATGAAACTCACGCGAGATATATCTTCGGACCTGCGGAATCTTACGTGTATTTAACACGTTTCAAAAATAACAACTCTACAGAAGTTAAAGTGTGAATTTATAGATAAAGATATAACTTATAACTATCTTAATGCGCTAAGGGGAGTAGTGTGTACGGAATTGGACGGTTAGCTCATGTATTTATGGTAGGCCCGGTAACGAAACCATAGCGCGATTCAGCGGACCGGCACATCGCCATCTATCGAGCGCTGGTGAAAATATTTTATGGAACTTGCGTCTGACGGATGGAACAGTAACGAGTAAAATATTGATAAATATAGTTTTAAGTAAGTATATTTTCTTGAAAATTAAGCTGGGCGCGTGTTTTTTTTTTTGTTTATTGTACGATTATTTAAAAAAATTCGGGCAAGTGCGAGTCTGACCCGCGCACCAAGGGTTCCGTACGCATTTTACCTTATTTGAGGTTGAATTACGCTAGTCCTCTAAATCTGTATGAGCGCCCATACAACTTAGAGGACTATCTTAAATGGAGTCTACTATGTATATATGGGGACACCCTTAAATTTTCAACTTTTTTATTTTTTGTAATTTTTCCTTTATTTGTGCTGTAAGACCCTGCTTTTGGCCAAATTTCGTGATTCTAGTTCAACGGGAACTACCATATAGGTTTTCGACCCAAAACCTATAGGGTACTTACGGTTGACCTAGAATTGTCACTTTTGGTCAAAACCAAGGTCTTACAGCACAAGTAAAGGAAAAATTCCGAAAATTAAAAAAAGTTGAAAATTAAGGTTAATTTTGGTACTTACAAGTTTTCGCAAAAATCTAATTTTGACCATATCTTTTTATTGGGTTGACCCAGGACCCTGATTTTCATACACCTAATAGCAACCATAGACCTCAGTATCTGGTATAAATTTCAATTTGCCAGGTCCACTCGTTCCTGAGAAAATCGGTGGTGACACACGGACAGACAGACAGACAGACAGACGGACAAGAAAGTGATCTTATAAGGGTTCCTTTTTTTACCTTGAGGTACGGAACCCTAAAAACAGCGTTATCATAAATATTACATAGTGGATACGGCATCTTATCTGTAGCGCCAGCAGTATAATATTATTCCAGGTCGATATTTTATTTGGCTAGGGGTTACTAATCAGAAAAGTGATATAGTTTGTAACATAATATCAGTACAATGGGGCTTATTCCAAGTTCATACAAGAATAGATCGCATTCGAGTCGTTTTATAATGGAAGTATTTTTCAAGAACTATAAATAACCGACTCTGTCCTCTCATTTATATGACCAAATAGCTAAATGGCAGCTGTAGTTATTCAGTATGTTTTTAAAGTAAAAAAGTAGTCCGGTCCGGCCAAGTGCATGTCGTGGAACGCATAATGTAGGACTCCGTAGTACTCCTTAGTCAGTGTCCTAACGATGGTAGGACTTGAGCACATTATTTACTCTATCGTTCGCATTTAGAAGTTTATTTTTGTTAATAACTCGTTGATTAGTACAGTCTGTTTAGCCGCAAAAGCCGTCTAGTTTGCGAAACAAAGGGACCCTATTGCTTTTGAAATTAAACTTGAAAAGTCTTTTTCTCGAATGAATAGGAAAATATCGTATAACCTACTAAACTAGATGATGCTGGATCCCGTGGGAATTTCGGGAACCCCTTTTTAGTGCACCCCTACTTTCCTGAAGGAACATACATGCCAAATTTCAGCTTCTTGCGCTGAATTAGTAACTTTGGCTGTGCTTTGTCTATTACACAGTCAGTACCGCAGAATTTTAAAGAAGTATATACTGATTTAATATGAATCCATCAATGTTCAATATGAGTAATAATGTAAGTTGCACAAAGCCCTAGGTGACAGATAACGTGCGATATAACTTGTAAGTTAGTTTAAACTTGATATAAACACCACGTAATGCACGGTATACACTGAAACAATTTCAAGCTTTTAAACGAGAACTGACGTTTTTTTCGAGATAAGACATAATATTTTCATCCAAACAAACCTGTCGTCAATGCTAAGGCCTCTTGTATAAATAAGATTTCGAATACCCGAATGAAAAATAAATGTTATTTTACTGTTTTAAATAAAATAGCATCTTAAGAAAATCGTTTTTAGGGTTCCGTACCTAAAAGGTAAAAAACGGGACCCTATTACTAAGCCTCCGCTGTCTGTCTGTCCGTCTGTCACAAGGCTGTATCTCATAAACCGTGATAGCTAGAAAGCTGAAAATTTCACAAATTATGTATTTAGGTTGCCGCTATAACAACAAATACTAAAAATATAAAAAATGAATATACTAAGGGGGGCTTATACAAAAACGTGTATTTTTTTCGTATTTTTTGCTCAAAATTACTAACTGTAACAGGTAAACGCTTTAAATTTTCACAGAATCTGTAGTTGTAGATTACCGTTCAAAATAAATAATTAAATAAAAAAGTAAATAATAAAGGGGGGCTACCATACAACAAACGTAATTTTAAGCAATTTGTTACTCGTTCTTAATAAACAGGTAGAAACTTTAAAAGTATTTAAGTATACATACAACGAACGTGATTTTCTTTTATAGATGATGGTACGGAACCCTTCGTGCGTGAGGCCGACTATGCTGCGCTTATTCAATTTTTTATTAATTGGCGTTATCAATTTAAACACTCTTTTTTTAAGAACTGTGAATAAAAGTAATACTTATACAAAACGAAGAAGTAAAATATTCCTTAACAAAACAATTCGGTAGGAAATAAGCATCTGATTTTTTTAGCACGTGTAGACTTTGTGCCTAAGCAAGGTACATAATAAAATTATACTGTGTACATTGTTAGACTTAAATAGCTATTTGAGGCATGTAAATTAGTGTACCGTCGTCAACATCATTATGATTTTCCATAATAATATATTACCTTAGAATGATAAACAAACGGCTATAAAAATATATTAAGTTGGTATTTACTTAAAAATTGGTTTGAAATAATATTTTATCTAAAACTTGATCAAACTATCATTCGTACGACGCGCGACGGGTGTATTATTGTGTCAGTCAAAAATAATATAGGGCCTCTGGGCTGGGTGTCTGCGCCCGGCAGGTCTATATAAATTATGACAATACTCTGAGGGGCGGTTTGAGACAATATAAATGTGTTTTCATTGGAAGCAACTTACGAGAGCAAGCACGAACCGCTTTGCCTTCGTCTTTTTTGTCAGAAAGTAGGTTAAAATATCCTATTCGTTTTGTTTCAATAGATCAACACATTTTATCATTTTTTTCTGTGCAGCTTGCACAATAATATTAAGTAATTATGTGTCAGTTGTATTGTGAAGCATTTGTAGAGACTGCTGTGAAAAATAAATGAATGTCTTTATTGTCCAAATATTCCAGATGTTGCCGTTATTGACTATTGTAGAGAAGAATTACATATTATGAAAACGGATATGCTGTTTGCGGCATTCTGAAGCAGTTCTGACGATATTTCAATTCTTGTTATTATCCTGCTAGCGTTATCCCAGTCTCAACCCGGGGTCCGTAATTCTAGTCTAACCCGATTTGGCTGATCATTAGCTTTGCCACAGAGAGAGTGCCTGTCTAGCCTCCACAACTCGAAGGGATAGCGATATTGCATGGCTTAAACTAGTGCCAGTTTATTTAGAGACACTGCCGCGCTATAACGACTATCAAAGTTCTTCATGACAACAAGTTCATGACAACAAGTTCTTCATATCAATTTTAAGGTTGCAAGCCTTGCTGGTTTCAGCATGAATGGGCCGGCTCGACCGGGAAAGTACTACCCTCTCACAGAAAATCGACGTAAAGTAACAGTACCTAAACTGTTGCGTTTCGTTCGGTGAGTGAGAGTACCGGAGGCCCTAACCCCTATCCCTTCTCCCTGATCCCACTCCTCATCCTATCCCTTTTCCCAACCCCAAGGGGCGGCAACGCACTTGTGACTCCTGTGGTGTTGCTTGTGTCCATGGGCGGCGGTAATTGCTTACCATCAGGCAATCCGTCTGCTCGTTTGCCGCCTATTACCATAAAAAAAAACCGGGACCGATAGCTTAACGTGCTCTCCGGAGCACGGGACAAGCGATAGTTAACAATTCAATATGCACATAACTCCGAAAAGTCAGTGGTGTGCGCCGTGGATTCGAATCCGATACCCTCTGCATGGCAGTCTGTTGGTATCTCCACTAGGCTATCACTACCTAATATTTGCAATTCGTATATAAATTAAGTGATATTTCTTGTCTACTCTTTACTAGCTGACATACAGAGTCGCCATTATTCTAGTGCTATCCCATCTAGATATCAGACATCTACGGGGTACACTTAACTTTTTAGACTTACCAGATTTACTATAATATGAGCTTATTTATAGGATTTCTGTCATCTAACTTCTGCAACCTAGATTTTTGTAAAGAGAGGTTAAGGGAGGTTACCAATATTTAATTATCGTAAGTTTCAAGGTCAAGGGCACACACATTCATTTGGGCGACAAGATATGGACTCTAGCAATAATTAACATTTCAATGGAACGCCTGCCTGTAAAATTTCTTCTTTTCATATTAACTGCCTGTAAGATTCAGTATTTAACCAGAAAATAACACATTGTGGGCAATCCTGCAAAATAGTTATTATTTTTGTTCATAAATGTTTTTTTATATGTTTGTTTTGTTCAAAGTCAAAGTCTAAGTCAAAATCATTTATTCATCTAGGTCACAAGGTGACGCTTATGAACGTCAATTTTAAAATTAAATTACTTAATGCTTCTACATTAACATTTACTGCCTCGTTTGCAAAGCAATAGGTAGAACCACGAGAAAGAACGGGCAAAAAAACTCGTGGCCACTCTTTAAAATCGTCAATATTATGGTGTATATTTTATTTTTGTAAAGAGCTGCAACTGTTTCACATTGTAGGTAATTACTTGTTAATAGTAATTAGTTACAGACATAATACTTAAGCAATTAATGTAGTTACTAAATTAAGTGCTTTAGTTAGCCTTCCAATGTGAATATTGTGTAACAGGAGCATCCACTTACGTCTTATAATGTAGACAACCCGTGATCATGTTCAGAACTATGGTGGAAATGTATGTTACAGAAGTGACGGTATATGAATACACAAAATTACAAAAACGTTAGTTCACAGCCCGTGATCACGAGTTATTTTCATCTTACAGTACAGTAAATTTTAATAAAATTACTAGAACAGCAATGTAAATGTAGTAATTGGAATGACCTAATAATAAACGAATAATTATTTAAAAGAACTAGGACTGTTATATAATGATAAACTGAAAAATGCTAAGTATCTATACAAATCCTAAATAAGTAGTAGATCATGAGTTGTCGAGTGTAAGTGACCATCTATCCTTATCACTGAAATAATCATTAACGGTATAATAACCTTTCCTAATAAGGCAGTCTTTTATTTTACTTTTAAACGTATTAAATGGTAATTCTAAAAGACTTATTAGTATTTTATTGTAAATACGAATACCTAGCCCTACAAAAGAATTGGTAACTTTATGTAGGTAAACGATGATAAGGGGCATGTAACTTATGCCTGTTTCGAGTATTTATATTATGTATATCACTATTTGTGGTTAATAAACCTATGTTTTGCCTAATATACAATATATTAGCAAATAAGAACTGCGAGGCTACTGTTAGAATTCCTATAGACTTAAAGCGTTCCCTAAGAGTATCTTTTGCACCTAACTTGTATATTGCTCGTACCGCTCGTTTCTGTAGAACGAAGATATTCTGAATATCCGCAGCTTTGCCCCATAACAGGATGCCGTAGGACATGACACTATGAATATAGCTAAAATATACTAGACGAACTGTGTCGACATCAGTAAGTTGTCTAACTTTTCTGACAGCAAACGCTGCAGAGCTGAGCTTACCTGCAAGACATGCTATATGTGCACCCCATTGTAACTTATTATCTAATGTAATGCCTAGAAACACTTTAGTATCAACTGTCTCAAGCTCCTCCCTATATAGCATAATATTAGGTCCCAGTTGTCTATCATTAGGTAAGGCAAATTTAACGCATTTAGTTTTTTTAGAATTAAGTACTAGGTTGTTTGCTGTAAACCATTGTGTAATTTGTATAACTGCATTATTTACATCATTAAATCATTCCTATGCCTGTCTACTTTAAAAATAAATGACGTATCATCTGCAAAAAGTACGACATCACAGATGTTTTTTTAAATAAAAATGTAAGTCATTAATATATACAAGGAATAGATAAGGACCTAGAATTGAACCTTGTGGAACGCCTAACTGTATAGGTAATTTAGAGGAAGTAGTCCCATTTACATCGACACACTGAAATCTCTGCCGCAAGTACGACTCGACAACACTAAGTGCGGTTTCCTCTACGCCGTAGTGACGGAGCTTACGCAGTAGTGTGTCGTGATGAACGCAATCAAATACTTTTGATAGGTCACAAAATATTCCGATAGCATTTTTAGATGACTCCCAAGCATTATATACGTGATTTATGAGAGCAACACCCGCATCAATAGTGAATCTACCTTTAGTAAATCCGTATTGATCTTTGTGAAGCAGACTATTTAAATTAAACTGTCTTAGTAGCTGCTTTAATAAAATCTTTTCAAATATTTTACTAAATGCCGGCAAGATAGAGATGGGTCTAAAATTATTTACGTAATTTTTACTGCCAGATTTGAATAAAGGTATGATTTTACTTGATTTCATCAAATCCGGAAATACGCCCAGGTCGAAACATTGGTTAAAAATTATAGAGAGGTAAGGCGCAACAGTCTCAACTCATCATTCTCTTAGCGTTATCCCAGTTTCAATCTGGGGTCCGCTTTCTAGTCTAACCGCTTGACCACTCACCATTTTTAAGATTTTACTCAGCATCGACAACGCCGCCAGTTAAAGACGAGGGCGCGCTCAATTAATTAGTTTTTGTGCGATTGTTAATAACTTTAGAGGAGTGGTGTTTATTTTTCTACAACCTAATGAATCACTCATTCTAATGGTACATAACAAATTACGTTTGAATGAAATGTTTACTTTAGGCGAGCGGCCGTAACGTAAACAATGTCGTCTTTACCGACTTACTCGACACTTTTGTTTATCATAATAAAAGTATAAGCTGAATCTGGTTTGCTGTTGTATTTTCATGTACCTGGTGATAGTATCTATGTAACAAAATAAAGTTATAGCAATACTTGCAGAAAATTATTAAGATGTAAGCATTTGAAAAAAAAATATATATTTCACTGACTTTGCATTCCGCGCGCGGGGCGTAATTATGGGTTAAAAACATCATTGTTAACATGTTATGTAATTATATATCAAACTTTTATGTTTTTATAGTAAATTAACTGATTAATTATGAAGTTACAGAAAAAAAAAATAATGTGTATTACTTTAATTATAGACAAAAAAATATCGTAAAAACGTCATTTTATATAAAAAGTTTAAATACATATGTATATATATAAGGTTACATTTATACGTAGTTTTATTTTTTCATTATGAGTATATAAATAAACCTTTGATAAAATATATAATATTCATATTATTTATGAGATACTAGTTATCGAAAATTTTGACGGGAACTTCAGTTTTTTTGGCGGGAAAAAGTAAACAACTGTGCAGTTTCCAATAAAAATAATTCTTATCAGATTCTTATCAGAGTTGGTTTTTATACTTGGAAATCTAATTGGAAAGAAAGTTATTTAGGTTTGAATCTATATATATCAGATTCAAACCTAAATAACTTTCTTTCCAACTAGATTTTTCGATGACTAGTATCTCATAAATGAAGGGTTGTGGGATAATTAAAAGTATCTTCCAGCTTTTAATTAGTTTATTTAAATATTAACTAGCACAACAACATGACAGTGTTAACGGTGCGCGCGACATTTTTTATAGTTAACATAGTTTTTGTTAGAGGGCACTGCTCACGTTATTCGCAATACCATAACACCTCCCCTCGAAGTAGTGAGCATGCATATGTTTAAATACATTCATCCATCATGCCTAAATTACGCAAACACTCATGATGCTTTTTACCACTCAAACCTTTGGTCAAAACATCAGCAGGCATTCGGTCAGTACATAAATATCTAAGGTCAATCACACCTTGTTCATACTTATCACGAATGAAATGGTGGCGTACATCGATATGTTTCGTTCGAGAATGGTAATTTTTGCTTTGAGCAAGTTTGATTGCACCTTGGTTATCGTTAAACATCGTCACGCACTCACACTTTAGTCCAATACTAGTCAAAACATCGCGCAAATACATGGCTTCTTTAGTAGCTTCTGAAATAGCCATATATTCGGCTTCGGTGCTCGATAAAGCGATGGTCCGTTGCTTTCGCGCCTCCCAACTGATTGGGGCACCTGCTAAATTAAATGCAAAACCGGAATAGGATCTATGGTCTATTATATTTCCACCCTAATCTGCATCCACCACGCCAAACAGAGGCAAACCAGTCCTTTCATACACTAGTCCGTAATCTGACGTACCCTTTAAATATCGTAACACACGTTTAGCAGCCTTCCAATGACTAATGTCATAATTTGTATTAAATTGACTTAAATAATTGACGGCGTATGAAATGTCTGGGCTTGTTTATACAGCTAAATGCATCAAAGCACCAATCAAATTCTGATATGGATACTGTTCCATTATATCATGCTTAACACATTCAGGTTTTAATAATTTAACATTCACATCCATAGGCGTAACGGTAGGTTTGCAATCACTCATTCCAAATCGTTCTAACACTTTATCTATATATGATTTTTGACTTAAATACAATGTATTTTTATCATCGCAACTAAATTCAATTCCTAAACAGGTAGATATTTCTCCCATATCTTTCATTTCAAATACACTTCCTAATTGTTTCTTAACAGTATTCATTCATGCATAATCGTTTGTCCCTAGAATAATATCATCAACATATATACCTATTAACATAATTCGCTCTCCCTTTCGCGCGAAAAATAGACAAGGATCCTGTAATATCGCCTCAAAGCCAATATCATTCAACATTTTTACTAACCTTTTATACCACTGCAATCCTGATTGCCGCAAACCATACAAAGATTTTTTTAATAAACACACACTGTCCATGCATTCATCAAGAGCTTACTTCCAGCGGTTAGCTGTCTACAGTATATTCATATCTGTTATTATTTTCTTCTGCGAACCAACTTTTTCTTTTGCGAGTACTCTCTCTAGAACATCGCTTAACTGATCTGGAATTTCCATATAAACCTCTTCTTCAAGTGAACCATTCAAGTAAGCTGTTACTACATCCATTTGATGGACTTGTAATCCTAATTCTGCCGACAAGGCAGCCATTAACCTTATAGATGACGATCTCACCACAGGGGATAAGGTTTCATGGAAATCCTCCCCTGGCCGTTGTGAACATCCTTTTGCGACAAGACGCACTTTCTTGCCAGTACTTTTAGTACTAAACACAAATCTGTTTCCAATAACTTTTCGTTGTTTTGGTCTTGGTACAATTTCCCATGTTTTGTTATTCATCTGTGACAGGTTCTCATTTTCTAAAGCTGTTTTCCAACCATTTACGTCACTTCTTTTCTCTATATCTTCCCACGTCATTGGTTCTATCATTGCAATCCCTGCACTCATTTCTTCATTCGGTTCATCTTCTGGTTCATTTCCATCGCTATCGGTAGTATCTTCTTTTACTGTATTATATTCTTTTCGCGGTCTACCTGTCTGAACAGTACGAATAAGGCGAGGCCTTCCTCTTCCTCTCTTAGAAGGTTGTATTAAATTTTCCTGTGAAAAAGTAGAGTTCCTCTTTCTATGTATTTGACCTCTATCTTCTATTGGTTCATTTACTCTTTCAAGTGATTTTCTCGGTCTACCTCCATCTCTTCTAGCTCTTAATATGTTCCGTTTTTCTTTACTTTTGTTATTGAATTCTATGCTTATTTGTTCTTCATCAGTGTCTTCTTCTTCTTCGTTAAGTATATCTTTATATTCATGGCTAAACGCTGTCTCACTCATAAATTTCACGTCACTGGTTATAATAATCTTTCTAGTCCTAGGATCATGTATTCTATATGCTTTTGATTGAGTATCATAACCCACAAATATTCCTAACTGAGAACGTGATTCAAATTTTCCTTTCGGTTTTCCCTTATGTTGATCATTTGCTTATCGTTGCACATATGACCCGTACATCCACTATCAATGCACCAAATAGGGTTTAACTTCTCACCTAACATAACCTTTTCGGCAGCACTCAATAACATTGTTGTCTTTTGCACCTCATCTTCACGATATTCCAACTTTTGTGCACTTTGTTTATGCTTATTGATATACTTAGTTCTGCATTCTCTCGCAAAATGCCCACGACAACGATGGCATTCAATGTTACTTTTATAAGCCTGGTTGTCATTATTCTTCTTCAGATTGACATTTTTATGTTCATTGACACGTTTGACGAATAGTGCTCTCTGGTCAGTTGTCTTGGACTTACGAGCTTCATAATCCTCGATAATCTTGACCTTTAACGTTTCCGTTGATGGTAAATCATCACGAGATTCCATTGCCGTTCTAAACATGGCGAATGAATCTGGCACACTGTATAATAATAATATGGCTAGTAGTTCGTCTATAACTATCAAACCGATTTCCTTCAGTTTTTTAACAGCATCGAAAAAATCTGCGATGTGCTTCTCCAAGCTCCTGCATGCGAGTCAGAACAAGTTTTTTCAATAACGAAGCTTTTCTGGCAGGTCCGCTCGACTGATACATAGATTTCAGTTTATCCCATATAGCCTTGGAACTGGCCAAACCATCCAACGCAGCTAGCTCACTTGGACTCACCGCTAACAATATGTCAGACTCAGCTTTTCTATCCATTTTCTTCCAATCAGCATATTTCGGATCGCTTAGATCTGGTTTTGTCAACACGCCCGATACATAATCCCATAGATCGTTCTTAATCAAAATTGCCCGCATATGTATCTTCCATGTGTCGTAATTATCGCCAGTTAATCGATCTATTTTAATAGATGAACCCATTTTGAAGTTTCTTCAACTCACAAAGTAATAATGTAGTGATGTAAACAAATGACGAACGTAACTTGCGAGTCTGAATGCACTAATCACCTTTGCTAAACCATAACTTGCGTAGACGCGTTTATTACTTTAATTACGACGAACTGTTTTGGTTCAAATCACTGTTATTGTTCAATTATCAGTTTTGATTTCACACACTGGCAGTCTCTGGGCCCATAACCTGAAGGGTTGTGGGATAATTAAAAGTATCTTCCAGCTTTTAATTAGTTTATTTAAATATTAACTAGCACGACAACATGACAGTGTTAAAGGTGCGCGCGACATTTTTATAGTTAGCATAGTTTTTGTGTTACCATAACATATGAATATTATATATTTTATCAAAGGTTTATTTATATACTCATAATGAAAAAATAAAACAACGCATAAATGTTACCTTATATACATACATATGTATTTAAACTTTTTATATAAAATGACGTTTTTACGATATTTTTTTGTCTATAATTAAAGTAATACACATTTTTTTTTTCTGTAACTTCATAATTAATCAGTTAATTTACTATAAAAACATAAAAGTTTGATATATAATTACATAACTTGTTTACAATGATGTTTTTAATCCATAATTACGCCCCGCGCGCGGAATGCAAAGTCAGTGAAATATATATTTTTTTTCAAATGCTTACATCTTAATAATTTTCTGCAAGTGTTGCTATAACTTTATTTTATTACATAGATACTATCACCAGGTACATGAAAATACAACAGCAAACCAGATTCAGCTTATACTTTTATTATGATAAACAAAAGTGTCGAGTAAGTCGGTAAAGACGACATTGTTTACGTTACGACCGCTCGCCTAAAGTAAACATTTCATTCAAACGTAATTTGTTATGTACCATTAGAATGAGTCATTCATTAGGTTGTAGAAAAATAAACACCACTCCTCTAAAGTTATTAACAATCGCACAAAAACTAATTAATTGAGCGCGCCCTCGTCTTTAACTGGCGGCGTTGTCGATGCTGAGTAAAATCTTAAAAATGGTGAGTGGTCAAGCGGTTAGACTAGAAAGCGGACCCCAGATTGAAACTGGGATAACGCTAAGAGAATGATGAGTTGAGACTGTTGCGCCTTACCTCTCTATAATTTTTAACCAATGTTTCGACCTGGGCGTATTTCCGGATTTGATGAAATCAAGTAAAATCATACCTTTATTCAAATCTGGCAGTAAAAATTACGTAAATAATTTTAGACCCATCTCTATCTTGCCGGCATTTAGTAAAATATTTGAAAATATTTTATTAAAGCAGCTACTAAGACAATTTAATTTAAATAGTCTGTTTCACAAAGATCAATACGGATTTACTAAAGGTAGATCCACTATTGATGCGGGTGTTGCTCTCATAAACCACGTATATAATGCTTGGGAGTCATCTAAAAATGCTATCGGAGTATTTTGTGACCTATCAAAAGTATTTGATTGCGTTCATCACGACACACTACTGCGTAAGCTCCGCCACTACGGCGTAGAGGAAACCGCACTTAGTGTTGTCGAGTCGTACTTGTGGCAGAGATTTCAGTGTGTCGATGTAAATGGGACTACTTCCTCTAAATTACCTATACAGTTAGGCGTTCCACAAGGTTCAATTCTAGGTCCTTATCTATTCCTTGTATATATTAATGACTTACATTTTTATTTAAAAAAACATCTGTGATGTCGTACTTTTTGCAGATGATACGTCATTTATTTTTAAAGTAGACAGGCATAGGAATGATTTAATGATGTAAATAATGCAGTTATACAAATTACACAATGGTTTACAGCAAACAACCTAGTACTTAATTCTAAAAAAACTAAATGCGTTAAATTTGCCTTACCTAATGATAGACAACTGGGACCTAATATTATGCTATATAGGGAGGAGCTTGAGACAGTTGATACTAAAGTGTTTCTAGGCATTACATTAGATAATAAGTTACAATGGGGTGCACATATAGCATGTCTTGCAGGTAAGCTCAGCTCTGCAGCGTATGCTGTCAGAAAAGTTAGACAACTTACTGATGTCGACACAGTTCGTCTAGTATATTTTAGCTATTTTCATAGTATCATGTCCTACGGCATCCTGTTATGGGGCAAAGCTGCGGATATTCAGAATATCATCGTTCTACAGAAACGAGCGGTACGAGCAATATACAAGTTAGGTGCAAAAGATACTCTTAGGGAACGCTTTAAGTCTATAGGA
Organism: Euclidia mi; assembly: GCA_944739405.2. Classification (NCBI taxonomy): domain Eukaryota; kingdom Metazoa; phylum Arthropoda; class Insecta; order Lepidoptera; family Erebidae; genus Euclidia; species Euclidia mi. The sequence goes on from OX123188.2 coordinate 91,348,573, forward strand.
ATTCTAACAGTAGCCTCGCAGTTCTTATTTGCTAATATATTGTATATTAGGCAAAACATAGGTTTATTAACTACAAAAAGTGATATACATAATATAAATACTCGAAACAGGCATAAGTTACATGCCCCTTATCATCGTTTACCTACATAAAGTTACCAATTCTTTTGTAGGGCTAGGTATTCGTATTTACAATAAAATACCAATAAGTCTTTTAGAATTACCATTTAATACGTTTAAAAGTAAAATAAAAGACTGCCTTATTAGGAAAGGTTATTAGGCTGATTTTAGTCTCACGCTCACCGTCAGCGCTCATAGCTCAGTGCGTAGTTTGTCAGCGCTGAGGCTCAGCGTGGCTCGTTTTAATATCGTACTGACCGCCATACTGTACAGTCGACGATCAAAATGCGAAGTGTATTAATTATTGCTGCTTTGTCCCAAAAAAATAAAAATCGGCGACAACGAAGACTCCATGTTCATCCATTGTTTGAGCAGAGAGCCGGACAGGGTGCAGGAGAATTTGTCTTGTTATATGGCACTTTGAGCGCTGACAAAAGTAAATTCTTTCAAATACTTTCGAATGTCAAATAGAACTTTTGACGCTTAAGAAGGTTATATTTCATTGTTTAGACAAATTACTGGCAAAGATACAGGATAAACTGGTCCATTGCAGCCTACGAATCATGCCTATACCACCGATTGAACGACTCATCGATAACTCGACCTGTATCCACTTCGCGATTCGCCATGACTGTACGCGCTGATGACATCCGCTCCGCTCGACACTAAAACGCTCACTGAAAGCAGAGGCGCTCCACAGTGGTTCCGTAGTAGGTCATACGGTACCAATCACGATGTTTGAATTACAAGACGATACCTCACTTAATTACTCACTATTTATCACACTATGTCAAGGTACACAAATAATTTCATTTTGTTTTTTCCTACTTATAGTTTTGTGCATCTAAAGTGAACGCATTACAAGTCCGTTTGTTAGCGTAATTAGCGCGTGATATTTAGTATTTTTAGTGACACTTGTTTTTAAAGAAGAAAATGTTTGTGACCGGATGTTTGACAATGGATATTCAAGTTGAAGGTATGTTAAGTGTATTTCAAGCATTTTCTTTCATTTTAATTCATGTGTTATTTTTTTTAATCGGTGCTACGCCAATGAAATTAAAAGATTCTTTTTTGGTTTTACTTTATCTATGTCGAAGCTTTTAACTACTTTCTGACCATAACCTACAAAAGCAGTTTTATATAAAGACATTAAAAAACATTATATTTTAAATTTAAAAGAAAATTGACTGCGATGTGCTGCGATAGTAGGTGTCACCTAGGATCTACGCCAGGTGTTAAAGGTGTCTACGAGATATCATTATTCTAAAATCCACACTATACCATTTGTATTTTGTTTTAGGTACAACATTTAAGTGTTCTTTTACAAGAATGCTTGTACTTGACACTTGGCTGTCTATTAAGATGACTACTTCTGAAGCAGACAGATGTCGTCAAGTTTTGGATAGTCTGGCGCAGTTGCTGCCAGATATCGAAAATATTGACACAAAAAACTTAGAAATTAGAATAACTCTGCTTTGTTATCTAACGTTGAGCTCTCGGAAAAGGCCGCTGAATCGTGTAATAAATTAATTAAACGATTTAGGCGTGATTATACAAGAAAAATGTCTCGACTTGTCACGAACACCGATCTGATGCACAGACTTCTTTTTAATTTGGATCCATACCTTTCTACTTTAAGAAAATTACCACGAAAGAAGAAGTCTGCTCTATCAGCTGACCTGTTAAATTTATTGTCCTTTTAAATCTGTGCCATTTTATAAGTAGTTTAGAAAACTTTAGATTGTAATTATTTGATTTGCTTAGATTTGTTCAATGTGCCTATAAAACTATTTAATTGTAATTATTTGATGAATATTTGTGTTTGTCATTAGTAAGAGTCTAGTTAAGTGGTATTATTGTAGTAGTAATTTATGCCAATTAAGTTTCAGAGTAGCTGTAATTCACCTTTCTCAATTATTTTACTTTGTACAAGAAATAACTGAGTTTTATATTAAATGAATTATTATTATTCTGATATAATCTGTTTTATTTCTACTAATCTTTACCTCAGTTAATAAAAAATACTATAATACCATGCATTACTATGCATTTCAATAGCCACTCGTTGCGCGAAACCTCTATGACCGCCCTTCTTAGAGCGCGGAACCACTGCGCGCTCGAGCGATCGTCAGCGCTGACAGCTACGCGGGGCCGACGCGCGATGCGTACGGCTGCGTAGCTATCAGCGCTGACCACCGTGCGTGCTGATAGCTACGCGTCATTCAAAAACGCTTCCTAGAAGTTCATATATCTCGTCCATCAGCGCTGACGGTGCGCGTGCCGTCAGCGTAAGACTAAAACCAGCCTTAGACTGAAAATCGTTTTCAGCCCGCCCTGACAAAGGCTTGAAGCAGATTGTAACCTCCTTAGCAGGTTTGCCCGCGCCTTTGATCCTGTCGAGTTCTTTAACCTGTGACGAGAATCCAATATCAATGACGTGCATCTAAAACTAAAAAATATTAATAGTACCAGCAAGTTGTAACTTCAAACTTCAGTTGCACTCCCGTTAAAATATATGTCACAATTGTCAACCCATCCAGCGTTAGATCAGTTCATTTTGATGTGGTACTTTCAAGCTACCTACGATCTTGCACCGCAACACTAGGAAGCTTTAATTGGTTTTACGATCTTCATCATTATATCGTGATTTTGCCCTGGCACGTGGGACGCAAATTGTTATCAAATACATAAATTACAAATTTATTCCAGTAATTTTACAATCTATTTGTAGCGAGTGCCAATTACTGGAACTAAAGTTGTTTACTGTATAACGAGAGCTCCTGATGCAATACATCGTTTTTGATTAGATTGAATAAATACGCAACTCTCTATCAAATCGTGTAAAGGTTAGGTTTTATTGTCGCCCACAACTTTATTTTTTTAAACTCTTTGTGTTCCACACACGTTATAATTGTTTATGGCTTCTGCTCCGCACCAGTGTCGCATACCGTGAAGTTATATAGCCTAAAGAATGCGTCAATAAATGGTACCTTAAGAAAATATTATATTTATTTGAACTAGCAGCTCCGGAGATAAGCGCGTTCAACCAAATAAACTCTTCAGCTTTATAATATCAAGTATTGAAGGGAGTTTTCCAATTGTTCTGCAAATAGGACAAATAGGATCCTAAAGAAAAGCGCCGTGTATTATGTTTTCAATCACTACACGTGTATGAAATCCTTATGAAATCATATTACATGAAGCTCGATATATTTCATGAACAACATATATTCATTGTTAGTGTTCCATTTACTCCTTGTCTCCCTGCTTAATAATTCGATGTTTATATTTATGTAACGATGTTAACAAAATAACCAAAAACCTCAAACCTTGGGTTGGTTGTAGTTTTGTGTTATGCCGTTTCAATGAAGTTTTACGATTCAATAAAATAATGCTTAAGTAGACAACTATTATATGCGTCTTGTTTATTTATTTGTGTAGTTATCAGCATTTGATTTTGTTTGATAGATAGATAGTTTTGAATAAGATTTATAAAATAAAAATGTTATTAAATCTACAAAAATAAAGTTTGCAAAACTGTGATCCGACTACGTAATACAAAAAAGTTTAAAAACTATAACCCGACTACGAAAAAAAGTGGGTCTAAAAAGGTCGAAACAAGAAAAAAGCTCATCTTAATATATAAAATCCTTGCGTTACTGACTGACTGACAGACACGCTACAGCCGAAACTATTGGGCGCAGGAAGCTGAAACTTGGCATGTATGTTCCTTGGGGACCGTAGGGGTGCACTAAGAAGGGATTTCCCGAAATTCCCACGGGATCCGCTAAAACGGGTAAATTAAAAAAAATTGCAGGCGTAGCTGCTGGCGTCCTCTAGTACAGACATAAATCCAGAAAAGTATAAGTACAGAAATGCTCAAGCCAGAGCCGTGGTCGCACCTATTTAATTGTATACTAGTGTACATGTCATGTTGTTACGTACCATATTTGTTTAATGCAGGTAAGTTTTCCTGACACCCACATTAAGTATACTTACAATAGGTTTTTAAACTACTCAATAGTTTAAGCTCTACGGAGGAACATACAAATATACATACATACATAGAGTTCCAAAAACATTACCCTTCCTTTTGGCTTCGCCATAGTCGGGTAAGAAGGGAGTCTAGAATTTATTTATTTATTTATTTAATAATTTATTGTACACTTTTAAGAACATATGTATAGAAATTTTATATTAAGTAGAGTACAAAGGGCGGCCTTATCGCTAACAGCGATTTCTACCAGGCAACCTTTGGATGGAGATATTATTGGTAGGAAAGAAATGGTAGTTGTAAGTGTACCAGTAATAAGATGATAAATAATACTTTAAATATATACATTTATTTAATATTATAAGAATGTACTACACATATATAAAAACTTATACATACAAACATAAATACATACATGCATACATACATACAACATACATACATACACATACATAAATAATAAATAATACTTAAAAAAAATATTAGAACGGGAAATATCATAGTGATAAGTAGTGATCCTTGACTAAGGATTTGAACTTTGTTACCGTCTGAGCCTGTCTTATATGTAATGGGAGTGCATTCCATAGGCGAACAGCAGTGACACAAAACGATTTATCAATAAAATCCGTGCAATGAGCCGCAATATAAAATATTCAGCTTTAAATTTTCTGATGACCTTAAATAACGGTTATGCGTATCATGAAGGAATTCGAATCTTCCTTTAAGATAGGAGGGAGTTAAAGGGTTAAACAATATGTTGTATAGTAGAGAAAGTATGTGAGTATTCCGGCGAAATCGTACGGGTAACCATTTGAGTTGTGTTCGAAATTGTGAGACATGATCGTATTTGCGTAATCCAAATATGAATCGTATACAGAGATTTTGAAGGCGCTCAAGTTTGTCTAGTTGGTTTTCGGCGAGATCTGGATAGCTGACATCTGCATAATCAATAATGGGTAATAGAAGACAGTTTGCAAGTGCAATTTTGGTGGCAGTAGGAAGAAAATTCCTAAGTCTTCGCAATGAACCTGCCGAAGCAAATATCTTACGACTCACTTCTTGGACCTGTGAGCGCCAGGAAAGGGTAGAATCAATGATTAAGCCCAGATTTTTTACTTTATCCGGTATAGGAATAACAGTGCCATTAAATATAACATTAGGAAGTTGAGACCAGTCCATCTTCGATAACATTCTCGAACTACCAACAACAATGACCTGCGTTTTCGAGGGGTTCACTATAAGTCCATAGGATTTGCTCCAGCTACTAATCTGTGCAAGATCACTGTTGATGGTACCTATAGAGTGTGACATCTGAGCCAATGTCGACTGCGTATAGATTTGGAGATCATCTGCATAAAGGTGATAGGAAGAGCGAAGATTGTTTGATATAGAATTTATAAAAATTGCGAAGAGTAAAGGAGACAACACGCCGAATAGAATAGAATGGACGAAACAAGAGAATAAGTCATCCGGATAGAAATCCAGGAAACCATAGGCATTCTTAATTTAGTTGCCGGCAAGTAGGAGAGGAGCCTACTGAAAAATACATTTCAGACACAACGTACATGTTTACTAGTATACAAGAGGTATTTTTATACTTCACCCTTCCTTTTGGCTTCGTCGTAATCGGGTTAAATTATACATGCATGTATGTATATTATCGATAGTACTCTCAATGTTGAACAAACTTTTTTCAGGCTTCCTACTATTTCATCAATAGGTACTATATCAAAGTAACTTTCATGCTTACTAAGCAAATATTTTGGTAATTGCTTTGTAAGTATATCAATTGAAGTTTGGAAATTGGATAATGCATTCATTATCAAATTTCCAAACTCCGTGCTCGCCGTATAGCTTGTGTTGCGGTTTGTAGTTTGTGGTTATTTAACATGTAAAGCTGCCGGATATGTGGCTAGCTTAATGGAAGTCTGAGCTTGTATGTTAGGGCACGTATTGCATTAAATATGCACTTAATGTGGCAGTGTGATATTCGTATATATCCCTATATTTAGCTACATTTACGAGTATATTATGGTGGTTTAAACTGCCACTATGTCGCATAACACAATCAAGTATTCTGGGTTCGATCATCACATGAAAAATAAAAATATTATATATTTATAAAGGTATAATTAATTATGCATATTTACATAATTATGTGATCCAACGGTGTGAACAGCTGTACCTATTACATTTCTGGAATGTTCCTCGGGTACATTGATTTATACTCGTATACCTGTAAAGGTTATTTTGAACAGAGTAATTGTGATGGATGAGTAAAGGGAAACCATGGCTTTATTCAGTTAAGACTGATTACGTCCTCGTAAAATTTTCTAAATTTAGCACTTTCAAGCTGATTAATTTCGGCCATCGTTCATGCGATTCATGGGCTATTTGGCAGATTATAATGGTTTTACGCTGTGCAAATGGGTATACGGCACACGCAAAACGGGGCTTGGATTAGCAAGCATTTTCTGGAAAAGTTATAAGTTTCTTATCATTTGCAGTCTATTTTTTAAGTATCTCAATATGTAAAATCAAGAAGAACTATAAGTACTAGGTTAAATAATAATGCCAAAAAAATTAAAGCAACACTTTCGCACTTTTATTTGCATCGTAAATAAAATATTTTGACTATACATACATACATACACACACAGACTCACGCCTGTTTCCCCGAGGGATAGGCAGAGACTACGGAACGCCATTTGCGACGATACTGACATACCTCTCTTGCTTCATTCACTCCCATCAAGTTTCTCATGCATGCTCTTCTGTTTAGGGTACTTCTTACCTGTCCTTTTTTTAGGATATCTCCAATCTGGTCAGTGAACGTCCGCCTAGGTCTGCCCCTTTGTCCTGTCCCTTCCACACTTGCCTTATATATCTGCTTGGTCAGTCTTTTGTCATCCATCCTCTCCACGTGTCCAAACCATCTTAGCATACCTTTCTCGATGCTTGTCACTACATCTTCTTTTAGCCCACAACACTCTCTTATCACACAATTCTTTACTCTGTCGGTCAAAGATACACCACACATACTCTCAGTGCTCTCATTTCTACAGCATTTATTCTACACTACTGGAAAAAATTAAGGGATCAAAAAAATAATCCAAATTTTTGGGCAATTTGCAACAGGCTGTAACTTCGAGAGAAATAGTCGTACAGGAAATCAAAAAAAAAATGTAGCTCCAAGTGTCTACTTTTTGGATTAGTACTTTAAAATGTTGTAACTTCCGCGATTTTTGAGTAATTGTAGATAAGCCAGCAACAAAAAAAATACAATTTTGTTAAGTTTTTATTTTTGGTCTACGGGCGCGAAAATTTTTTTTAGCTTAACCACTATAAGCATCGGGTACTTTGTTCATTTAGCTTTAATTTGTTTTTTTAAACACCTTGATACGTCCACTTCTCGCCGAGATATTGGTCTTCAAATGCACACACATACGTGATACGCTTTGGATAACGCTAATGCCGGCGGTAAAATTATTCTCATCAATTCATTTTTTTTTAATTGTTTTTGCTTTTAAATTTAAGCACTTCCTGAAGCAAAAATGTGGGAAAACCTCGGAAATCCTCTTTTCTAATTTTTTTTAATTATGAGCTTTTTAGAGGGAAAAAACGTGATCCTATATTTTTTTCAAAAATTAGATCGATTGAAACAATATAACAGCTGGCTGGATTAATTTGGTTTTTTGTAGGGTTTTTGTGGACATATTGAACTGTAAAAGGCATACTTAACGTTGGTGGTTTCCTAAATATTTTGGATCTAGCGCTTGATTTTCCAAATAAACACCAAAAGTCCTTTTTTTGTTGCATTTTCAAATTCATGTGACAAAAAGAAAAAAGTCTTTTTCTGAAAAGCAATGGCTAGTCGTTAAGGAAAATTTATTCAAATTCTTGAAACCCACCTTAAATTTTCTGTGCAATCATTGATTGCTGAGATATCGATAATCAAAGACAATAGGATCCGTTCCCATTTTAAGACCGATATCTCGGCGAGAAGTGGATGTATCATAGTGTATAAAAAAACATATCGAAGCTTAATGAACAAAATATTCGATCCTTATAGTGGTTATTCTAAAAAAAAAAACCAAACCAGTACCAAAAAAAAATAAAATAAAATTTAGTTTTTTTTGTTGCTGGTTTTTTTACGATTACTCAAAAACCGCGGCGGTTACAAAATTTTAAAGTTCTGATCCAAAAACAAGACATTTGCAGCTACAATTTTCTTTATTTTTATTTCCTGTATGACCATTTCTCTCGAAGTTACGGCCTGTTGAAAATTGCCCAAAAATTTTGAATGATTTTTTGATCCCTTAATTTTTTCGTTTAGCTCTCAAATCTCTTCTGCCATAGCCAACTTTCACTACCATACATAACGGTAGGCACTTACACCCCTCTATGCACAGCCAAACGTGCCTTTTTGGACACGTTTTGACTGTTCATAAACGGTTTCAGAGCTCCATTCTCTCTATTACCTGCATTAACTCTTCTTTCAATATCTTCTTCATTCTTACCATCTCTTGTTAACAACGTACCTAAGTATACAAACTCATTCACTTGTTCCATTCGCTATCCATCGATTAAAACATTACAAGCCGTAACGCATTCCTTTTCAAAAACCTTAACTTTCGTTACTTACATTCAATTTCATTCCTTTCCCCTCTAACGCACCATGCATGATTGTTACCATTGCCTGCAACTCCTCCTGCAACAACTCCTCTTCTAACTCCTTTTTAATATACAATTATCTTAATTCAAGAAGCAGGTGTTCATAATTCTCCCCTGTGGGATCTCCGCCTTGTCGTGGTGTTGGGGCTCAGTAACCGTGGTTTCTGAACCCCCACACCACGACAAGGTGGAAGACAACGGGAGTGGCCGCTCCACGTGGGCTTGATGGAGACCTGCGCAGGATGCGTCCAAAGGTGCGGGTGCGGGGGACAATTCTTTCTGTCCCTCGCAGTCGGGCGTGGTCGCGGGAAGAGAGGCGTGTCGGTGTTGCGTTGGCGCACGTCCTATCTCCAACGATCCAATGGGGGCGCACTATGTGATACGTCGCAGTGGGGCCGCAGAGGAAGAGGAGATGCGGTGTTGTCAGGTTGCCGTCCTCCCTATCCTCTGCGGCCGTTTTAGTGCCTGCGGACGGCAAGCGCTGGAGCTGCTCCCCGTCCGCCAAAGTGTCCTCGCCGCCTCCCAAGTCATAACGAGACGGGGCCCGCCAACACCAACGGCAAGCCAATCCCGGGCGGAGTCACGGAAAAGTATGCTATCCGCGAATCGCGTGACCCCGGCACTACACGGGATCCGTAGGGACACCTCGGTGGTTTTAGTGGGTATGCCTGGATTTTAGGGGAGAGCCTCCACACACCTCCTCCGCCAGTCTCAAGCCCGGTCAATCACACTCTGGCCGGGTTGGCGTCGAGTTGAGATGGCTCATAAGGAGAGTTTCCACCGTAGTGAACAAAAAAAAGGTAAAAGAAGAATGAAATATTATATTGCGTCACATTTGCTTCTCGTTCGTTCGTACAAAGATGTCGCCTTGAAATTAAGAAAAAAGTCGTCGTAAAATGAAAAAACAAATTGTACGTGCCTGTCGGATATTCAGTTAATAGAATCCGACAAATCTTCACCGCATTATACAGATTAATTACTTAAGTTCTAAAAGTAGTTTCCTTTTAAAAGAAGTTTTTTTCTTGTAACGTCTATGAGAAGGCAAATTGATGAAAATTCTTTTGCCGATAACATGCGAAAGGTTTTCTAGTAATTGAAACTTAAGGTACGCAGGCTCTTGATTACAGAACTTAATACTTTGAACGAAGGCGTATTGTTAACACAATAATAGTTATCGGTTGTTCGCTATATTTCAGTTATTTGATGAAATTGTTCGAAGCATCTTGTGGATTAAGGAACACTGATAACTAAGCAGATACGTATGTAATTATAAGCTCCTTCCACTAAACACCTAGAGTTTGGAGAGGCTAGTACTCTGTAAAACAGGTTTTGTGGTCAGTCATCACTTCATCAGTCTACTACATAGATATAATATATGATTTCATTATGTTGTCCTAATTTGTTAAAATGACTATAAGGGTAAGGTGTGTGAGAAAAATTGTATTTTATATGATATTATGACAAGCTGAACGGCTTTTAATGAATCACGTACACAGACTGTAATATAGTTGATTGAATCAGGCGTTACTTGGCGGAACTCCATTGTAACCTAATGGAAGGAAAGAGGAACCCACCACGCACCCTCGGATTGACTACCCCAACTATTGCAACAGAAAAAGGTTGACAATACCGAACTCCTCTAAAAGGATAAGGGATATAGGAATGGTATGGGTTCCAGGAAGATACCTGACTGGCAGTATCCCGCTGTATGCGCCGACTATTCTTCGACACGTGTTTCGCCTCTGCACGAGGCATCCTCAGGAGCGATGGGCAACGACTGAGCCAGTCGTTGCCCATCATCACATCTAAACATCTGAAGAATGTTTAGATGTACCTATTTAACTGGCGGGTGAAGTCTACTAAATACACAAATAAGCGCTGTTAAAGTTATTTCCATATTTATTTAAGAACTGTTACTTAATGAGCACGAATAAAGTTGCAAAAGCAATTTAGTAGGTTTCTGATTAATTTCATTGCCATTGATAGAAATAAGAACAGCCAAAACGTGTCCAAAAAAGCACGTTTGGCTGTGCATAGAGGGGTTTTAGTACCTACTGTTATGCATGGTAGTGATAGTTGGGTATGGCAGAAGAGTCATGAAAGTAGAATAAATACTGTAGAAATGTGAGCACTCAGAAGTATGTGTGGTCTTTCTTTTCACAGAGTAAAGAATTGTGTTATAAGAGAGTGTTGTGGGGTAAAAGAAGATGTAGTGACAAGCATCGAGAAAGGTATGCTAAGATGGTTTGGGCACGTGGAGAGAATGGTTGACGAAAGATTGACCAAGCAGATATATAAGGTAAGTGTGGAAGGGACAGGACAAAGGGGAAGACCTAAGCGGACGTTCTCTGACCAAATTGGAGACATCCTAAAAACAGTACAAGTTAGAAGTACCCTGAACAGAAGAGCATGCATGAGGAATTTGATGGGAGTGAATGAAGCAAGAAAAATATGTCATAATCGTTGCAAATGGCGTTCCCTAGTCTCTGCCTACCCCTCCGGGAAACAGGCGTGAGTCTATGTATGTATGTATGTATGAGATAAATTCTTGGAAACATATTACGCACAAACGTTTGTAAAGTGCCGAAACGTCGGCTTACAGTAATAATGTAGTATTCGGCTTAAACGTAATGGCAGTAAAACTAAAACATCTCGATAAAAACCATTCCAGGGGAATTAGAGAAAAGGGATTCCACCAATTTTTTTAAAAAAATGTTATAAGCAACTATGTTATCCCTTATTCATACTCTTCAACCGGTCTTTGTCACCAGGAATAATGCCGCGTTTATGGAAACGTTCTTATGTTGTACCTGTTATTAAAAACGGTGATAAGCATAACGTGGCTAACTATAGGCCGATATCAAAAATCAGTGTTATTCCTGAGATGTTTGAGTGAATAGTTTACAATTATATGTTTCCTTTAGTAAGGCCTTTTATTATAGAGCAACAACATGGATTTTTGAATTAAAAATCTACTAAATCTAATCGACTGCAATGGAAAATGGCCACCAGGTAGAGGTCGTGTATACTGATTATACAAAAGCGTTTGATAAAATTCATTATGATATACTGGTATACAAATTGCGTAACTTTGGGATACATGGCGATTTGCTTCGGTGGCTTGATTCCTACTTAAGAGATCGTAGTCAGGCTGTTACAGTTAAGGGTTATTGCTCCACTTTTATTCCTGTTCCTTCTGGAGTTCCTCAGGAATCTCATTTAGGTCCGTTGCTCTTTAATATATTTATTAATGACGTGTCGTACGTTTTTAAGCACTCAAAGTTTATATTATACGCAGATGATAATAAAATATATAAAGTAATTAAATCAATTGACGACTGTATAATATTGCAAAAAGAATTGGATAATTTATATTCTTATTGTCATCAAAATTTACTTTCTCTTAATATTGAAAAATTTAATGTTATCTCTTTCTGACGTAAAAAATCGGATATTAATTATGACTATAAATTAAATGAACAAATTTTGGAAAGAACAACTGTTGTTAGAGACCTGGGTATCTATTTAGATTGTAAGCTATTGTTTGACTACCACATCAAAGAAACTGTGAACAGGGCTTATAGTATGTTAGGATTTGTTCTTAGAGTAGGAATAAGAAATCTTCAACTCTCCAGATCTTTTATCAATGCTTCGTCCGTTCAATTCTAGAATATGCCTCGGTGATTTGGAACCCAGAATACGGGGTCTACATTGATTCACTTGAACTGATCCAGAATAAATTTCTAAAACATTAGGCTCGTAGGTCCAATTATAGAAATGAACCTCCACCACAACAACTCATGTCTCTCGCTAACCGTAGACTAATAAAGTATCAGATGTTTCTCTACAGAATAATCAATAATCACGTGGAATCAAGTTATCTATTGGAGAAAATTGTAATTAAATGTCCTCGCATTAACGCTAGAAAGCCACTTGTTTTCCAGCCTCCTACTGCTCGAACCAACTATGGGTATAATATATTTATTAATCGCTCGTGTTGTATCCACAATAATAAGTTGGCTGATATTGACATTTTTCATTTATCTCTCAAGCAATATAAAAGTGCACTTGTTAAATCCTTGTGTCCAATTTAGTAATTAACTTTTTATTTTAGTTTATTTAAATTTTATGTCATCTCTTTTTATGTTTAGCTTTTAATTAACCAAGTGGTGTCTGCTCTTACTTGAATGTTTTTATTTTATTTTTTAATGCTCTTTTAGATTTGTGTTCACTTACCTTAGTTGTGTTTTATCTAACAGTGGAAGCTTTACTGGATTGTGTATTACTTAAATGTTGTGTTATATTTGTAATTTATCTGTTTGTTTTCCAAATAAACGAAAATAAAATAAATAAAATCCGTAAACAGTAGTTTAATTTTGATGTTAACATTCGCATAAACCTAAAAAAAATTGTATGCCCATTTTCGGTATGATTAATGTTCAAAATAAAGTCGACCTTTGTGAAAATTGTGTCTGTATTTCGTAGAATTTCAGCGAATAATTTATCAAACGAATCTTAATCACACTGTGGATCAAAGCTAAGTTATGTAATATAAGTAAAGCCTATTTAGATTATGGCCATCGAAACGAAAGAGATGGAAGCTGTATTAATATTTACATATCTGGATTGAATTTTCAATCAAATAGACTTTTAATTTAAAGATATATAAAATAAATATTTGCATCAACGTTGGAAAATGCATGATATAAGTTGGACGGACTGGGACTTTCTGAGGATTTGATTGGTTTGGTTCTTAGTTTGACTACATTATTATTATTTTGACAACTCCAATATGTATTATACAACTATTATAGGTATACTAAGAATACAAAGTGTCACTTCACAGTCTCATAACGTGGTTCTCGTGGAGGCGACTAAGTTAAATACACGAAGCAAATAATCTGTTTGTGAAGTGACGGAAAAGTTGACATCAAACCTATGCCAATTCAGTAGGCGAAAACCTCCAATTGACTCACAATACTATTGTGTTAGCAGCAATTTGTGTTAATTATACATAATATGATATGACATATTAGCTACAAATCTTTGCTAACAAGTTTACGTACATTATAGAGTCCTTTGTAATGGCGCTGATACATTTGAGCATTCACCTGTAATGAGCATTCGCGCGAATGTTACAAAACAAAAAAACAAACGAGTGTGGTTTAGAAAATTTAAGTGTGTTTTAGCGACCATTCTCACGAACATTCTGGCGAGCCATAGAATAAAGTATTTACCTTAGAGTATAGTAAATACATTGAAATCCTGCTACAATGGCAGCATTAGTACATATAAATCTATGAATGGCGGGTAAACCTAATATAAACTTCACTTTGACTTATGATTTTTATCTAATGTAAGAGAGAGATAAATATAGAAATGACGTTTCGAATCTTCGTAGGTTTCTTATTTTATTTTGACTACTGATGGGCTTACTCAGAATGAATACCGAATGAATCTTGATAAATCCTCAGATTAAGTATCATAAGCGAATAAAGTAAACCTAAACACCAATAGATAAATTACGTAGTATCTTCTTGGGTTTACGCGATAAATTACGATTAAATTTACTTTTTGAATTACCATTTTGATCAATAAAGCAATTGATATGTATTATAACTAATAAGCAGTATATGCAATGATAGTTATTAGTGACAAGATCATTGCCACATTATGGTTTTCGAATTTAAATCTGAATTGATTTAATTTGAATTTAAATAAATTACAAGATCGTGCCTGGTGGCAACCAGACATTGAAGTTACTGAACTTCAATGTTTGCTTAACAATCAGCTAAAAACACTATTAGTTTATTTGTTACTGACTTGGTTAAATAAAATAATAAAATGTTATCTTAATTTAAATAGGTTTAACAAATCATAAAAGTGTCAATTCCTATGTTAAAATTTATTACATCGAGGTTTTATTGACATTCTATGAAAATTAAGTCCTAGTAAACCAGATCTGGGAATTTATTTTAAACATTATCGATATCCTCTCGATATTAATTTAAGTAAGTAACTCTACGCTCGAAGTTGTCGACATTTATATCTACCTGGGACAAGTAGTCCAATTAGGTAGGTCCAACTTCGAGAAGGAGGTCAATCGTCGAATCCAACTCGGTTGGGCAGCGTTCAGGAAGCTACGACATATATTCTCGTCCGATATCCCGCAATGTCTCAAGACGAAAGTGGAGTGGCGGCCACGTACCGGACGACGCAGCAGAGGTAGGCCCCCCGCAAGGTGGACCGACGATCTCGTCAAGATCGCGGGAGGCGGTTGGATGCGGGCGGCTCAAGACCGGTCTGTGTGGAGAACCTTGGGGGACGCCTATGTCCAGCAGTGGACGTCGTTTGGCTGATATGATGATGAAGCCCATTATTAGCCAAATTATAATTAGTAACAACCTACGAAAAATCGAAAATCCAATTGTATATGTATCTTGCTCTTACACTAGCTATAATTCATTAATATTGGGTAAAACTGCTGTTATAAATTCTTCTACTATGTTTTTTCTATATTCTAAAGATTAAAGTGTTCGCTAGAAAGATCGTGTAAATATTTGTAGCAATGTTCGGCTCTGTGCGTTGTTCGGTTCGATAAAACAAAAACTGGCGAATGCTCGCTGTTCTGTTACAAGTGAATTCTCAGGTGTATCAGTGCCATAAAGAAATTATATTTTAATATCGATGTATAAATTATAATCCGTAACGTTTTTAGCGTATATTTTGCGAAGTATCTTACGTCGTGGTCGAAATACGTTGGGTTGGGTACTCGGTTGAAATTAATATTATTTAAGTACTAATAATAAATCAACTTTCATTGACGTCTAGTGTTGCTTAAAATAAAAATAAAATGAAAACAAATCAAATAAATACTGCCACACAAGCACACAAGAGGTTTGACCTTACTTTTTGTCACGCCTCATTTCTTTATGAGTTTTTTGAACGTGATAAAACTTCAATTCCTTTTTGTTTAACACAATAGACTTATAGAGAAAGAGAACACGGTGGTCACGCTAATATGAATAGGAATAGGTAACTGAGGTGTGAATTAGAAAAAAAATCGTGTAGCCTGTTTTTTAGAAAGAAAAGCAGCATTCTATCTCTATTTATAGAAGTGTGTAATTATACCCTTATCGTGTGGGTTGATTTTGCTGTTTATAAATATTGACATGAATGGCCAAATTCTCGGTAGTACTAAATATTGTTTGCTTGTTTTGTTTTAAAATAAAGAGATACTAGCATAATACTAATTTTACACATAATAATTTTAATTCTACAGGTAGTAGAGCCTTGCTGATTTCAACATGAATGGACGGGTCGACCGGGGAAGTACCCTCTCTCTTTCACAGAAAATCAGGTGAGTGAAAGTGCCGGAGGCCCTATCCCCTATTCCTTCTCCCTCATCCCACTCCTCATCCTATCCCTTTTCTCATCCCCAAGGGGTGGCAACGGACTTGTGACTCCCGTGGTGTTGCTTGTGTCCATGGGCGGCGGTAATTGCTTACCATCAGGCGCTCCGTCTGCTCGTTTGCCGCCTATTGCTATTAAAAACAAAATATACAAACAAACAATCTAACAATATTTATTAAATAGGATGCGTGTGGTGTGATGTTCTCGAAAGACATGACTGTGAAGTCTGCCAACCCGCACTTGGCCAGCGTGGTGGACTATGGCCTTACCCTTCTTATAGTGAGAAGAGGCTAAAGGGCTGATGATGATGATGTGTGTGGTATTTATTGTTTTTCCCTTTTTCACTTTTAAGTTAGTTTTCTCTTTTGTCCTTCATTTCGGGCCGCCTTACGCAAAATCATGAAACCACTAAAAAAATATACAAAACAGAAAGAAATACATAGTTGTTTCTTTAATTTATTATAAACGTCTTAGTTTTAAAAAGTTGAATATCACAAGCTACAAGAAAGGCAAGGTTGTAAAGTCCAACCGATTGAGTACAAAGTCGGGCAAGGTAATTGTAATTAACAGCGAGTAGTTCCATTAGCCTGTACTAGGTTCAGCTTTCAACGAGCCTTGGATAACTCATGGCGTAACAGCCTCAAAAAATAACTAGATTTCCCCTTAATTTGTTTCTAATGGCGCTAATTCACTTGAGCATTCACCTGTAATGAGCATTCCTTGCAAATGTTACAAAACAAATGAGTGTGTTTTAGCGAGCATTCTCTCGAACATTCGAGCGAGCCTTAGAATGCAGATAAAACATAGAATTCACGCTAGAATGGTGGTTAAACCCAATATATTTACTATATTTTGACTTTTGATTTTAATCTAGGGAAGAATCTTCGTAGTTTGTCATAAATTTTAATATGGCTAGTGATGGGCTTACTCAGAATCAATATCGATAAAATATCGATAATGTTTACAATAGATCCTCAGATTTGGTTTTCTCAGAATTAATTTCAATAGAATGTTGATAAACTCTACAACATAAATAAATTTGAACGTAGGAACAGACATTTGTGTGATTAATTAAATCTGTTCAAATTCAAATGAGCATTTTATTATTTAGATATGTCATTTGTTTATGTATCTTACGATTACTCTAGAAATAATTCATAAGTGAACACTGAAGTAAACATATTGGGTAAAACTGCTGTTGTAGTGCGATTTTTATATTTTTTCCATATTCTACGGACTATTTGAATTTAGAATGTTCACGAGAATGGTCATGAAAAATTCGGTTTGACAAAGCAGACAATGACGAATGATCGCTGTTCTGTTAAAAGTAAATGCTCAGGTGTATCAGTACCCTAAGATGAAACCGGGGCTAGATTTAATAACTCATTCGTTTTGTTTTACAAACTTAATCAACTTAGGTAGAACATGGTTCAAATGAATGAATTTGACACACTTTATTAAGCTTTATTATTGGATACAGATATTTCTTCGAGCAACACAGCCCTTGACATGCACTATGTAGCTCTCTCTAACAAATCAAACAGTTAAATGACGTGTTTAAAAAAACTAGCCGTGAGGTTGACGGCATAGAATACAAGTGTCACCACCCCCTATCTCCCGTGGGTGTCGTAAGAGGCGACTAAGGGATAACACGATGCAAATACCATCTTTGCGTAGAGACGGAAAACTCGACATCAAACCCTATACGGCTGCCTCGTTGCTCCCGCGGCATAAATGTGTGCGTGGGATTGGGAGATCTCGGGTTCGATTCCCGGGTCGGGCAAAGTGTTATTGGATTTTTCCGTTAGGAAATTCTCAGTAGCAGCACGGAGTCTGGAAATGTGCCCGGTACGGCAATAGGCTCGCCCCCTATTACGTGGGACTAAAATAAATCTGGCGAAAAGTGGGTGTAGCAATATTCCTCTGCCTACCTCTTCGGGGATATAAGCGTGAGACTATGTATGTATGTATGTAAAAAAACTATATCGTTCACGCCTGTTTAAGAATTGTGTAAGCATAATTTATGAATAAGAATATTATTATTAATGAATCGAATGCTTAAAATTTGCGGTGTTTTCTATTCATCCATGAAAGCCCGTTGGAAAGAAGCTATAGGAAATTATTGGTCACTTGTTGAATGAAAACGCTCCTCTTATTCAAACAATGGCACAATAAGCTAATGCATTCAAAAGGATTTTCTTAACTTTTTTATAATATTTGCGGAATTCTCTCTTAAAAGAAGGTTCTCTTTAACTGCTACACTCTCTCTCTTTCTCTTCCTAGCTATAAATCCCACATGGTGGTAGGGTCAGCTTTCTTTACGCTATGCTTTCGCTTTGCTCTATCTGCGACATTATCATCGGTAACTTGGCATTCCCTCTTGTCCTTTAGCACTTCATCTCTCCACTTTGTTTTGGGTCGTCCAATAGGTCTCCGAACAGGTAGGTCGAGATGTAGTGCCAAATTTCCGACGTTGTCTGGTGGCCTCCTATTCACATGAACATACCTTCTCAGCCTACTCTTCCTCGCGCGAACTCGTTGGGGATTTTATCGAGCCTGGTTACGCGGCACATCCATCTCAGTATCTTCATTTCAGCAACTTGGATAGTATGCACGCTCTTTTGGGTTACAGCTCATGTTTTGCTGCCATACATAAGAACTGGCTTTATCATGGTCTTATAGATTTTAACTGTTATACAATTATAAATATTGTAAAAGTCCTTCTCATTTGCAGTCCTCTCTTAACTATGTACCTAAATGAGGTGTTTAGCAAGTGAATCGCAACTTGATTGCCATCCTTATTTATTCTTGTATCAACAAAATTAGACTACTGACTACTTTGTTATAAGATATTATTGAGATTTGGACACGAAATTTTATAGATACACAAACACGTCAAACTTAAACCACCCCCTTTTTAAATATTCGCGATTCGTATTCATTATACAATTTTAATAAGCGGGTTTTGCTAGAGTTATTAAACTAAGTCCCTCCGTGACTGCAACCGTTGTAAACTGGTCAAAGCATCGAAAAAACAGAGTTTAATATCGCGTGTAGGACCCGTTCTATGATGTTAAAATAACCCTGTCTTTAATATAATATTTTTATTTTCTGAGAGGTTGGTACCGATCCGGGCAAGTCAGCTTATCCATGCCATAACCAGCGTTGTTCTATCTTACAGCAGTGTGTGCCTGCTTAGTTTATCAATTATGAACTACATTGGCACTAAGCCAATGACTCATACCAAAGTGAGATTATTACTTAAAGGGCGTTGCTTATTCTCAAATAAAGTTCAAGGCAATATTATCTCTATTACACATTATTGAAGGGAAATCAATCACTCAACCGTTTGATATTTCACCCTTAAAGATAAGTGTGGTTTACTTCAGCACGTTTCAGTATATTTGAATAAGTCAGCACCTCTCAACATGTTTTCATAAGATGATATGCGCAAATGAAAGCTAAGAATAAGTATTAGGACTAGAGTATTTTTACATAATATTACTATTGACTGCACGTAATGCTGACGTTATTGATAAACGTCGATCATAGAAATTCATTCATTTTGTAATGGGGCGATAAATTTTTAAAATTCATATTTTTGTGTTGTACATGTAGCTATTATCTCTACGTTTACTCACATTTGAATGTAAAAGAAAATATACTTTTAGTTTTTCGTATAAGTTTACCTAAAATCTTAATCGCAGTGATAAGTCCTTTCATTTCAAATACTATTTATTTTAAAACAAGAGGACGCCAGCAGCTACGCCTGCATATTTTTTAATAAGGATAATGGGTTATATTTGAATTAATCATTATTATTTTTTTATTATTATAAATTTATTATATTTTTCTTATTAATTAATAAATTTCCATAAACCAAAACGGCATATTTATTAAAAAATCAACCTTATACATGAGATCGTAGGTTTTATGGCAAATTAGCAATGGTAATATTTTAAAAGATTTTCTTAAAGTATTATTTTAAAGTAAATGTGAAAAATAATTTTCAAATATTAGAAATAACGAATAAAATAAAGTAATGAAACAAAAATTTTGGTAAGAATCTATCAAGTTATACATTTGTGACAAACGTCAAGTTTGTGCTCCCCGCACAACGATTTATTGCTCTGGGTGCAACTACTTTGAGTCATCCTTCGCTTTGCGGAGGGACACAAGGCTTATATTTTCCTTTTTAGGTAGGAGATACATCAGTCGCATTATTTTTGCAAATAAAATAAACAAAACAAAAAAAACGCAAGAGTTCCCCAACTAAATAAGACAAAATGTTACGTCAATACTAACCTTCGTTGATGCGACGAGCCATGGTTGCTGGAACGGTGCTCACGGTGCCCCCCCACTCAAAACACTGCCGTCAGTCGGGGGGGCAACGGGTCGACTGAGATAAGCTAAAGTGTGGAAGCAGTGCGATCGCGCGCGCAAAAGTTAGCACGATTTAGACAAACCCGCGTAGTCGAATCGACGAAGGTTCGTAATCTAGGGTTAAATTTACCTGTTTTGGCCGATCCCGTGGGAATTTCGGGAAATCTCTTCTTAGTGCAACCCTACGGTCCCCAAGGAACGTACATGCCCAATTTCAGCTTCCTGCACCCAAACGTGTCTGCCAGTCTACTGACTGGCAGACACGTTTACTTACTAGTAACGCAAGGATTTTATATATTAAGAAGATAAAACATGCCTTTTCCTGCCACCAAAGATTTTGTACCGTGTGGTTGACGGCATAGAATACAAGTGTCACCACCCCCTGTCTTCCCGTGGGTGTCGTAAGAGGCGACTAAGGGATAACACGATGCAAATACCATCTTTGCGTAGAGACGGAAAACTCGACATCAAACCCTATACGACTGCCTCGTTGATCTCGCGGCATAAGTGTGCGCGTGGGATCGGGAGGTCCCGGGTTCGATTCCTGGGTCGGGCAGTGTTATTGGGTTTTTCTGTCACGAAATTCTCAGTAGCAGCACGGAGTCTGGAAATGTGCCCGGTACGGCAATAGGCTCGCCCCTTATTACGTGGGACTAAAGTATATCTGGCGAAAAGTGGGTGTAGAAATACACCTCTGCCTACCCCTTCGGAGATAAAAGGCGTGACGATATGTAAAGATTTTAAGACAAATGTGATTAAGGGTACAAAAACTAGATGTTGTTGATTGACTAGAACATTTTAAAACATTTCAAGTCAAACAGAACTAATGTAAAATAATTGTAACAATATAAAAATCTGAGAGTCTGTCAAATGTATTTTTATAACGTTCTCGTGAACATTCTTATGTTTCCCTAATGATAAATATTTAATGATCTTCCTTTTACCAATTACTTTAGTCCTTTACCAATTAAATATTTAATTTATATCTGACTTCACCACCTGCAGGGGCCTTCTGTTTAAAAGGAGAAAAAGTGTGATTTTTAAGCTCTTATTTACCTTTATAAAACCTATGACATCTGAATCTAAAAGACTTTTCAAAATTTTAATGTCACGGTTTCCTCATATTGAAGATGAAATGATTTAAAATATACCTAAAGTCAAAAGTCAGAGCTTTTCTAAACGACAAAAGTTTTATTTTGTCGTTCATTATAAAGAAAGAAATACATTTTTATTTCTAAAAATGTATTTTCTTTCTTTCTTTCATTACTCTTGTAAATTTAAGTATTTATTTTTTTTTTGTTATACGGAACCCTAAGTTCCGTACCTCAAGGTAAAAAAAGGAACCCTTATAAGATCACTTTCTTGTCCGTCTGTCTGTCTGTCTGTCCGTGTGTCACCACCGATTTTCTCAGAAACGGGTGGACCTAGCAAATTGAAATTTATACCAGATACTGAAGTCTATGGTTGCTATTAGGTGTATGAAAATCAGGGTCCTGGGTGAACCCAATAAAAAGATATGGTCAAAATTAGATTTTTGCGACAACTTGTAAGTACCAAAATTAACCTTAATTTTCAACTATTTTTAATTTTCGGAATTTTCCCTTTACTTGTGCTGTAAGACCTTGGTTTTGACCCAAAATTTACATTTCTAGGTCAACCGTAAGTACCCTATAGGTTTTAGGTCGAAAACCTATATGGTAGTTCCCGTTGAACTAGAATCACGAAATTTGGCCAAAAGCAGGGTCTTACAGCACAAATGAAGGAAAAATTACAAAAAATAAAAAAGTGGAAAATTTAAGGGTGTCCCCATACATACATAGTAGACTCCATTTAAGATAGTCCTCTAAGTTGTATGGGCGCTCATACAGATTTAGATGACGTAATTCAACCTCAAATAAGGTAAAATGCGTACGGAACCCTCGGTGCGCGAGTCAGACTCGCACTTGCCGAATTTTTATTCATTTGAAATTGACTTTGACGAAGATGTTAATTAATTTTAAATTGACCTTCTGTTCCTTTAAATCAAATATTAAGAAGTTTGCCTTGACGCACTCAGTACATTCAGTAGTTTTAAATACATGACTGCATTTCTTGTTCTGTATTAGAGAGAAATTATTCAGATTATGTTTAAGTTTTTTTGTATCTGTAATACGATCAGCAAAACGACAAATGGTTTCAAACGCCTTCTAAAATGCCGATCAGAAAAGTATTAAAATGTATAGCAGTGACAAAGTTCAAGTTATACTGTAGTTACTCGACTCTGCACGGGTTGTAATACTTCTACAAGTCAACCAACTGGTTTATCCACATCATCTGGGTGATGATCATCGCTCCAGCGTCGCCTTGTGCTGCTTCCTCGGACATATGATCTGGGAGAAGTTTGTCATTGATCCTACTTTGACTGTGGTGAGTTAATTACGTACAAAATTTTGATCGTTGACTATTAAATAAAATAAAAATGTTCAAATTCAAATGAGCATTTTATTATTTAGATATGTCATTTGTTTATGTATCTTACGATTACTCTAGAAATAATTCATAAGTGAACACTGAAGTAAACATATTGGGTAAAACTGCTGTTGTAGTGCGATTTTTATATTTTTTCCATATTCTACGGACTATTTGAATTTAGAATGTTCACGAGAATGGTCATGAAAAATTCGGTTTGACAAAGCAGACAATGACGAATGATCGCTGTTCTGTTAAAAGTAAATGCTCAGGTGTATCAGTACCCTAAGATGAAACCGGGGCTAGATTTAATAACTCATTCGTTTTGTTTTACAAACTTAATCAACTTAGGTAGAACATGGTTCAAATGAATGAATTTGACACACTTTATTAAGCTTTATTATTGGATACAGATATTTCTTCGAGCAACACAGCCCTTGACATGCACTATGTAGCTCTCTCTAACAAATCAAACAGTTAAATGACGTGTTTAAAAAAACTAGCCGTGAGGTTGACGGCATAGAATACAAGTGTCACCACCCCCTATCTCCCGTGGGTGTCGTAAGAGGCGACTAAGGGATAACACGATGCAAATACCATCTTTGCGTAGAGACGGAAAACTCGACATCAAACCCTATACGGCTGCCTCGTTGCTCCCGCGGCATAAATGTGTGCGTGGGATTGGGAGATCTCGGGTTCGATTCCCGGGTCGGGCAAAGTGTTATTGGATTTTTCCGTTAGGAAATTCTCAGTAGCAGCACGGAGTCTGGAAATGTGCCCGGTACGGCAATAGGCTCGCCCCCTATTACGTGGGACTAAAATAAATCTGGCGAAAAGTGGGTGTAGCAATATTCCTCTGCCTACCTCTTCGGGGATATAAGCGTGAGACTATGTATGTATGTATGTAAAAAAACTATATCGTTCACGCCTGTTTAAGAATTGTGTAAGCATAATTTATGAATAAGAATATTATTATTAATGAATCGAATGCTTAAAATTTGCGGTGTTTTCTATTCATCCATGAAAGCCCGTTGGAAAGAAGCTATAGGAAATTATTGGTCACTTGTTGAATGAAAACGCTCCTCTTATTCAAACAATGGCACAATAAGCTAATGCATTCAAAAGGATTTTCTTAACTTTTTTATAATATTTGCGGAATTCTCTCTTAAAAGAAGGTTCTCTTTAACTGCTACACTCTCTCTCTTTCTCTTCCTAGCTATAAATCCCACATGGTGGTAGGGTCAGCTTTCTTTACGCTATGCTTTCGCTTTGCTCTATCTGCGACATTATCATCGGTAACTTGGCATTCCCTCTTGTCCTTTAGCACTTCATCTCTCCACTTTGTTTTGGGTCGTCCAATAGGTCTCCGACCAGGTAGGTCGAGATGTAGTGCCAAATTTCCGACGTTGTCTGGTGGCCTCCTATTCACATGAACATACCTTCTCAGCCTACTCTTCCTCGCGCGAACTCGTTGGGGATTTTATCGAGCCTGGTTACGCGGCACATCCATCTCAGTATCTTCATTTCAGCAACTTGGATAGTATGCACGCTCTTTTGGGTTACAGCTCATGTTTTGCTGCCATACATAAGAACTGGCTTTATCATGGTCTTATAGATTTTAACTGTTATACAATTATAAATATTGTAAAAGTCCTTCTCATTTGCAGTCCTCTCTTAACTATGTACCTAAATGAGGTGTTTAGCAAGTGAATCGCAACTTGATTGCCATCCTTATTTATTCTTGTATCAACAAAATTAGACTACTGACTACTTTGTTATAAGATATTATTGAGATTTGGACACGAAATTTTATAGATACACAAACACGTCAAACTTAAACCACCCCCTTTTTAAATATTCGCGATTCGTATTCATTATACAATTTTAATAAGCGGGTTTTGCTAGAGTTATTAAACTAAGTCCCTCCGTGACTGCAACCGTTGTAAACTGGTCAAAGCATCGAAAAAACAGAGTTTAATATCGCGTGTAGGACCCGTTCTATGATGTTAAAATAACCCTGTCTTTAATATAATATTTTTATTTTCTGAGAGGTTGGTACCGATCCGGGCAAGTCAGCTTATCCATGCCATAACCAGCGTTGTTCTATCTTACAGCAGTGTGTGCCTGCTTAGTTTATCAATTATGAACTACATTGGCACTAAGCCAATGACTCATACCAAAGTGAGATTATTACTTAAAGGGCGTTGCTTATTCTCAAATAAAGTTCAAGGCAATATTATCTCTATTACACATTATTGAAGGGAAATCAATCACTCAACCGTTTGATATTTCACCCTTAAAGATAAGTGTGGTTTACTTCAGCACGTTTCAGTATATTTGAATAAGTCAGCACCTCTCAACATGTTTTCATAAGATGATATGCGCAAATGAAAGCTAAGAATAAGTATTAGGACTAGAGTATTTTTACATAATATTACTATTGACTGCACGTAATGCTGACGTTATTGATAAACGTCGATCATAGAAATTCATTCATTTTGTAATGGGGCGATAAATTTTTAAAATTCATATTTTTGTGTTGTACATGTAGCTATTATCTCTACGTTTACTCACATTTGAATGTAAAAGAAAATATACTTTTAGTTTTTCGTATAAGTTTACCTAAAATCTTAATCGCAGTGATAAGTCCTTTCATTTCAAATACTATTTATTTTAAAACAAGAGGACGCCAGCAGCTACGCCTGCATATTTTTTAATAAGGATAATGGGTTATATTTGAATTAATCATTATTATTTTTTTATTATTATAAATTTATTATATTTTTCTTATTAATTAATAAATTTCCATAAACCAAAACGGCATATTTATTAAAAAATCAACCTTATACATGAGATCGTAGGTTTTATGGCAAATTAGCAATGGTAATATTTTAAAAGATTTTCTTAAAGTATTATTTTAAAGTAAATGTGAAAAATAATTTTCAAATATTAGAAATAACGAATAAAATAAAGTAATGAAACAAAAATTTTGGTAAGAATCTATCAAGTTATACATTTGTGACAAACGTCAAGTTTGTGCTCCCCGCACAACGATTTATTGCTCTGGGTGCAACTACTTTGAGTCATCCTTCGCTTTGCGGAGGGACACAAGGCTTATATTTTCCTTTTTAGGTAGGAGATACATCAGTCGCATTATTTTTGCAAATAAAATAAACAAAACAAAAAAAACGCAAGAGTTCCCCAACTAAATAAGACAAAATGTTACGTCAATACTAACCTTCGTTGATGCGACGAGCCATGGTTGCTGGAACGGTGCTCACGGTGCCCCCCCACTCAAAACACTGCCGTCAGTCGGGGGGGCAACGGGTCGACTGAGATAAGCTAAAGTGTGGAAGCAGTGCGATCGCGCGCGCAAAAGTTAGCACGATTTAGACAAACCCGCGTAGTCGAATCGACGAAGGTTCGTAATCTAGGGTTAAATTTACCTGTTTTGGCCGATCCCGTGGGAATTTCGGGAAATCTCTTCTTAGTGCAACCCTACGGTCCCCAAGGAACGTACATGCCCAATTTCAGCTTCCTGCACCCAAACGTGTCTGCCAGTCTACTGACTGGCAGACACGTTTACTTACTAGTAACGCAAGGATTTTATATATTAAGAAGATAAAACATGCCTTTTCCTGCCACCAAAGATTTTGTACCGTGTGGTTGACGGCATAGAATACAAGTGTCACCACCCCCTGTCTTCCCGTGGGTGTCGTAAGAGGCGACTAAGGGATAACACGATGCAAATACCATCTTTGCGTAGAGACGGAAAACTCGACATCAAACCCTATACGACTGCCTCGTTGATCTCGCGGCATAAGTGTGCGCGTGGGATCGGGAGGTCCCGGGTTCGATTCCTGGGTCGGGCAGTGTTATTGGGTTTTTCTGTCACGAAATTCTCAGTAGCAGCACGGAGTCTGGAAATGTGCCCGGTACGGCAATAGGCTCGCCCCTTATTACGTGGGACTAAAGTATATCTGGCGAAAAGTGGGTGTAGAAATACACCTCTGCCTACCCCTTCGGGGATAAAAGGCGTGACGATATGTAAAGATTTTAAGACAAATGTGATTAAGGGTACAAAAACTAGATGTTGTTGATTGACTAGAACATTTTAAAACATTTCAAGTCAAACAGAACTAATGTAAAATAATTGTAACAATATAAAAATCTGAGAGTCTGTCAAATGTATTTTTATAACGTTCTCGTGAACATTCTTATGTTTCCCTAATGATAAATATTTAATGATCTTCCTTTTACCAATTACTTTAGTCCTTTACCAATTAAATATTTAATTTATATCTGACTTCACCACCTGCAGGGGCCTTCTGTTTAAAAGGAGAAAAAGTGTGATTTTTAAGCTCTTATTTACCTTTATAAAACCTATGACATCTGAATCTAAAAGACTTTTCAAAATTTTAATGTCACGGTTTCCTCATATTGAAGATGAAATGATTTAAAATATACCTAAAGTCAAAAGTCAGAGCTTTTCTAAACGACAAAAGTTTTATTTTGTCGTTCATTATAAAGAAAGAAATACATTTTTATTTCTAAAAATGTATTTTCTTTCTTTCTTTCATTACTCTTGTAAATTTAAGTATTTATTTTTTTTTTGTTATACGGAACCCTAAGTTCCGTACCTCAAGGTAAAAAAAGGAACCCTTATAAGATCACTTTCTTGTCCGTCTGTCTGTCTGTCTGTCCGTGTGTCACCACCGATTTTCTCAGAAACGGGTGGACCTAGCAAATTGAAATTTATACCAGATACTGAAGTCTATGGTTGCTATTAGGTGTATGAAAATCAGGGTCCTGGGTGAACCCAATAAAAAGATATGGTCAAAATTAGATTTTTGCGACAACTTGTAAGTACCAAAATTAACCTTAATTTTCAACTATTTTTAATTTTCGGAATTTTCCCTTTACTTGTGCTGTAAGACCTTGGTTTTGACCCAAAATTTACATTTCTAGGTCAACCGTAAGTACCCTATAGGTTTTAGGTCGAAAACCTATATGGTAGTTCCCGTTGAACTAGAATCACGAAATTTGGCCAAAAGCAGGGTCTTACAGCACAAATGAAGGAAAAATTACAAAAAATAAAAAAGTGGAAAATTTAAGGGTGTCCCCATACATACATAGTAGACTCCATTTAAGATAGTCCTCTAAGTTGTATGGGCGCTCATACAGATTTAGATGACGTAATTCAACCTCAAATAAGGTAAAATGCGTACGGAACCCTCGTTGCGCGAGTCAGACTCGCACTTGCCGAATTTTTATTCATTTGAAATTGACTTTGACGAAGATGTTAATTAATTTTAAATTGACCTTCTGTTCCTTTAAATCAAATATTAAGAAGTTTGCCTTGACGCACTCAGTACATTCAGTAGTTTTAAATACATGACTGCATTTCTTGTTCTGTATTAGAGAGAAATTATTCAGATTATGTTTAAGTTTTTTTGTATCTGTAATACGATCAGCAAAACGACAAATGGTTTCAAACGCCTTCTAAAATGCCGATCAGAAAAGTATTAAAATGTATAGCAGTGACAAAGTTCAAGTTATACTGTAGTTACTCGACTCTGCACGGGTTGTAATACTTCTACAAGTCAACCAACTGGTTTATCCACATCATCTGGGTGATGATCATCGCTCCAGCGTCGCCTTGTGCTGCTTCCTCGGACATATGATCTGGGAGAAGTTTGTCATTGATCCTACTTTGACTGTGGTGAGTTAATTACGTACAAAATTTTGATCGTTGACTATTAAATAAAACCTTGATATTCTATGGCAAGTTTTTGGAATACTTTAGGAAAATCCAAAATGCAACAACCTACTCCTACGTATGTTGAATTTTTAGTTAGTAATACAAATTAGATCTGCTATTTTAGACCTCATTAAAACCCTCGAGAGATTTAATTTCATTTTGCCAAGGAAAAATATCTGCTACATCCACAGATGCACATCATTCAATATTTTACACAAAGACATAGCAATGGATTGTGGCACTGAATGGTCTGTGTGTGGGAAGCACTAGATAGACATTTATAAAACTGAAAACCCATCTTCGTGTATAAAATGCTATATGCCACATAAACATCGAGCTTTTGGGTGATGTAATGCTAAGAATAGACAGTATAATTCGGCCTTTGTAAAAACTGTCATCCTGTAAATAGCTACGTAAAGTTATACGAGTATATAAATTATGAGGAAAGTTTTCTAAAACGTACAATGAAATCGAAAATGGACTATTGACAAATAGAATATCTATTTATTTCCATTTTAAATACATATACCAGCATATGATGATTAGTTACAAAATGAAAAGTATATCATACTTTTACTGTGGAAATGATATCTAGTTTACGATTTACGTTACTATTTATAAATTATTTTGGACAGATTTAACAGACTTTTAATGAAAGCCTAATGCTTTTTTTTTTAAATATAATTAAATGATACGAAATATTAAAGATCTAAAATAGTATTATATTCATAGTGTAAGATGTTTTGCTGGAATGGCATTGTACTTTTAAAACTGTAATATTATGCTCATGAACCATCTTCACAAAGAATTGCCAGTATTTTTTACAAAACCTTGCTTATACTCACTTGACGGTTAACGTTTCATCTATAGTCCGTGCCACGAAAACATAGTCACTTGGCGACGGTTCTATCAAAAATAGGACAAAAAATATTTTTTAAATATCAAGAAGAGGTTAGTTTGAAGTTCAAGTGTCAAATTCATGAAAATTCTTCCGGAAAATTTGACCAACCAAACTTTTAATCAAATATGAATATTTTGGTAAAAATTGAATATTTTTGGACACGTCAGAAAGTCATAGATATATTAAAAATTATAAATTCGATTACTTCGTAGCATAATTGAAAATTACAAAAACGACTGTTCAAAAAGTATTAAAGTTCACTAAAGCATAAAATCTAAAACAATTGTTTGAAAAAAAAAGGTTGTCAAGCCCTGAACGTGTGTTTACAAAAAATCTATCTTCACGTGGCACCAACTATATTTATTACTCATTCTTCCGAAGGTAATATCTATTGCAGTATAAGTCTTAAATTTTTAAATATTTTTTTTGTTAATTAGAATAACATTCATATTCTACAAGGTTTATGTGTACTGTGTTAATTCCATTTTAAAATTCACCATCATTAGTCAACTGCTGTAGTCCACTATTGGATATAGGCCAAATTAATAGTACGCCTCTGATATTATAAATTTTGGCTTGTGTCCACTAAGAATAAATCGGTTTGATTGTAGTATTTATAGATTCATCATGATTTCAAGATGTCAATAAAGTTTATTATTTATTATAAAAATGTAAGATTAATGTTATTTTTTGGATTCTAAAACTAAAAATAATGTATTTATTCTTGTGAAAGTAAACACCAATCAGAGAGCATTGCGTCAAACAGTACATCCGCCATTCATGTTGTTGACGTTTTAGTAGTAAATAAAACTAAAACGTCAAACTTTCTACCTGTCAAATCGAATATAACAAAATAATAGTCAGACATCAGACCAGACTTCATTCACGGTTAGTTTTGTTTTGCAATTTGCGATATCACTCAACGGCCATGATTATTTACAGCGTTTTCCTGTCAAATTCAAAAAGGTTTTTAAAAAGCCGTAATTAGTAATGTTGCTGATCGATTTTTAAAGAAAATATCAGGTATTTAAGTTTAAAATCTAATAAAGGAACGAATCAATAGCTAATTACATTTTAGTACACAAGCCTATTGTCACCTTTGTAGTATGAAGCTAGTTTACGTAAGGAAATGCCATCTTTAGTACAGTATGTGTACT
Source organism: Euclidia mi (assembly GCA_944739405.2). NCBI lineage: Eukaryota > Metazoa > Arthropoda > Insecta > Lepidoptera > Erebidae > Euclidia > Euclidia mi. Next base: position 91,379,421 of record OX123188.2, read on the forward strand.
CTCGTACTATTACTACTAAGGATGGAGTGCACACTTGGTGATATGTTATCTAGAAGGCTAGGGGACTATATAGAAAAAAAAGTTATAGTACTACTAAAGTACGTTCAAATAACGACTTCAATCTTTATTGTTTTACAATACCTTCTTATTGTATTATAGTGTGGCGATACTTTGCATCCGATCGATCTATGCTGGGTATACGGTCGTGAAGATATGAATTGTATTGTTTCCAAAGAACCCTCGGAAGAATCGATCGATCTTTAGATCGAGTTCCCCGCAGTAGCAGTATAAAAAATATAATTTATCTATCTATCTATATATATATATAAGCCAAAGTCTACTCGTTTTGCACATCATGCCAAGTCATACTACGCGAAAATAATACCTGGGAAACAAAAAAAAAATTTAAGCTTAAAAAATTTACAACTTTTATTACCAGCAATGTATAGCGCGCACTTGCAGACATCGTACCTACGCCGGCCGTATCTACCTACACCGTGCGCCGCAGTGGCGGCAGTTTATGATCACGTGGTCGCGCGGCCGAGGCGAATGACCTCGCAGCTGATTGCTGGTACGCATACACTACGCGTCGTGAACTTTAAAGCCGTTTATTTTAGGGAAATATTGAAAATTTTGCTTATGTTTATTTGGCAGAAAGTGTACATTTATCATTCTAAACACGATTTTGGAATAATTCGAAAAAAAAATTCGTGACTTTGAGCCTCAATATCTCCTGAACCAGTAATTTCCCAGGTATGGTGCCGAAGTAAAAAATGATCGTAATAATTGGTACTATATGGAGTTTCAGTTTTCGTTAAGGGTCATTTTACACGCTGTATATACAGGGTGGCGCTTGCATAGGGGCATTGATTTAAAAAGGACGTAGCATTGATGCCTATAAAATATTTTATATCAACGAAAAAGGTCATGGGGCCAAAATAAAATAATAAAATTTTCAAACAAAATAAACTATAAAATATGAGTAGCAAAACGAAACACCATTTGTAGACCAATATGACATTAGGTTACTGAACTTTGTAAGAACGGCAACGTGTGCTATGCGGCAGACGATGCCACGGAGGTAGTTCACATTTATTGACGAATTACCTATTTCAGTAATTCTACACATCACTCCAATGTTTGGTCACTCATTAGGCAAGCACTGGTGTCTTTTTCATATCAACAAAAACCCACTTAACACAAACCCACGTAAAAGGTACCCAGCACAAAATTTTCAAATTCTCAAAATGGCCGCCATTGTTATCACGAATTACCTATTTCAGTAATTCTAATAATCACTCTAATGAAAGTTCAGTAATAAGGAAAGCACTGGTGTCTTTTTCACAACAAGAACCCACGTTACACAATCATATCCGCATATTCGGACGACATAAAGTTTGTCATTATTACAAATAATGCAAAAGTTCACTAAACAACAACACAATTAAATAACACACCTAAATACAATCACACAATTCAATACCAAAAACAACTGTCGCATTAATTTAAGATTTAAGCGCGCGCGCAATCTGATAGACTGTTTTTGCGGCACTAAACAAACTGGCGCTGACATGTCTAGGATAGGAAATAGAGATGCGCAATAGGTACTATGAATGTCGATATTTTTGACAGGTTAATACGTTAACAACAAAATAGCACAAAATGTTTTTATACAACGAACTATGCATTCTTACTTGTATTAACAATAATGCTATTGCTTAATTGTGTTGCTAATACGACACAGTTAAACAAGTTTATGAAATACTATGCACATACTTCAATTAGTTCAGTAGTTTTAGTATCCCAAAACAATCCAATCACACGAATGTGTAGTCAATATCTCCATATATAAAATCCTTGCGTTACTGACTGACTGACAGACACGCTACAGCCGAAACTATTGGGCGCAGGAAGCTGAAATTTGGCATGTATGTTCCTTAGGGACCGTAGGGATGCATTAAGAAGGGATTTCCCGAAATTAACACGGGATCGGCCAGAGCGTAAATTTAAAAAAATTGCAGGCGTAGCTGCTGGCGTCTTCTAGTTTTAAATAAAATTTAAAGGATGTGTACTGTTTTAATTTGACTTAAGATTGGAAACTGTATAATGTTGAATTAAATTTTGTGTAAGACTTAATCTGTTGTCTGTTACTGTACCTATTTAATAAAAATAAAATAAAATTTAGCTTCATTATTTTGATTTTATACACGGTATATAGCGTACTAAAATAAGTTTTGTATGCTGTGTTTTTATCTTACGATGATGATGACCCAGTAGGTGGCGCTGTTGTTGAGATACCGAAAATAAAGCGAGTGAAGCCACGGGCAACAGCTAGTAATACTATATGTTCCCAGGTTGACATTTTCCAGAACCAGCTCAATAAATATAAAAGCACTTTGGCTAAATTAGTATAAAGCATGTTATTGTAAATTACAAGAAACTTTGTAAAATTAAATTAAAAATTTAACTTTGAATCTCGTCTGTTTTAGTGTCTGCTGTTTTTAATTTGTTGTTTTTTTTTTCTGTAGTAGTTTAAATTACATGTGTATACTGCCCATCCTAACCTACGGTGCTCAAACATGGTCCCTGACCGAGATTCAGAAGTCCAAGTTGAAGATTTGCCAAAGAGCCATGGAGCGTAGCATTCTGGGGGTGAAGAGGACCGATCACGTCCGTAACTCTACGCTGCGCTCAAAAACGGGCTTAATGGACGTAGGAGCAAAATCAGCCCGACTAAAGTGGGACTGGGCCGGACACGTCTGTCGCATGCACACAGAAAGGTGGGCCCATGTAGCTACCAATTGGGTTCCAGGTGGTCGGCGGCGACGAGGACGTCCTAAACGGAGATGGCGGGATGACCTGGACGCTTTTGAGGACGAATGGCCAGAGATTGCAAAGCACAGAGATTTGTGGAAATCCAAGGGAGAGGCCTTTGCTCAGCAGTGGGACAATACAGGCTAATAAAAAAAAAAAAAAAAAAAAAAGTAGTTTAATCTCAAGTGTTTACTAAAAATGCTGTGTATAGTTTTAAATGGGCTTCAGATTTGTGTATTGTATACCTACTGTTCATAGATTAAGTACGAATTAATCTGTATCCTGTTACTGTACCTATTCAATAAAAATAAAATAAAATATATAGTTATTATAATTCTTAAGTAGATTGTTGAGCCCATTAGACCATTTAAAAATACCAGACGGAAAGAGCTAAAATAGTCAATAATTATTAACTTATTTCAAATGATTAAATAATTGAATATCTTTACATGTTTATCATTGTTTACCTATTAAAAAACGTCGTCTTTATTTGTACCAAACTTTGAAATTTTCGAACGTAAAGTCATTGATAAGACGATTACATTAACGTTAAATACAAACAATTTCGATACAATAAACAACAAACTTTCACGGTGCGTAGGATTTTTTATTGATACTATCATTGATAAAACGATTACATTAACGTTAAATACAAACAATGTCGATACAATAAACAACATACTTTTACGGTGCGTAGGATTTTTTATCGATACTATCATTGATAAGAGGATTACATAAAAGTTAAATACAAACAATGTCGATACAATAAACAACAAACTTTTACGGTGCGTAGGTATTTTTTATCGATACTATCATTGATAAGACGATTACATTAACGTTAAATACAATCAATGTCGATACAATAACAACAAACTTTTACGGTCCGTATTTTTTATCGATACTATTGACAATATTTTGTTCATCATTGGACAACTCTACTTGGCTCGACTATGTTTGTCCTTGTCACACGTAGTGCATTTACTGTGCTGCATACCTAATCAGATTTTTGTGCTTGCGGAACCGAACCATTTTATTATTATGCAACTTTATTGAAAAGGTAATTAGGAAGTTTCTAAAGTTTTGTTCTGTTAAAAATGTTAGGCATTAACTTGGGCGCAAAAACCTACAACGACGAGTCTTAGGTAGGTACCTTCGAGGCGAAGCGACGTTGCACGAAGACTTCATCGTCCTAAGTCGTCGAAGGGTCAACGCAGACAGAGAGGAATAATCCCCGCGCGGTCTCGGGCATTCTCTTCACGGATTGCGTATGCTCAAGATTGCGCGCGACCTATCGAGCCTGCGTGAGTAAAACGTTCTGGGTTACCACTCTACAGTAAATATTTTGTCGCGAAAGTTCGTTAAACCCTGAAAGTACGCGTACGACGCGGGAGCCGACTCGACGCCGCGCGGGGATTCCCGCGTATCTTCGAGGACGCGCGAATGTTTTTTGTCAGGTTCAAGTATTTATGCACTTTATTGTAAAAAAAATACAGTTTATTTTCAAGTGCGTTAATAAAATCCTCTCCGCTGCGCTCTGTTCTGTCTGCGCTGAGCCTAACTTCGAATGACGTCGAGGCATAGATTATACAGATATAGCGTCGAGGCGTCGCGTCGTGAGTAGTACCTAGCGAGTCGCGGCGCGCAATGTAGGGTCGTTGACCGTTTTGTATTAGCTGTATGGAACTCAAAGTAAATAAAAGTAGATAATAACAACTGGAGTAAAAAATGTCCAAACAGTAATAAAGGAAAAACAAATAGAAAACAAGAGACTGTACTATCGCAATCATGACAGACGGTCATTATTTTAGACTTATTTACCATTCCAATTTACTTGAATACCCTGATTAATGAATAACAGAGACTGGCTTGTAAACAAGCTATACAGCTGAATCTATATATTTATTATTAACTAGCTGTTGCCCGCGGCTTCACTCGCTTTATTTTCGGTATTACGACAATAGCGCCACCTACTGGGTCAAATTAATGCCTATATAAAGCCTTATAACGTCATCAATCTTTTAGTGAAAGTCCAATATAAATCGGATCTGTCACTCCAGATATTCTCCAGATTACCTCGGACAAACAAAAAAACAAAGAGACAGACAAAATTATAAAACATAGTTACTTTGAAATAACAGACAAACACTTAAATTTTATTTATATGTTTAGAGTGTAGATGTATACATTTAACTACGTAGAACCTTCTCGGTAGTAATCTATAGTAAATTAAAGGCCTGAAAATACATCCACGTAAATTCGGCATTATTGCAATACAGAAATGTTCACAACACAAAGCCCGAAGGTCCTTTGGGGTGGTATGGTCCCTCGAATACTTTCTTTTATTTTCTTCCTTTTAAAAAGGATGGATTTTTTTGTGTCTCCGTTAAGGGATAGTTTGGAACAGGTGAATCCTCAGGCGACTGCTATTTTCTTGTTTATACATATAACAATGTTCGTCTGAGTCAATGTAGTTTTTCTTATATTTGGATCTAGTTCAAAAGACCCTGCAGCAACATGATAATGGGATGCAACTGGAGGTCGAGGCTCTACAACTATAGTATAAAAAGAATAGTAGGATAGCTTCATACAAATCGGCCGCCGGCGCCGCGCTGGTTTGAATGTATGTGTGAGTCGCCGGGGCACCGTGTACGCACGCACTTTTTACGCACACACTCTCATAGACGAGCGCGGCATCAGTACGGGATGCGCCGCGCGTCTGATCACGCGCATGCATGTAGGTACTACACTGCTCGCCCGCTCGAATTGTTTATGTACATTCAGTTTTGTAATAAATGTTATTAATATTATACAATGTGTAAAACGACAGTAAATAAAACTTGTTACATTTTTCTCGCTATATATAACGCTTAGCTAGTCAGTAGGTATTTAAAAAAAAATATATGCTAGCTTAAATTCTGTAGTATTCAGCGCAATCACTTAAAAAACGGCGAAAAAGCGCGCGCGCCGACAAAGCCGGCGCCGCGGTGTAAACACGTGACAACCCGTGCGTCATCCTAAGAGTAGGTAATTAACTCGCCGAGTGGCCGTAGCTAACCTACTATTCTTTTTTTACTATGCTACAACTGTTCGGAGATGTTGCGATCTGTGTTCACTATCACGGAACATTGCAGTCAGTTTGATATTCCGTATTTTAGGTAAGTATTCTGCGATAACGGGTGATCTGTACTTAGTTGTATATCCGTTGTAGATTTCGCTTGTTTTTATTTTTCGGTAGCTATTGTATTAAGATTATTTTAGCCTCATATTTCATTTAATGATCGAGACTTCACCCTTATATTCACTTAAATTCGACACTATTTTTTTGCCAAAATCTATTTGCCAAATTATCTAAAATTCAATACCTATTTAAGGATGAAATAAATATGTACAATATATTGATTTTGCAGAGTTAAATATTAATTTAAGTTGACAATGTACACAATTACACATTTATACATTTTAACAACCACGCATATCTTATTACGCTATCCATATTATTTGAAAAACCTTGAAGCGGCAATCATCTATTAATTCTCGTAATTAATGCAAAAACTTTCCATGACAAAAACGATAAATTTTAAGTTATTTCATAATGTCAAGGTAAGAAAGGGACTTAAAGAAAATGGCAACTTTGCGGGTGACCAAAAGGGTTATATAAGTAGAAATATTATTTATACACGTAGAGTAGAGGCATTATTTATGAGAGACCGGGTATGATTGTCACACGGGTTGGTTGTCACAGAGGTCATAATAGAATATCGAGTGGTCGAATAAGTCCATTAAACGGCACGTTGGAGTACGCTGACATGAGGTACAAATGGGATGTCCTACTCCCTCGCTCCCACCACGCCGTTTAATTGTCTTTTATGTCCTCTGTGACAACCAACCAGTGTGACAACCATACCCGGTCTCCCCTATACATCATACAAAAGGTAAAGTGATAGAGACATTTATGTGTTTATGGTTGATTATTCTACCGGTTCTCGAAGATCTTAATTACTTACATATAAGTAGACAAGAATCAAAACAGTGTGGATAAAGACCATCATCGTAAGATAAAAACACAGCATACAAAACTTATTTTAGTACGCTATATACCGTGTATAAAATCAAAATAATGAAGCTAAATTTTATTTTATTTTTATTAAATAGGTACAGTAACAGATAACAGATTAAGTCTTACACAAAATTTAATTCAACATTATACAGTTTCCAATCTTAAGTCAAATTAAAACAGTACACATCCTTTAAATTTTATTTAAAACTAGAAGATGCCAGCAGCTACGCCTGCAATTTTTTTTAATTTACGTTCTGGCCGATCCCGTGTCAATTTCAAGAAATCCCTTCTTAGTGCATCCCTACGGTCCCTAAGGAACATACATGCCAAATTTCAGCTTCCTGCGCCCAATAGTTTCGGCTGTAGCGTGTCTGTCAGTCAGTCAGTAACGCAAGGATTTTATATATAGAGATTAAGATTTATGTGAGCAAATGCAAGCAGTGGTAGTAAAATAAGGAAAAAATTAATAAATCTATTTACTTAATGAAATACTTATTGAAGTGCAACAATAATATTATATTTTCAATTAGACTTCATTATTGGGGATGTTATACTTTAACAGGTAGTTTTGAATACATTATAACTATCGTGGAAAATATCACTTTAAGAGCAAATAGAGTTGTATTGCCTACACATACGTGACATTGGATTGTTGTATGCAACATTATTATTGCTACGGGGTAGAGTGAAAAATTGTCGGGTGCGCACAGATCTCGTTGGTGTCTTAAAATTGAGCATTTCAATGAGCCGGCAGTCCAATGAATCATAATTGACTATCTTATGTAAAATACTCAAGTCGTTAATCCACCTTCTCTTCTCAAGAGTAATCATTTCGAAATGTTGGAGTCGATTCTTGTAGTCTCTTATTTTACGTCGCAATCCAAATTTTAAGCATAAGGCTCTGACAAATCTTCGCTGAATTGCTTCAATGCGATCTATGTGAGTCTTATAGATAGGTACCCATACAGACGAAGAGTATTCAATTATGCTTCTTACCAAACTACAGTACAATGTTAATAGAGAGCGGGCTTTCCTAAAAGGCATTTCGAAGCACGAATGATAGAATACGGTTGGCTTTACTGCAGACGTGATCATAATGGTGTCTAAAAGACATTTCGGAATCAAATATTACCCCCAAGTCACGAATAACTTTGACCCTCTCTAGTGCCACCCCTTTAATATTATACTTAAAATTTTAATATTATACTTAAGTTTTATGACATGGCACTCACTACAGAAGGATATATTGGTCCTGCGGGAGTGAAAACCAACTTGTAAGTTTGTTCCAAACTCCTTCAAAATGCTGGCATCATCTAGTTCAATATAAAAATACAAAACTTAACTTACCCATCTTCAGTTTATCTTTACGATGGGGCATATTATAACTGTATTTCAAAATATTTACTTATGTTTTTATTTCCCTAGGGCAACGAATTCATGTTGGAAGTACAAAACCATGTAAGCTTCTCATTTGAATTTTGTGCCCAGTAAAAATATCTCCCTAAAGAATTAGGTCTTTTTCTCTTAAGACACTAAACTTCAGCTAACAAGTAAATTCAGTTATAATATTTCCTGGAGCAGCAGTAATCCTGCAGCTCATGATTTACTAAGCATAATCATTAAATAGCAAGGCAAAGGCAGCGATAGCTTAGTGGAGATACCAACAAACTGCCATGCAGAGGGTATCGGGTTCGAATCCACGGCGCGCACGAATGACTTTTCGGAGTTATGTGCGTATTGAATTGTAAATTGTCGCTTGCCTCGTGCCTCGGAGAGCACGCTAAGCCGTCGGTTCCGGTTGTCATGAAGATCTTTGACAGTCGTTATAGGGCGTCAGTACCATCTAAGTAAACTGACACTAGTCTAAGCCATGGAATATCGCAATCCCTTCGGGTTCCGAAGGTCTGACAGGCAGTCGCTTTGTGGAAATGCTAATATTCAGGCAAATCTGGTTAAACTAGTAAGCGGACCCCAGAGTGAAACTGGGATAACGCTAGGAGGAAGAAAAAAGAACCATTAAATGAACATACATTCCTGTAAAAATGTTCTTGCTTATAAATAATAGAAGGTTCAGAATATATCCACAAAATAAATACATCCTCGAATAAGCACCATTAAGAGTAAGTACGTGGGCACAATGAAATGTTATTCGACGGTTTTGTTATCAGTAAATTTTCCTACAACGCCGACCTAAAAGTCTTTCGAATACGTGGGGTACTCTAAGAAGATCAAAATGTTGTTGGCCTTTCTAAGTAACTTATTCACCGTATTGTTGAGTTAACAAACCAAAAATGTATGACTTATTTATAGAACACAGCGACCCGCAGACCAATTATATCTCTGGAGTGGATTCTTCTGAAGCTTTGGATATTATTGTGATGAGACCCAAGGAGAGAGTTGATCCTGATGAAACTAATAGATACCCGATGGTAAGTTTTGATGATTCTATTTCAGTGCAATGTGTATTACAATTAAATTGTGATTTAATTAAATTTTTTATCAGGATATTAGTATATTAAGTATAGCACGCACTAGATCAGGGAAGCCATATTTTAACACTGATGTCAGCACCGTACTTGATACTTGATACTTGATGGCACGGGCTGTTTCCGCAACTCCACGTCTTGGCGTGTATTTTGCGTGCGGGTGGGAATGGTGTCGTCACTCGAGCCACCCCAGCTCTTCGAGGAAGGCCAGCAGACTCTTGATGTGGCCCACGGCCTCCCTCAGGGTGCTGTATCTGCTCAGGTACTGCTGCCTGTACTGTGCAACCTCAGGGCAGTCGAGGAGCAGGTGGGCTGCCGTCTCGTCTGCTGCCATACAGGCCCTGCACAGCGGGCTGTCGGTGATACCTATAGTAAATAGGTGTTTATTAAAGAATCCGTGTCCTGTGTAGGCGGCCGTGACTGTCCGTAGTTGTTGTTTGGACAGCCGGAGGATTTGTTTAGCTATCTTACCGTCTACTGCGGGAAGAGCCTCCTTGGCCTGCCTACATGTTTCAATACCAATCCAGGACTGGTTGTGTTTGGTCCTGGTCCTATTTCTTACCAGGTTGCGATAAAAACCAGAAGGTAGGGGAATAATGGGCTCGGGTCCCACCACCTCTAAAGTGGCCCCTCTTCTGGCAAGTACGTCGGCTGCGTCATTCCCTCTTGAGCCACTGTGGCCCTTAATCCATTGCAGTGTTAATTTGTTTAGTTTACCTACCTCTGTTAGTTTCTGGTGGCATTCAAGCGTGAGCGCCGAGGTGACAGTATGGCTTTTGAGGGCTGAGAGGACAGCCTTACTATCTGAGAGGATCCTAATGGACCGTTCCCTTACCTCACGTGCCATGATTGCTGTGGCAGCTAGGATTATGCCAAAACATTCGGCCTGGTAGACCGTGTTGTAGGCTCCCAGCGGTGCTGCGATGTTGATGTTTAGGTCCTCGGAGAATACTCCTGAACCCGTACCTGTATCTGTTTTAGACCCATCTGTGAAGATCGTGAGCTCGTTGTGGTTAACTGCTCCTTCGTGTATGTCCTCGTACAGTTGGATTTTGTATTTCTTGTCGAAAACAAATTGTTTCGGTATACGGTCGCCAATGGCTTGTGTAATAGGAACTTCTTTAAAGAGTGTATTTAAGTTGTTAGTGTGCGGCGTGTTGGTGTCTTTCCAGAGCTTCAGGGCTCTTAGCCGGACTGCCGACATCGTTGCTTCCTGTTGTATGAACAGGTGCAATGGAGGCAGGTCCAGCAACACTTCAAGTGCCGCTGTTGGCGTTGTTTTCATACAGCCCGTGGCCGCTAGGCATGCAAGTCTTTGAAGCTTCTGAAGCTTGTTGGCGGCCGTTATTAGGTTGGTCCGAGGCCACCACACTACTGCGCCGTAGCTTACCATCGGACGTATTATTGTCTTATAGAGCCATAAGACAATTTTGGGGGATAGGCCCCATCGTTTACCTATCATCTTCTTGCACTGCCAGAAGATGATGCTGGCTTTATTGAGCTTATTTTCCATGTGGCTGTTCCATGTCAATTTGCTGTCGAGAGTGACGCCCAGGTACTTGACCTCGGTAGACAGCTTAAGCTCTGTATCAAATAGCCTGGGCAATCGGTAAGTACCCAGCGCGCGCTTGTGTGTGAACATAACTAGTTCGGTCTTGGTCGGGTTTACAGATAATTCGTACTCATTACACCACCACTCTACTATGCGTAGGGCTTGTTGGGTTAGGTCGTACACTGTACTGGTTACCTTACCTGAGGTGAGTATGGTTAGATCATCTGCATAACCTATTGTAAAGAAGTATCTCGCGTTGAGTTTGTCTATGAGTTCATTGATGACTAAGTTCCACAATAGCGGGGAGAGTACACCTCCCTGCGGGCACCCTTTAGTTATCAAGGCTGTCTGAGTGTCGCCTTGCAGGCGCACTACCCTTTTGCTGAGCATGTTTTGGATCCACTGTATGAGCATCTGGTCCACACCATGCCTGGCTAGGGCGTTGCTTATGCTGGAAAAGTTTGTCTTGTCGAAGGCTCCTTCTATGTCGATGAAGGTGCCCAGGCAGATGCTTTTTTGTTGTATAGCAGCTTCTATCTGGTTCACGACCTGATGTAAGGCCGATTCCGTCGATTTCCCTGAGCTGTATGCATGTTGGTTGGCATGTAAGGGTAGGTGCTTAAGAGCCCCACTTCTTAGTTCCCTCTCGCAAAGCCTTTCCAAGGCTTTAAGCATGAAGGAGGTGAGGCTTATTGGTCTAAAGGACTTTGCATGGGTATAGTCTGTTTTGCCTGGTTTTGGTATGAAGATTAGTTTAACTTCCCTCCACCTCTTCGGTATATATCTGAGGGCCAGGCTAGCCCTCATAATTGCCAGGAGTCTTTTAAGGACAGGTTCTCCTCCCCATTGTAATAACCCTGGGAAGATGCCATCCAGTCCGGCTGCTTTGAAGGGGTGGAAGCTATCGATGGCCCATCGGAGTTTTTCTTCTGTGACCACGTTGTTTGCGTGTCTCCATTCGTGTTCGGTCGCCACTGTTGGTGTATCGTGCCACGTTATTACCGGGGTGAGGACGCAGCCTGGGAAGTGTGTTTCGAGTAGGACGCGTCTTGTCTCCTCCTCCGATGTGGTGTATGTGTTATCCGGTTTACGGAGAGTACCTGGTGCAACCGTTGGTTGTTGGGCCAGTAGTTTCCTTACCCGGTTTGCTTGTTGGCAAGATTCAATGCTCCCACAGAATTTTCTCCATCCCATGGTGCGTCTGAATCTGAGGCATTTCCTGTAGTCTGATTTGGCCGCTTTATAAGCGTCCCAATCTGCGTCCGCGCTTGTGTTCATTGCCCTATTTAGAGACTTCCTTACCTTCTTGCGCTTACGTTCAAGTTCAGCGCCCCACCAGGGTTGTTTCCCCGGGGTTGAAGGCGGGGTGGTTTCCGGGCAAGCTGCATAATAGCTGTCAAGCATCGACTGCGTCAGTATACATACCTGATCGTCGATCTGTACAGTGTCACCCAGTACCGGCGGCGTGGCCGTAAGGGTAAGTTTCTCTTTAAGTAGTAGGACATACTTTGCTTTGTCAGTGTTGTGTGGTTTCCTGCGGGGCTGTGTGGGCTGTATATCGACTTTTATGGAGAAGCTGATCCATCTGTGGTCTGAGCATGATGCCTCTTTCGAGACGTGCCATCCCTTGATGCGTTCAGCCGCTCCTTCTGTTGCGAGAGTTAAGTCGATAATTGTCCGACTACGTTTAGTGACGAAGGTGGGCTCCGTACCTGTGTTTAATAGGGTAAGATTAGTGGTGAATAAGTATTCAACCAATGACATACCTCTGTTATTGTTGCAGTCCATGCCCCACATTTGGTGGTGGGCATTGGAGTCCGTTCCTATTACGACCTCCGTATTGGTTCTCTCGCACTGGTTAACCAGACGCGTGAGGTCGAACGGAGGCGGGTCTTCGGCCTCGGGCATGTATAGCGGTCGTTTTCGCATCGGTCTACATAGACCGATGCGAAAACGACCGCTATACTCCTTGGCTGCTGTATTATTTCGATTTGTATTGCTGTGATGTCTCTGGAACAGAACTCCATTAAAGCTTGGGCTCTGATGTTTTTAGTTGTAAGTATGCAGGTTCTTGGATGTGTGTGGTCAGTAGAAGAGTAAATCTTACCTCCCAGACTGGAGAGGCCTCTAATGAGGCCACCCCTTATCCAAGGTTCCTGGATGAGCACGATGGCTGAATGTTGGACCTCCATCCACTTGCGCAGTTGCGCAGTGGCCGTTTGGCTATGATGGAGGTTGATTTGTAGGCAGCTGACGTCACTAGGCAGAGGGTTCATCTGTGGGTGATGTCCCCTCCCCCCCGACCCTCAGATGCGTTAGGCCAGCCAGGATGTCGCCGGCCTCCACCCCGTCGTCCCGCCGCACCGGACTCAGGAGCAGGCTCTCATCTTCCGAGTTACCCTCGGCTGACGGGCCAGCCTCCGAGCCAGACGCGGCCGGCTCTGACGGGCCGGATTCCGCGGAGCATCCTGACTGGGTGTTTGAGACTTGCTGTGTGGAGTTGTCGCATCCCGGAGGATGGTCGACATACTTGCCTGTAGAGTCCCGGAACCGGACGTAGACTGCGCCCAGCCCCAACGCGAGGCGGCGCTCGTTCTGCACCAGGACTGGGACTTGTTCCTCCGGGACGCCCACGACCAGGAACCACCCACCTGACTGTCTCTCCGAGTGCAGCAGAGACCATTTGTCGACCGCCAACCAGGGGTTCTGGAACTCCAGAGCTCGACCTACGTCGCGCACGTCGTCCCAGACTCCCTGTTCGTTCGGAACGACAACGCCGCACCGCACTCTCTTCGGGGCCTCTTCCTGGCCCCTAACCTCCAGTTCGAAGCCCGGTGGTGGGACCAGGAGAGAGACCGCCTCCGTCAGCCAGGTACGCGTTGCCTCGTCGGCGCACCAGAGTTTGAGGACCCCGTCCGCGTACATGGGTTTCCCGGTGAACGCAGGGGCGGGGCGTTTTGGGGTTTTAGTCGACCAGGCGTCACTCAGGATCTTCCTTTGAATCTCCGTGAGTATCCGGTCCACGAACTCCTTCGGCAAGTTCCCTGTGCGCTTGCATGTTACTGCAACGCCCAGAGATGCCTTGGAGGCCTGTGCATAGGACTTACCTTTTATCGTGGAGGAGTCGAGGCGGGGCTTCTTGTGCTCCCCTCGAGGCGAGCTGGTCTCGTTGAGAGCACGTTTGGCCTCACCTCTTTCCTTGTTTCCGGCAGTTTTACCTGCCGTGTTTCCTGGTGGTGCTGGGGCTGGATGCCGTCCAGGGTGACCAGCCCGCCGCTTGGCGGCAGGCGGCTTCCCCGTACTGCCTCCGGTCTTCGTACACCCCCTACTGCTGAGCGCAGGCTGCGCGCTGGTCACATTACTGGGACCTGCGATAGCGGCCTGCTCCGCTGTTTTTGTAGAGGCAGCACCGGCTGCGGCAGCGGTTTGTGCCGCCTTCCGCCTTATTGCCAGGCGCTGTCTCTTGTTTTTGTTTGCCCTCTTTTTCTTCGCAGAGCTGGTAGCAGCGGGGCCACTCGGTTGTGTAGTGGGCGGGTGTTGGGCAGGATTGGTGGTCTTGCCCTTACCCTTGCCCTTGTGGTGGCTTACCACTTGCCAGCCTGCGAAGGAGGAGTCGTCTGCCCGCTTGATTTCAAACGGGCTGACGATTGTAAGGACGGGACCAGTACTAGCGTTAGCCAGCGCTGAAGTCTCGTCCTTGGGGGATGGTTTAACACCTGCAGCCGAGGCCACGGCGTCAACCATCTGTTTGGTTTTGGTTGATGCGGCGGGAACAGCTTTCGCTGACCCCGTCACAGTTGGGGTAATATTAGGATTTTCGGTATCCATGCAAGTTACTAAGACTTCATCCCTCTGGCTTCCCACCCTCCATGGAGCCCGCATCAGGGAACGTCATACCGGACGTTAGGATTACCAGAGGGATATAGGAACGCGGGGCTGGTTTACAGCACGACTTCGGGCGCCCGCTTGGGTCAACGGCCTGAGCCGAGTTACCAACTCTAGCCGTCATCCCTCGCTTGCGCCCTCCGTATAGCCTTCACCCACCTCATCAACAGCCGAAATAAATCCCGACTGCTGATGTGGACCCTACGTCCCTAGCCTGTGGCCCTCTGACGGGACACGATGGCCATTTCCCCCGCTGCGGCTCACAGCGGGGGCTACCGTTTAGCTTGAAATCAGGACCAAAGAGGGCGTGTTGCCTCACGGTCACATTACCGCCAGCGCCGCTCGGCTCAACCCCCCAGGACTCCGTCATCCCCGCGTACGGCGCTCGACTGCGCAGGTCCTAGCGCAGGTGGTCAGCTACTCTTACCCGTGACTTTTTACTACGAGCCCACACCCTCCCAACCACGAAGGACTCATGATTTACTAAGCATAATCATTAAATAGCAAGGCAAAGGCAGCGATAGCTTAGTGGAGATACCAACAAACTGCCATGCAGAGGGTATCGGGTTCGAATCCACGGCGCGCACGAATGACTTTTCGGAGTTATGTGCGTATTGAATTGTAAATTGTCGCTTGCCTCGTGCCTCGGAGAGCACGCTAAGCCGTCGGTTCCGGTTGTCATGAAGATCTTTGACAGTCGTTATAGGGCGTCAGTACCATCTAAGTAAACTGACACTAGTCTAAGCCATGGAATATCGCAATCCCTTCGGGTTCCGAAGGTCTGACAGGCAGTCGCTTTGTGGAAATGCTAATATTCAGGCAAATCTGGTTAAACTAGTAAGCGGACCCCAGAGTGAAACTGGGATAACGCTAGGAGGAAGAAAAAAGAACCATTAAATGAACATACATTCCTGTAAAAATGTTCTTGCTTATAAATAATAGAAGGTTCAGAATATATCCACAAAATAAATACATCCTCGAATAAGCACCATTAAGAGTAAGTACGTGGGCACAATGAAATGTTATTCGACGGTTTTGTTATCAGTAAATTTTCCTACAACGCCGACCTAAAAGTCTTTCGAATACGTGGGGTACTCTAAGAAGATCAAAATGTTGTTGGCCTTTCTAAGTAACTTATTCACCGTATTGTTGAGTTAACAAACCAAAAATGTATGACTTATTTATAGAACACAGCGACCCGCAGACCAATTATATCTCTGGAGTGGATTCTTCTGAAGCTTTGGATATTATTGTGATGAGACCCAAGGAGAGAGTTGATCCTGATGAAACTAATAGATACCCGATGGTAAGTTTTGATGATTCTATTTCAGTGCAATGTGTATTACAATTAAATTGTGATTTAATTAAATTTTTTATCAGGATATTAGTATATTAAGTATAGCACGCACTAGATCAGGGAAGCCATATTTTAACACTGATGTCAGCACCGTAGTAATCATGTTTTAATTTATCAGTTTCTTCAGGTACTATTCTGATATATTTTATTATACGAATATGCGACTTTTAAATAGGCTGTTCTAACAGTTGGTTTCTCTCTCTCTCTCTACGGTTATAAACATTGAATACGACGTTTCAAATGCTGAGTATTAAACCTATTCATGACTGCTTATTGTTTTTTAAAAGTTAACTTATATTTAAACCATATTAGAAAATGACTGGATGTCCAACGCGTATCGCTCAAATACTTTTTCATTGTGATTTCTCCGGCGCTATTATTTGTCATTTACGGAGCCGCTCACTCGTACATAAATATTACAATAATAGGTCACACGCATGAATGTTTACATGGAAATAAAATAAATCGCAACTGTACAAGCATAGAATTAATACGTAAATATACATATTAGGGACTGCCTGTTGGATAGACATTTCAACTGGAAATTGCATAGGCTTAGATCTTTGCTAAGCAATCTGGTTCAACTTAACATTGCCATAAACAAGCGTACAATATTAATTACTTATTATGTCCTTGCTGACTCAATACTGAGTTACGGGCTAAGTGTGTATGGACGCACATTCATAACATATACGTGTATCAGACAAATTCAATGTATACAAACTAGACAAATTAAATATTGAGTAAGTAGATAAGTAAAATAATGTGCGTCTTTATTGCAATTTGTATATAAAAATTGTATCTATTATGTAAAATATTGCCAGTAGATGTAAAAGTAAACTTCTTAATAGCCATAGAACATTATTATATAGACGAATATAAAAGTAGAACTGATTAATCAATTCCATACAAGAAATGTAACAAAAAGAAAGCTGTTTCAGTCAGGTGCAAATAATTATAACGAAGCGAGAATGAGCAAGTATCAAGTGCCAAAAAAAAAATATAACGAAATAGAATTGTTAAGAACATAACCTTAAATATGTATAAAACCTATAACTGAAGCTAAAAGCTCTAATGCTCGGTGAATGTGACACTACTATAATATATTAGTGAGGTCCATTTTCGAGATACAATAGATTTCGTAAGTGGTGTTTAGGGATAATACCTAACTAAATACTAAATATGTTAATTACTTACTAAGGTGTTGTACTTTTATGTATTTTAATTTAGTTAATTGTAGTTAAATTACAATGTTAACGAGCGTATCTCGCCAACAAGCTGTTGTAGCTTGGCGAAGGAAATGTTTTTTTTCTATTTTTAAGTAAAAAAGGAATACAAAAAAGAGTTATAAAATATCATCAAACTAGACAAGAACGAGGAAATGGGAACTAAGTTAAGTTTTATATATAAATTGAATAAAATTATTCGTCTGTTCAAGAGAAAATAAAATTTTAGTACCTACCAAACTTCGTGGTAACAGAAAAAACAACAGAAAGTGTTCAAAGTTTTGTATGTTGTTATAAGATACTCCAGAACTTGGGACTAATTTCACGCAAAGTCGACTATCACGCATATTCTTAATATTGAACTCGGCTTCAATTTTTACACTTGTGGTCGTTCGCACGTCAAGCAGCTGCCGCTCACCTCCAGGAAGTGCACTTTGGCTACGATTAGTTCTTCTCTATAAATGAAATGAAATATATTTATTGCATCAAATATGGTTATACAATCAGATGTTACAATATTATAATTTATATGAATCACATATCTGGCCGTTTAACAGCATGCAAAGTAGGCACATAGTAACTTAAAGTCTAACAAAAAAAACATTTAAAATTTGGCATTAATTTATATTCGCTTACTGTATAAAAAGCTTTTTCCAACAACCAGTTTTTTAACCTAACTGTAAATTTATTTTTGGGTAAAATTTTGTAGCTTTCAGGTAACTTTTTGTAAATCCTAATTACCATGGAATAGCAGTTCCGTCGATATAATTCTGCTCTTATATTAGGTAATATTAAGCGGTCAGGATAGCTAGTATTAAAATTACATTGATCGTTCCACTTATCAAATAAGTGTGGATATGCCTTCACAAAATTACAACATTAAAGTATATAAATCTCTACAGGTGGTAAGAGGTGATACTCCAGTTAAAGCTCGGATACATTGCTTCTGGGAAATAAATAATCTGCCCACTCCAACCGAGTTTCCCTATAGTAAGTTACCATATCTAATGTTGGATGCAATGTAGCCATGATATGCTTGGAGGGCGACCTTTTGGTTAGCAATTTTGGTTAAACGCCAGAGAGCGTATGCAAATCTATAAATTTTGCTACAAACCTTCTTTATATGAGGGCCCCATTGACATTGTTCATCTAAGACAAGACCTAGGAATATAGCTTCGTTCGTCATTATGACCTATACATAAAATGTGTAGTTTATTGGAGTTTTGCTATCTGTTATAAAATTGCATGTATTTGGTCTTTTCTGGGTTAACTTGTAAATTATTTTCATTTAGCTATTTGGTAATGTCATCGATGCATTCCTTTATCTCCTCATTGTGTATAGTGTCGTTAGATTCTGTTATGATGACAGATATATCGTCAGCAAAAAGCGTGCATTTATGTGACGTCGCGTTTGAAAGATCATTAATATAGATCAAAAACAACAAGGGACCCAAAATGCTACCCTGAGGTACACCTATATGATTTGGCAGATACTTAGATACAAAGTGACACTCTTCTTTTCTTTCGTTTATGTTTAATAGGTCAACATACTGTCTTATATTTTTGAGCTATCAAGCCATTTGTTTGCAGCACCTCTAATACCATATTTTTTACATTTTGTAAGCAGTCTATCATGTGGTACGAAGTCAAACGCTTTACTCATGTCGAAAACTACGGTAACCACGCGCATTTTTCGGTCAATAAATTCCGTTATTCTTTTTATTAATTTAAATGCAGCTAAGCTGATAGATTTGGGTTAGTCCCGCTATGGTATGGTCCCGGTATGGCACCCTCTTAAAATACCTATCAAAAAGTCCCGCTATGGTACCCTTCAGTTTTTGGTACTGTTGTAAAGAAAAGTTATACAATGCGTTAAGAAAAAAATAGTATTAATAAAAAATATCTTTTCTTAACTATTATAGTTAAGCAAGATAATATTTATTAATACATTTTTTTAAACAAATCACGCTCGGTAATTGTCGTTTCACTTCAGGTAGTTACCTGACCAACCGGTTTTTTCGTAAAACAATAGAGACGAACCCTTCCTCGAATTCGTATCTAGCTCTTCCCTTTTGTTTTTATGAAAATAGAGAGAGACAGTATTATTCCGGGTTTAGTTTGCTATTTGCAGCTGTACTTTTGCGATATGAGTAATTAGGATAGCTTGTTAGTTTATCTATTGCAATGTCTGGGTCAAGTAGTGCACGTGGTGTAAATTTAATAATTATTGACAGTCGACGCGGTGGAAAAACTTTATTACGTGCCGGACATAAATATATTAAACGCAGAGAAAATAAAAATTCAAGTACTTGGCATTGTGTAAATAGGAGAAATAGTATTAAATGTAGTGGATATATAACTATTGAGAATACCAATAATACAATAATTAAAGATTATAAACACAGTGATCAGTGCGTGCCACATTTTGAAGACAATGAAGTTCAAATGGCTATAAGTGAGTGCAAAAAAGAAGTAAATTCAAATTACGGATCAGTACAGAAAATTTTCGAAAAACACATGGGTAACTTAAAAGACAAAGGGTTACACCTTACAGGAAATGTTCCTGACTATAAAAAATTAAAAACAGTATTATACAGACACCGAAATAAGTCGTTGAACGTACCAAAAACACAATTTAAGAATGTGGAAGAAATTATAATACCAGAAGAATTTAATAAGTATGTATTGGCTGATTATTGTAATGAAGACTGTAATCGAATAATTATATTTTCCTCGACAGAAGTAAAGGAATATATAAAATGTGTAACGCATTACTTTGGTGATGGCACTTTCGACGGCTGCCCAAACCCATTCGAACAAGTTTATGTCATTCATGGAGACATGGGAAGCACTGAGTTATCCACGAATGTAGCACCATTATTTTATATTCTGTTAAAAAACAAAGAAGGGAAAACTTATGAAAAAGTTTTCGAATTGATTAAACAAACTTTGCCTGAATGGCGTCCATCGAAATTTACCTTCGATTATGAAATAGGAGTAATAAATGCAGCAGCGAAGATTTTTCCTGATATCAAAATAAATGGATGTAACGTACATTTTCAAAAGAACGTTATCAAAAAAGCGAAATCTTTAAATCTCATGGAACACGAAGAGTCCTCGAACCATGTTAAGCAATGCATAGGCTTGGCGTTTTTGCCAAAACAAGATATTGAAGACGGCTGGCTGCATATAATGGAAAATAGGTATAATATCTTGGTTACTTTCCAAAATGATGTTTGAGTACTTAACTCTAATTATATGGCAAAAAAGTAAAGAACAACAATATCAGTAAGGACCTGTTAATTTCATTGCTTTACAAGTACGAACGTTTAATAAGTATTTTTTTCAGTTTCGACGATGAAGCTATGACCAAATTCAATGACTATTTTGTCACTCAGTGGCTTGAATATCCAGACCTCATTTGGTGTTGCCATAATGAACGCCATAGAACAACTAACTTGGCGGAATCATGGAATGGCAGATTCAACAAAGTTATTGGAAAAAATCCCAGTTTGTTATTGTTTCTGCAAACAATTGGCAACGACACATGTCACTTTGATATAAAACAAGCCAAGTAAGTTGTATTTTTTAGACAATATTTTTAAGCAGATATAATATTTTTAAAAGCAGACATATATTTTTTTACATAATACGAGTACATAGAAGAATTTGAAAATGGATTTGATTTTATTTATTTTGGTAGATATTATTGGTTGTCGCCTTCTATTACAGACGGTTACTGAAAAAAATATAGCTTAACTTAAATAACTGATGATTTTTAGGGTTCCGTAGTCCACAAGGAACCCTTATAGTTTCGTCATGTCCGTCCGTCTGTCCGTCCGCAGCCTAGCTCAAAGACGTCTGGTGCTAGAAAGCTGATATTTGACATGAATATATACATACAATATTGCAACAAAACTGTAGAATAAAATTTGGGAAAACAATTTTTTTAAGGGTATCTCCCCTACATAGATAGTGGGGTTGATTTTTTTTTTGGTTGAGTACCCCATTGTGTGGGGTATCATTAGATAGGTTTTAAAAAAATATTATTAGTTTGCTCAAATCATTTTTCGATCAAGTGATTGGTTTGTCAAATATCAAGCTTTGAATTGAAAAAAATTGTTAGACTCAAGTGTCCCCCCCCTCTGCCGGCTAAACCATTAATTTAGAAGAGGTGAAAAAAATCATAAATGTAGTACATATAACGAATTTAAAAGGAAAACTATCACGGATAAGCAGACATCACTAGTTTACGAGTAATCGTCGGTTAACTTATAAATACCTATCTCTGTGAGTTTACATTGGGAGCGCTGCGCTGGCTTAATCTTAAAGATGCCCGTTTTTAGTCCCATGTGAAACAGAAGCTATTATCAATAATGGCCATTATGGGCAACAACGGAACCCTACATTGCGCGTGGCCCGACACGCACTTGGCCGGTTTTTGTTATAGCTTTCGACTAAAAAGATCACCTATAAATTCAAGAAAAAGAACAAGTATAGAAATCGACCGCCAGATTCAAAAGCTAACAAAAAGTTACGAAAATAAAGCTATCTCCATTGGTGATTTTCTGATTAACATAACAAAGTCAACATTTCGATCAGAACATTTAAAAAAATAGTTTATTTTAATTTTGTTTTTAGCCTATTAAAATGTTTAATACTTTTTCTCGATGTTGATTATTTTTTGTAGTTTATGTTTACAATTTGCGCCTTTTTCTCCATGTTGATTATTTGTAATTAATATATTTGTCTAGTTGGTTGTTGATTATTTTTGTAGTTTATATAAATTTACAATTACTGCCTTTTCTCAATGTTGATTATTTGTAACTAATATTTATGTCTGGATGTTGTTTTTATTTGTAGTTTATAATATTTACAGTAATACTTTTCTGAGATGTGGATTTTTTATATTTTTTTTATTGTTGATTATTGGTAATTAATATTGTTGATTATTTTAAAAATTACATTGCAATTAATATTTCGTTTTACTGTTTGATATTTTTTTATAAATATTTTGAATTAATAAAAGACTGATTTAATATCGCAAACAGACGTTTTATTGATACACTCCTAAAAGTATTTATTTATAGATACACTTTTCTTTTCAGTTGTACCTTCTATTGTCTAACGTAGATCTAAAAGATGGGTACCATAGCGGGACTTTTTGATAGGTATTTTAAGAGGGTGCCATACCGGGACCATACCATAGCGGGACTAACCCGTAGATTGGGTAGATTTGTCCTTTTGATAACCATGTTGTTCATTTTTAAGAATACTAAATTTATTTAAAAACGAAACTAGTCTAGTATGCATTATCTTTTCAAACACTTTTGCCATGAGTCTATAGTTCACTCACACTAGCACTCGCTGATGACACGCCTGAGCCGAAGCGTACTTTGACGTGAACGTGTACACGTGGCACCACCATCGACTTCTCCGACAACGTATTGACGCTGATTGTAGCTGCCACTCACCTCCAGGAAGTGCACTTTGGCTACGGTCACTTCTTCTCTATAATAACAATAACGTCCTCTACACAGAATTTTGGACGCCAGCCAGTCTCATATGAGACTAGGCAACTGCGCGGGACATATTATAGTGCACAAATGTGTGCGCAGACATAAATGCTCTCTCTATTCCCTCACTCTCATAGACCGATGGGACGCCACATGCCACACGACCGAAAAACGATTGTGTGCAGGACCAACGCCTTAACGTAATTTCCGAAGCACCGCGATGTTTCTTTTGAAATAATTGTTTCTAGTTTAAGTAGTTTGAGCTCTGCTTTAATATTTCAGCCAGGAAAAGTAATTTTGGTTGCCTCTGTGGTCCTGTGGATAGCGTATGCGACTGCTGATCGGAGGTCCCGGGTTCGATTCCCGGGTCAGGTAAAAGTGTTACTGGGTTTTTCCGAATACTTAGGAGCAGCCCGGAGTCTGGTAATGTGCCCGGTAACGGCAATAGGCTCGCCCCCTATTACATGGGACCTAAAAATTCATGGTGAAATGTGGGTGCAATATTTATACCTCTGCCTACCCCTTCGTAAATACAGGCGTGAGACTATAAGAAAAGTAATTTTATGTTGATGGTTATTAGCCTCTACCAAAACTCATATTCAGTCATGTCTGGGCGTCCCCGGGCTTAAAGGTGAAAGTCTTGAATACAACCAAGATAACGTTAAGACCGTGATGATGATGACGATGACATTAGACATATTTAGTTTGTATGACACGCAGCATGATAATGTCTTGTAACTTCAATAATTCAGACTTTAGCAGACTATCTAACACTAACTTTTAGGTTCCTAGCCCGCTTCAAAACTAAAAAAATATATATTTCTTAGAAAACCATGGATACTAGAAGTCACAATACTAATAATAATAATTAGGTACATTATTATACTTTCTTTTTTAATTAAATAACGAAAAGGCAGTATTATACTGTCCCAAAATAGGACATGAATTACTGACAAAGCCAAAAATAGCCGACAAAAAATGCGAAATGATTGTCACCGCAAACATCATTAATAATTTTCAGAATCAATCAAAGACAGACGAGGCCACGTCACGAGAGGTAATTGGCTTGTTCATATACACCGTATGTGTATCTATACACCGACACACTATTATTTGGAGTGCCGTCAAAAGGCCATTAATTAAAAGAGGTCACCCAAACAATCCTTTTATTGATGTTAATATCAATATTTAATCGATAACTTGTGAATAAAAGGTCGTTTTTATTAAAGGTAGTTTTTATGGACACTCCATTCGTTTATTTGTTTAAGTTAATTGGTTGACGCTTAGTACTTTTGTTGAATCAATTATAAAGTTTGTGTCAACTCTGAAAGCGTATTTCAAGTTGGTCATAGTCTGAGGCTGTTGAGCGATAATTAAATAAGTTAATAGTGAAGTGAGGCTATTCTCTGTAAGGGCCTGCACCAAGTGTTGTCACAGTATAAATATGGTGGTGTAATAACCTGCTTATGCGTATCAGACAAGTCGATGGTACTTGAAATTATTTTTATTTGCCTGTCTTTCTCTTTCACTGTCTTGACTGACATATCATAACTTTTTTTTTCATCGCTGTGGAAATGCATTGACGCACGTATGTAGGACTCGACGGCTGGAATGCAAGGCCATAATACCCACTAAAGCCACAGCACATACTTCAACGCCATTTTGGGGGCGCCAGGGGGTCGCGTTAGCATTTTACCCTGACACCCCGGCGGATAGCTTGAAGGCCACAACCTCATTGGCGGCGGATGAAGGTGTTGGGCTCCGCCGCCAAAACACTCAGCAGCCGCGGAAGATAGCGAGGATGGCAACCTGACAACACCGCATCTCCTCTTCCTCTGCGGCCCCACCGCGACGCAACAATGGTGCGCCCCTATTCGGTCGCGGGAGATAGGGCGTGCGGCAACGCAACACCGACACGCCTCTCCTCCCGCGACCGCGCCCGACTGCGAGGGACAGACAGAACTGTCCCTCGCACCCGCACATTTGGACGCATCCTGCGCAGGCTCCCTCCAAGCCCACGCGGAGCTACCACTCCCGAGATCTCTCTTAGCTTCAACGCGGGTGTTTACTAAGCCCCCATCACGACAAGGTGGAGATCCCACGGGGGACGGGGGGAGTTACATTATTACTGAGCCAGCTACTGAATCTAGAAACATGACATATACAAAGCAGGTTTCTTTTATGATGTAGGCATGCACCAGGGAAAGATTTTAATTTGCCACCCTAAAGGGGTAAAATAAAGGTTGAAAGCTTAGGGCGGTTTCAGATTAGCGTATTTTTTTGCGCGTATACGGTCGTTTCAGCATACGCGCTTACACGCGGCATATTTCGGCGTGTTCGCTCAAAACGGTAGTGACATCTTGTCAGTGTCAACATGGATTCTGACGGCTCGCGATTATACGAGCTAAGAAGCGCGTCAAAGCTCGTACGAGTTGCGCGTGTGCCAAAAAGCGCGCCTATACGCGCCAACATGCGCTTCCCAATACGAGCTTATACGCGCGTATAAAACGCTAATCTAAAACCGCCCTTAGGGTAGGTGAAGCTGCGGACGACTGTTGCTTTCTTTAAATATACTTAATCATTTCGTCGCATTGGTTTATCACGTACTAGACGAGGTTTACGGTTCAGGTAGTCTTCGAAAATCTGCTCGGGTATCGCGGACAAACCATTTGTGTGACTTGGGATGATGCAAGGGTTTGTATTACGGCGCCATATACTAATATTGGTATTAAAAAGAATGATTAACAAAAAAAACTCACATGCATACATACCAATATGAAATTAATCACGGAAACATTTCTCTCCTTTTGGGCAGCACAGGCATGTAAAAATGAGATCACGTAAACTACTGTTACCGACACTGTCCGGACATTATTGTCCTTAAAACTGATCCGACACAAAGTCGGGTGACGACGGATAATACGTAGGCTACGCCGGGTGAAAGTTTAAATGAAAGTTGGTTTAAAAAATAGAGATGGAAACTTGGTTTTTCTAGATGCTATTTGAAGAAGTAAATCTACATTTGTATGTAAATTTAAATGCAATTTGAACTAATGAAATGTACGGTTCTGCAGGTTAAGCAAAAGCTATTGTGACGTATGTCCGGTACTTACCGCGTTGCGTCACAGTACCGCCCATACGCTCGGCCAATCAGAGAAAGCCATCGTCCGCACTCGCAAAGCCTGACCAAATATGGTCATAAACGGACTCTCACCGTCACACTCTCACACTCTCACTCTCAACCGTTGGCAAGACTCGAACAACCGGACACTATATCCCTGAGCGATTCCCCGGGTTGGTGACACGCCCGACGTATGTTAACCGTCCCATCTCTCAGAATATACTTCCGGTAGTTGTTTGTCATGACAACTTCGTCCATAATTGCAAAGACAAAACCTTCAGTTTCTCCAAAGAGATCACCGAATCGCAGCCAGGAGATAGAAGCTTTAAAATTTACATCGGGCCCGTGTAAGGCCCGGTAGAATCGTCCATGCAGCTCCTTGCCCCTCCATACTTCTCGTCGGTCCTCAGTACTAAGTACTGCAGGTTTGTGCCAGTTCTCTTTAGCCAGAGCGAGCGGGGTAAGCCCGGTATCAATTGTGACTACATCGCGATGCACATCCACACTCATCTGCAGAAAATAATCTCTGAGGTTGCACACCTCGCGGTTGTGGAGGGTCTTAGCACATAAAAAGCTTCGACCCCCACATTTCCGCGGGATGTACAGCCTCATTATTGATGAGCGTGGATGATGCAGTCAGCATTGAACGGACTTTTCTATCCAGGGCATCTAGTTCACTCTGGGTCCACCTGAGTATGCCGAAGGAATACATTAGGACTGGCATGGCCCAACCGTTGCAGGCCCGCACCTTGTTGCCGCCTGATAAAAGGCTGTTAAGTACTTTTCTCAGGCGGCCAAAGAACCGAGCCTGCAACGTCTGTTTCATGTCAGTCTCAGAAATATTCAAAGACTGCGACATACCCAGGTATTTGTAGGCCTCAGTTGGGGAGAAGGATCTAAGTTGTATGGAATCTGAGAGTTGTATCCCTGCAGATTCCATAATCCTGCCTCTCTTCACATGCATGACCGCACATTTATCCACACCAAATTCCATCCTGATTGAATTACTAAAGGTTTCGGTTACCTTCAGTAATGCAGTCAGTTGGAATTTGTTGGGGGCAAATAATTTCAGGTCATCCATGAAAAGGAGATCAGATGTAACATGGCCTCCTCTTCTCAACTGATATCCTAGCCCTGAAGCCTCTAATAAGGTACTTAGGGGGTTCAGGGCAAGGCAAAACCACAGAAGACTCAGGCTGTCGCCCTGGAATATACCTCGCTCGATCCTTATTGGAGCACCGCAACCCAAGATCGATCGACACCCTGGATAGCGCAATACGGTCTTCCATTGCCCCATACACGCCCTTAAGAAGGTGCATAGAGTTGTATCTACTTTGTACAACTCTAGCACCCTCAAAAGCCACGCATGAGGCACGGAGTCGTACGCCTTTTTGTAATCTATCCAGCATGTCGATAGATTCTTTCGGTTACGGCGCACTTGTTGGCTAATGGCCGTGTCAATCAATAGGAGCTCTTTAGTACCACGAGCCCCACTCTTACATCCATTTTAAGAAACAGACAGAATAGAATTATCCAATATATGTTTAGATAATTTCGTTCTCAAAATGGATGTAAGAAGTTTGTATAAAGTTGGTAGGCATGTAATTGGCCTATAATTCTTGGGGTCCGTGGTACTACCAGACTTATAAAGCAGGTGGGTAACGCCGGATGTTAAAAAATCTGGCAGCGACCCTGATTCCAATGACGATTGAAATTGAGATGCTAAGCAAGCATGCGAACTTCGGAGCCACTTAAGCCAAAAATTGTGCAGCCCGGCCGGTCCCGCAGACTTCCAGTTCTGTAATGGACGGACTGCGCTGACTATGTCATCGATAGTAATATTTATAGGCTCCATTATTGGAATTTGTTCACATGCTCGCTCAACATCCCCAATCCAATCACCCTCCGCATGGCTAACGGGTGTCGACCAAATGCTGCGCCAAAATGTAACAGTGGCATCATCATTCGGTTGACACCCATCGCCATTACTCGTCGAGGAATCAGGGTGCTCCCATGCCCTATACACCCGTTTTTCGTCTCTCTGGAAATTGCGATTAGGACAATACCGGTCCACTCTGTTTATATCGCCTAATACGGTTTGCCCATGCACAAAGTTTTTGTTTCAGAAAGTCGATGCGCTCTGTAACTCGAGATAAATAATCTTGGGAACTGATACCAGTTCCCATGGAGGCCCGAGTCACAAAGCGCATCACTTTCGGTCGCGTATTATCGGCCCTAAAAGCACATAGCTTGCCAATGAGTGCCTTAATCTCAGCGATACGACTCTCAATCCTGCGCTGCCAAGCTGGCATCGCAGCGGCCCGACGAGTAGTAGT
Source organism: Euclidia mi (assembly GCA_944739405.2). Lineage (NCBI taxonomy): Eukaryota > Metazoa > Arthropoda > Insecta > Lepidoptera > Erebidae > Euclidia > Euclidia mi. Next base: position 91,407,771 of record OX123188.2, read on the forward strand.
ATAATTTACAGGGAATTTAACTCCCGCTATTCGACATGCCGCTGCAGCCGCACAATACAGGATTGACTGTGTATCGCTGAGATTTTCACTATTCTCAAAATAAATTGACAATAGTGAATCCAGAGCACCCACTAGCGCTCTGTTTTTCTTATGCATGGGCAACCGAGGCAAAAGAGGCCGAATATTTGGATTTATGGATCGGTATTCATCAATAGCACACTCCAAAGCGCTCCTTAAACGATCATTGTACTGGGTACTTACATGAGAAGTCTCGTCATCTATCTCTTCATCGGCAACATCAACCTGTTGCAGTTGTGCAACCGCCGTCCGAGTTCGCGATGGAGAAGTGATGGTGAGACTTCTCTGCACGTCAGAGCGAAGTCTCTCAAGCACGGTGTCATCCATCAGACGACACCGTTGGATTGCCCGCACTTAATCCGATAGCCGTTGTGTTGACACGTTGACAGCTAGCTCAAGTGCCTGAAACAAAGGCAGCATACGATCACGGTAAGCACTGAGGTTAGTTCCTCCCTCTGTGGGCACAAAATATGCCCGCATGACGTTTTCATTCATTGAACTCGTCCATCTCATGCGGTGCACATCACCACTGGTAGCGGGGGCCCTGTTCGAAACAGGTGGGTCTCGGGGTCCCAAGCGTGTCGGTGGCCGGCCTCTCCCTCGCCGACGTACAGGTGGTGGTGACGTCGGCGGAGAGAAATACTCGTCGCTCGACGAGCTTGACGCCTCAACACTCGCCAACGACTCTGGTGCGGGGGCCGGCGGCTGCGAAGCGGAGCTTAGCGACGAGTCCGGGGGCGTTATACATGCTACTGCGGCTGCCCTGGCTCTAGTCAACATAATTCTCTTCTTATTTTCTCTTCTTTGAATATTATTTCCAAGATTTCATGTTTTGTTGATTTTTCTTTGACAGTTGTCATCTTTGTATTGTGTATATTTTCTATAGATTGTATATGGTTTCTTTCCCTAAAATTGATACTTTGCATAAAATAGATTATTGTTCTAGTTATTAAATATAATATATAATACACGGGACTATGCAAGTTATATTAAAATTTAATCATAAATATTACAGAAAAAAATACATTACTCTTTTTGCTGTGTTGCCAGGTATTATTATTATTATAATGTGCTCTCCGAGGCACGGCGCAATGAAAACTTTGAAAATTCAGCAGTGCGCCATCGTTCCCACCCATCTAAATAGTACTGTACTGGTATCTCTCCTTAGGCTATTCCTGGCGGTTATTATTTTTATTTTTCATGTTTTATTAAAATTTATAGACTCACGCCTGTATCCCCGAATACCCCTTCGGCAGAGGTGTAATATTACACCCACATTTCGCCATGATTTTTTAGGTCCCACGTAATAGGGGACGAGCCTATGGCCATACCGGGCACATAACCAGACTACGAGCTGCTACTGAGAATTTCCTAACGGAAAAACCCAATAACACTTTGCCCGACCCGGGAACCGAACCCGAGACCTCCCAATCCCACGTGCACATTTATGCCGCGAGACCGACGAGGCAGTCTATTAGGTTATTATTTATTTATCTAATATAGTGAAGACCAATAAAATATAAAGAAACACAAGGTTTTAAAAGCTAAATACAACGAGTGTTGTTTTATATCAGTGAACGCCACAGGTTTCATTTATTTCATTTTAATTCTAGCCTTTCGTTTCCCTCGTATCTTTTCAAATCTTTATCAACTTTGCTCCTGTACAAAAGATTACCCAAATTCGCCCACTTTACGTCATTCGCAGCAATGTTTTTCTATTTATTTTTATTATCTCTGTATTACCTTACATTAACTCGAATGTTACATGTTAAAATAAAACTAGAAATACTTTATCTAGATTTTTACTTAGAGGTAAGTAGTAAGTTTAGTTTTTACGAAATGTCAAAATCATATTTGTAATTATTTTACTTTTAATACATGGATGTATCGGCTTGAGCGGTAGTTTGGAGTTTATGAATTGTGTATATAGTTATTATTTCACAGGACGAAGGTCACAGAGCGCCACTTTCTACCAAGACTGTATGTCGAGAACGATTCTAAAACGAGTAGCCAACCATTGCCGATGCTTGCCCTTCAATTATACGGATAAGTTAACAGCGAAATGTTTTTAATTAGTAAAAAATTTTGTTTTCGAATTCACATAATTGATTTCTTATACATTCGCATTACTGTGTAAGTGTTATTCAGCGATTGAGATAATCAGTGATGTAAAAATGAAATTCTCGCGCACTGTAGACATCACTTAGTGGGTCGGTACCCATTGGTCCCCTGAAATTCGGACCATGTGCCCACTAGTACCCTCAAATTTTTGTGGTGCCCACTCGTACCCTGCTCTATTTTTTATTTAAAATAATTTACATTTCCCATTTACTCTACTAATTAGATATTTATTTTCAGTACCTGTGGTTGTGGTACAGTCACGTACTAAAGGTAAAATTTAAACTATAGTTTACGGATTGTTCACACATGAACATGCCATTTCAGCGATATAATCCTACGTGAGTTTTTATCGCAACAATTATTGTTCGTGATTTTTATTCAATTATGAGAAAATCACGTACTCACCTAAGGTACATACCGCTGAGATGGCACCTTAAGCCGTATACAGACTTTGCGAGGCATGCGCTGCGCACGGCGCACAGCGCATGCCTCGCAAGGTGTGTACCTTTATATTCGTGGCGAGGCATGTGCTACGCACGTGCGAGGGCGAGCCAACGAATGTCGGCAAATGCTACAAGATCAAAGTGCCTCAGTGTGAGCATTACAATAGTTGTGGACGGTGCCGCGCATGCACGTTCGAGGTGTGCGCCGCGTACAATATCCACGTACGCCTCGACTGCGAAAATGAAACTGCGTTTGTTCAGGCCAAACAGCGCGCAGCGCATGCTCGGGCCGATCCAACCCACACAGCAGCAGTCAAGATGGCACCTTTGCATCGCGTGCGTGTATCCGCTGCTGCTTTTATAATATATTTTATTTTCTCGAGATTTTTCCTTCTATAAGATCCTAGAAGATATTTTTTTTTCAGCTCAGCGACGGTTACATTACTTCATTCGCAATTAAATGCCATATGGCTTCTCTTTTGTTTTTATTATAATAATAATGATGTTTTGGAAAATCGGTTATTTTCGTATAATTCAAATTTTTCGTTCATAATGCGAGCAAACATCACAGCGATGCGGACACAACGTCCAAACGCAACGCACTGCTCGCAATGAGCCGGCGCACACGCGCGGCTCGCACGCGCGCGTCTGTGCGTAGCACATGCCTCGCAGCAAACATGAAGACAGACAAACGAGGCGTTTGCTTCGTACGCGGTGGCTCGGCCCGAGCATATGTTGGTATGATTTTTCAACACGCACGCCTCAAACAGAGGCATTCGTTGTGCGCCGTTCGTAGCGCATGCCTCGCAAAGTCTGTATCCACCTTTACACACACAGCACACAACCAGGCCTCCTTCACTCGGCCGTACCTACAGCGATAAGTGCCTACACTTTCGCGCGGCTTCCACGCCGCGTCGTCACCACTCGCGCGCAGGGCTAGCTAATAACGTGAATTTTAATAGGGTCACCACAACTTTTAGGGCCCAGACAAAAATAATAAAATGGTCAAACGAGAAGGGGGAAGGTTGGGTCAAAGGCAAAAAAAAGGCTAAGCGAATAGGATACAATCTATATGGGTATCGTTATCGAGATTTTCGGGACGCTGATTAATAATATGAAATTTATTTAGTGATCCAAGATGGCGGACGGGAAATCAAAGATGGCGGATGAGAAAATTTTAAAAATCAATACTGGTATCGTCTGCGATGTTAAAAGGGATGGGGAATCCAAATACAACATCTGTTTCGTGATTCAAGATGGTGGATGGGAAATCAAAAATGGCGGATGGGAAAAATTAAAAAATCAATATGGGTATCGTCTCTGATGATTTAAGGGATGGAGAATCCAAATACAACATCTATTTCGTGATCAAAGATGGCGGATAGGAAATCAAAGATGGCGGACGGGATTTTTTTAAAGTCGATATGGGTATCGTCTCCGATATTTTAAGGGATGGCGAATCCAAATACAACCTCTATTTCGTGATCAAAGATGGCGGATGGGAAATCAAAGATAGCGGATGAAAGAAAATTTAAAGTCAATATGGGTATCCTCTCCGATGTTTTAAGCTATGAGGCAATACAACATCTATTTCGTGATCAAAGATGGCAAATGGGAAATCGAAGATGGCGGACGATTTTTGCTGGGTCATCTATCTATACATATATGCATATAAAATTCAAAGAGATAAGATATATAGATTAAGCATTGGCTTTGGTAACTTTGTTCAGAATTTCCTGTAAAAGTGGTTTGAAAAAAAAAGGAATAAGCAAAAAGACCTTTAAAGGCGATACAGGGTTCGCCGGGACAGCTAGTAAGTATATATAAATACGTATAGTAGGGCTAGGATCTAATAGGGATTGTAGGGACAAATAGGGTTAGGTTCTAGGCGCGTACGAATCGTAGGTCTGTATCACAGCATACCACAGTAGTACCACGATAGTACGTGCCATAGGTTAGGCGCTTAGTAGTAGGTGCGTATAAGTGCTGGTCTGTATCACAGAATACCACAGAGCACCAAGTCTATACGCATTATACGCTAGGTACAAGTTAGGATAGGTTTAGGATACATATAGGTATAAGGATTAGGATAACTAGGATAGGATATTAGGTATAGGTGATAGGCTACGACTCTAGGATAGTGTAGGTTAACAAGTTAGATTAGGCTCTTAGCATTTAATCACTCCCTTTGTACAGTGGGGTCAGTAGCCCTAGGCTGCTATCCCGCTGTTCATTGTGGTCCTTCGCCGGTCGGGTAGGATTTAGAATTTTAGTCCTATTCGAGCAAAAACCAGTAACACGCGATCCTCTTGTCCCTTAAATTGACGAATTACTGACTGACAACTGGTATACAGCAGACATGCGCACCAACCTAGCGCTTGTTTTGTTGTATATTAAGTGACTGACTAACTTAGTTGCGTCGTTCGGTAGCGGATCAGGTATCGGTCTCCCTGAACAGGGTCACCCCGGTGCTCGAAAAGTCGCACATAGCGTAACGAGGAAACAGATCGCAACTAAGTTACTTTTTGTTTTTCACTCCACCCCTTGTTAGGTTAAACAGGTTAAGATAGGGGCAGCAAGATGGACGTACAACAAATCAACGCAATTGTAAGAAGCCAGGAAAGCTACTACAAAGAAATCGGATGCATATTGACCAACAACAAAAAGGACTCGGCATCCAGAAAAACAGAGAAATACATTGCAAGAAGAAGATGGCAACCCACAGAAGTCTTCACCAGAGCATCGGCAAACCATACACTACTGGAAGACCAGGACATCTTAGAAGAACGGAAGAATTTAGTTACTTCGAATTCGGGATAGCCAAAGACCTCTTTAATACGTACAACTGGTAGAGCCGAACAAACCTCAAACGTTTTCATCAATGATATCTTGCCCGGAAAAACGACCGTCCATTTTTAATTTATTACAAGCCGACGTTTTGAATTCTTTACAGGATTCATGTTCACGGCAGACTGAGGTGATATTTGTCTTTTTCTTGAATTTTTAGTTATCTCAAAGTACCCGAAATGAAATGAAATGAAATGAAATGATACTTTATTTCGTGTAAACTTTGTATAAAGTGCTTACGAAACGTCAATTTTAAATTTATCAGTTGTACAAGTTTCTATTTTTAAACATGTTGAATTAGAGCAGCTCAATCCCAAGCATTTTTGTCGTCTATATAATCGGAAATTTTATAATATGCTTTTAAACACAATTTAGTTTTAACAATTATCTTAAATTTATTTATTGTTAAATTTCTTATACTAAGAGGGAGCTTGTTATAAAAGCGTATACACTGCCCCATAAAACAGCTACTTATTTTGTGGAGGCGGGTGCTATGAACTACAAGATTATACTTATGTCTAGTATTTACAGTGTGAAGATCACTTTTTTTACTAAATTTGTCAATATTCTTGTGGACATATAACAGATTATCGTATATATATTGCGATACAACAGTTAGAATGCCTATCTCACTGAACTTTCCTCTTAGAGAAATACGAGGACCGAGGTTGTAAATTCCCCTTATTGCTCTTTTCTGCAGAACGAATATCGTGTTAAGGTCTACAGCATTCCCCCAGAGAAGAATCCCATAAGACATGATACTATGAAAGTAACTGAAATAAACCATTCTAGCTGTATCTATATCTGTAAGGCGTCTAATTGTCCTAACTGCATAAGCTGCAGAACTAAGTTTGCCCGAAAGTCTTTCTATATGCGGGCCCCATTGGAGTTTGGTATCAAGCATAATACCTAGAAACATAGTTGTCCCGACGGGCTCAATTCTGGATTCCTTAAGTTGTACATTGGTTTCCATCTGTTTAACATTGGGCATTGAGAATTTTAATAGTTTGGTTTTCTTATCATTAAGTAATAAATTATTTACATTAAACCAATTAACAACTTTAGAGAGTGCATTGTTTACTTCGTCAAAATTTATCTGTTGTCGTCTAATATTAAAAATTAAGGAGGTATCATCCGCGAACAACACAATCTCATGATTCTTTTTTACATAATAAGGTAGATCGTTAATATAAATCAAAAAACGAAATGGTCCGAGGATTGACCCCTGCGGGACTCCCATTTTCAAGGCAGAACCTGGAGATGTCTTGTCATTGATCTGGACCTTCTGGATTCTTTTGCCCAAGTAAGAAACCAGGAGATCGAGAGCTTTGTTCCTAACGCCGTAATGATACAATTTTCTGACCAGAGTGTCATGATGTACACAATCAAACGCTTTTGACAAGTCGCAAAAAATACCTAATGCATCTTGCGACTTCTCCCAAGCTGCAAATATGCTTTTGAGTAGCTCAACTCCTGCGTCAGTAGTCGAACGACCCCTCGTAAATCCGAACTGTTTCTCGTGGAGTAGATTATGTCTATTAAAATAACTAAGCAACTGACTAATAATTAATTTTTCAAAAATTTTACTAAGTGTTGGCAATACAGAAATGGGTCGAAAATTAGAAGGGTCGGTTGTGTCACCAGATTTAAATAAAGGTATAACTTTACTTTATTTCATTCAGTCAGGAAATGTTCCAGAAGCAACGCAACCATTGAATACCGCTGCAAGATGTGGAGCAATTATGCTAATAATAGATGAAGTAGTCTTCACTGACAGTCCCCACAAATCCATTGTCTTTTTCATATTTAAAGTTTTAAATTCTTTAAGAATATCGTCAGTAGTAACAACAGTGAATTCAAAGGCTGCATCACATTCTGGCACGCAGTCCCTAAGAAGCATTTCAGCAGACATGGAAGATGAGTTGAGCGACTTTGTTGTCACTATAGGTATATTAGCAAAGAAATTCTCAAATTCTGTCGCAACTTCCAGATCCTCTGAAATACTCACATTATTGATTTTTAAAAGGTAGTCGCAGCTGCGTGCTTTGGCTCTGCCAGTTTCATTGTTGATGACATTCCAGGTAGCCTTTATAGTATTTTCTGATAATTTTATTTTGTTTCTCAGATAAATAGATTTTGCCGTGTTACAAGCTTGTCTAAATATTTTGGAATATTTTCTTACGTAATTATTAAAGGTCTGACTATTATTATATGACTTTTCATTATACAGTTCATATAACCTAATCCGGCTTTTATAAATACCTTCAGTTGCCCAATCACTAAACATCAGACGGTCAGTTACATTTAATTTTTTGGATAAAAATACGGTCTGAAATTCGTCATTAATTAATTTAAATAAAGAATTATATAACTGATCCGGATGGTCATGATGACGCAACCAACGCATTTTTCGAGATAAATTGTTTTTAAAAGTTTTAAGTCGATTCTCATTTATTGGTATATATTTAACAATTTTTCTCTGGTCTCTCGGACTTTCTCTTGGACAACAGATTAACTGCCCACTGTGATCTGACTGAAGCATATTAATCAAAGATTTGTGTATTGGTTTTATACTAGTAAATATATTATCAATACAAGTACCACTTGTGGCAGTCACTCTAGTTGGTTCATAGAAATTATGACATAAATTGTATGACTTAAATAAATTTAAAAAATTGATAGTTGAAGAGCATTTTTCTAATATGTTAATGTTAAAGTCTCCATAAATAGCAACCGTTTTACGGCAATTACAAACTTTGCTTAGAGCATCCTCCATAATAACTAAAAAACTTTCAAATGGTGCACATGGAGGTTTGTATACACTCATAACAATGAACTGCTCAAACTCAACACATGTAATCTCTACTACTCGCTCAACAGAGAGGCTCACAATGTCAGTCCTTTCTTTAAATTTTAGAAATTTACTTGCTATGATTAACGAGCCACCATGGATAAAATTTTCTCTACTGAACGAGCCTACAACCTGGTGGTTATTAAAATTGAATATGAACTGGTGGCTTCTTAGCCAATGTTCTGTAATGCATAAAATATCAATATTGTTACAGTTCATAAACAATTCCAATTCTAACTCCTTGCCCATCAACCCTTGTATATTTTGGTGCACCAGGTTGATACAATTTTTAAAATTATTTTTTGTATGTGTGGTTGATGGAACTATATTTTTGTCACTTAAACTAGATACAGAATTTGGTGTCTTATTAAATATATTGCCAGAGATTGACTCTATTGTCTCAAAAGTCAATTTAAAGAATTTGGAACGGATTCCAAGCTTATATTGCATGTCAAATTTGACTGAAAATTTCTAATTAAAGCATTAGAGTCAATAATGTCAATCAGATTATTATAAAATGTCATAATATGCAATTTTGAATTAATCTTAAATCTATAATCATTTTCAGCTTGTGGCAACAGGTTACTGTAAGGAAAAGCAAGCAACAGAATTTTTCTAACTTTTAAATTGAGTAATTGGTCAAAATATCTCTGTATTACATTTATATTTGCATTTCCTCTTCTCCCAATAAATATAATAATTGTTGTTTCAGGACAGTATGATTTAGACAAAATAGATTGCATTATTTGAGTATAACTTGCTCCAGGCATACATATATTAGTAAAAGCCAAACCTGTCCTTTGCCGCAACAATTGGCTCATGTTTTTCCCTATCTCATCACTAAACATTAATAGTTTGTTATTGTTTGTAATGTGGGGTGAGAAGGAAGTGCCAAAATTAGAATCAATGGTGCTGTTACCCGCTGCATCAGACGGTGATAACAAATCGGGGCAATAATTCAATGTAGTTGGCTGTGAATGACTCCGTGGCATCTGGCTATGTTCATTGCCATGATTATTATTGGTAAGAGATTGGAGCCTCTGCTCATTATACTTACACAAGTCCACTAAGTCATCCATTGCCAAGATATGCTCATTTATTTGTTTTTGCGATAAATTATATTTCTTTGTCATGTTCAACAATGATTCTTTTAAACTGTCAATCTCCATTTGCAAACAATGAATATCAGCATCATACTTTAATAGATTAGAATCTAATTTAGCTAAACATACTGACATCTGTTCCTTTAAATTAACATATTTTTTGCAATAATCTACATTAATATTTGATTTTATGTACATTCTTAACAATTTTTCCTTTTTCCTGATAAATTTATTAATTTTAACATACTTCTTTAATTTATTACAGGCTTTCATCTTTCTAAATGACTGAATAGATGAATTAGACTCTGTTAAATCAATAGTCACTATGTTTCTTCTGCTATCATCGGAGATGGCAGAAACCATGCATGGAGCACTACCAACCAGCTCATCAAATAGCGATTGTGTTGTAACTGATTTCATAGTCTGGTTTGCACTTTGTAATATGTTTATTTGATTATTAGCCTCACTTAGGAGACCCTCCAATTCAGTGATGCGTTTGAGAGCTTTCTCAAATTCATCACTGCACCTGTCAAATTGCATAACATTTTTTTGTAATCTATCCCTTTTGTCTAAAGAAGTGACTAAATTAGTGTGCATTTCTGCCATCTCACTCCTAAGCTGAGAGTTTTTCCCTAAAATCTGTAGCATTTCCTTCTCATTGTCCTCATGTTCACTTTGTAGTGACTGACACAAATCCTTATATTTCTTTAGTTCAGTAAGGGCCACCTGTAATTTCTCATCGTCTTGGCGTGCCCTTCTGGTCATCATCTTGTTAAAAGTAAATAAACAAAGCAAGAAAGGTCACTGAGGTTTGTGTAAGACACCAACAAAGTTGTTTGAGTAAATTGTGATATGCTAATTTGGTATATTGCTTGTGTAAGGTGTACGAAAGTCAAATAAGAAGTAAACTCACCTCAAATTGGCTCAAATTTAGCTATTATTGTAGAAATAATGCAAATTTTTTATAAAATTGTACGTTAGTTTGACAGTTGACTTACTTCAATTTGCAAAACTTTTACAACTTGATGAACAACACTTATCACTGTTATTATACGACTATTATAATTATCACAGCTTATTACGTAAGGAATTACCAAATTAGGCACATTAATATGAATTAAATAGATTTAAAACTAATAAATTATTGGGAGAAATACAGTTTTACGTTATACCGCCAGTGTTGCCAGAAGCCAAAAAAAAAAAAAAAGAACATTTTCAACTATTGGTGTTACTATTTACACAGAATGAGCTCACAGTGTCCTTGGGTCTTCTGGTGACTTTGTCCTTCTTGGGTTTCATTAGCCTTATAACAGGGTCCCAAGCTGGAGGAACATTCCAACCATCTTCCCTATTATAATTAGGGTGATTTTAATTTCAATAGCCTCACGTATTATCCTTGGAAGAAAACGGTGTTCTTTTGCGAGTGTCTGTGGTTCATCAAATCGCAGGTAGTGGTTGCGTCCTTGTTCCACATGTTCACACACAGCAGACTTTGTTGAGCGTTTATTTTTATGTCAGGTATATGCTCTTTAAGTCTAATGCCTATGCTTCTTTTGGTTTGCCCAATGTATGAGCCCACATTCACAGTCAATTTTGTAGACACCGGCCTCTTGCAAGGGTAACTGACACTTGACTGTTGGTAATAATTGACTTATCTTCGTTGGCGGCTTGTAGTAAGTTTTGATTGTAGCTCGCTTCAAGATGTAGCCAATTTTGTCGATCACGCCCTTGATGTATGGGAGGACAGTAACTTGTCTTTCTACTGTGGCTGGTTTTTCTTTCTTCTGGGATCTGTGACAGTGGCGCGGCGGTCGGCGCTTGTTGTCTTGCAGAACTTGCCTGACATGTTGAAGTTCAGCGTTCAGGTGTTTCTTGTCACAGATCTCTCGGGCTCTCTGAAACAGAGACATTCCTAAAGTAGCTAACTGTTTAGGATGGCGGTGAGATTCACCGTTTAAGTACCTATTTGTATGAGTCTTTTTCTTATACACAGTAGAGCTTAAGGAATTGTTTTTATTCCTGATAACAAGTACGTCTAAGAAAGCTAAAAAAATGTTTGCTTCTAATTCCATTGTGAATTGTATTTGGTTATTAATATTATTAAGATGGTTCAGGAAAGCATTAACACTATCTGTTGGTAAAATTGTGAAAGTGTCATCTACATACCGCTTGTAGAACCTCGGTGTGATGGTGGCAGTCTGCAGGGCTCGCGCCTTGAAGTCCTCCATGAAGATGTCAGCAACCACGGGCGATACTGGAGAACCCATTGCAAAACTTGTATGTAGTATTTCTTGTCCCATAACAGATAGCCCGTTTTCTAGCAGTGTTTGAGTATTTAATGAGGGTAAAAAGGTATGCATGTGAATAATGCATACCAGTACATGACTGTATAGAAATTACTAGAAGGAAGCTGACAGAAAACAACATGCCTGAGGAATATGCAGAAATACTCAAACACTGCCTGACAACGGGCTAGCGATTAATTTCCTAACGGAAAAACCCTATAGTTAGTTAGTTAGTTAGTTGGACAGGTGTTTTCCGCACTTAGCCACTTAATTGGGCCATTGTGCGTTAGCAGTGACGCGGTAGTCGCCTGCTACTCATACCATGCAAGCTCCTTCCAGAAGGCCATGAGTTGACCAGTATTGCGTATGGCTTCGCTCATGGTTCTGGGGTTGTTCAGGAACTTCGTCCGTTAGTCGCTCACGCTGGTACAATGTAGGATTATATGAGCGGGTGTTTCTTCGGTCCCCATGCAGCCCCTACATAGTGGGCTGTCCGTGACGCCGATGTTGTAGAGATGCTTGTTTAGTGGACAGTGGCCGGTTATTATGCCAGTCAGATGCTTGAGTGTTTTCCTGTTGGAGTGCAACAGTTTTTGCGAGAGTCGTTTATCTAATTGGGGAAAGGCATCTTTAGATTGCCTACACTCTTTTAACTCGGCCATTCTTTTTCGTGTTGTTGTAGGGTTCTCTCGCTTAACCATGTTCTTAGTTGGTTGAACGGTATCGGAACAATTGGTTCGGGTCCTAGAGTTGTCGTGTCCGATCCTTTCTTTGCCAGTTGGTCTGCTGCGTCATTGCCCGTGGAGTCACTGTGTCCTCGTATCCACTGGAGCGTGACCCGATTTCTCGTTGCAGTTTTCTGCAGCTCTTGGTGGCACTCCATAATTATGCCGCTATTAAAGCAGTTGCCATCGAGAGCTTGTAGTACTGAGGCGCTGTCTGTGATGATGCGTATTGACAGGTTGCTCACATTTCTGGCCGCGATCGCCGTCGCCGCCCTTGTTATCCCAACGCATTCAGCTTGGAAGATGGTGTTGAGTTTACCAAGCGATGTTGAGAGATTGATATTCAAGTCATGGGAGAACACTCCGGCACCCGTCCCATACTTTCTTTTTGAGCCGTCTGTGTATACTCTAACTTCGTGTATACCAGAACTATCCTTGTGCTCTTCTTGCAGTTGTATGCGGTATTTTTTGTCAAAGACAAAGGTTTTAGGTATGAGATCACCCCGGTGTCGGGCAGTGACGACCCCATCGCCCAGTGACTTGTCACTGCAAGCAGTCACCTTTGCTCCTCTCATAGAGGAGTGAAGGATATCCCGCTGTACCCCTTGTTCGGAGGGGTACGGCTGCGACGGGTCCAGGCACTCGCGTTTAACGAGTGGTTGGACAGGCAAATCTGCCAACCGTGGCAAGTCGTAACCCCGGCATTGAGTCGCAGTCATGTTTTGTGACCTTATGCTGGGAGCGAAGGTCTTGGCTTAACCGCCCAGGCCGCGAGGAAGAAAACCTCTATAAAAAATTACCCCAACTCCAAGGTTTGGCGCGCGCCGATGGATGCATGGCTGATGGGAAGATCAGTCGCGAGCACTCCTCCAGTCAGGGCAAAGGCCGTCCTCCTGGTTGGGTACTAAATGTAGGCTTACCTGGGTACAGGGGGCACCACCCGGGCGGACCATCTATTCCCCCACTCTCGTGGGAACCAAATGTATAGTTCGCAAGCCACTAATTCGAGCGAAGAGTCACGCTCACTAAACTCTGGCTCCACTCTTCGCGCCAATATTGACGCTGATGATGAGGTGGAGGATCCATCACTACCAAGGGTAGCTTTACCTGGTGTTGCAGCCTGTGACCGGGGCCGCTCTCGGTCCTTGGGCAGATCCCGGGGGCGTTCAGGTCCTTCTCGTTCAGCCACCCCTTGCCCGGGGCTGTCCCGGGTACCAGCCACTGCCATATCCGCGGCGGTCTCCAAGACCACCACCACCACTTTACTGGAGGCCCAAGGCCCTGGGTTGATCGGGCGGGCGTCGCCAGACGTTTCTGATGGCGGAGGCCGCGTAACCCGCTCGGGGAAGAAGAAGGCTTTGGGTGATCCAGCTGCGCATACCCCGGAGTCGTCAGTTGAGCAGGCCGCGGACAGTGCGCGTGAGAGCGATAGCTCCGCCATGTCTGTGACATCGGTCTCGACCCGAGGTGCACGAAAACGCGCCGTGAAACGTCACCCAGAGGGACCGGATGAGGGGGTGGCCCGGGTTAGTGCAAGGACGGCGGAGGTCTTTGATTCGGACGGAGAACTAAGGTTATTGTCAGACCCGTTAGCTTCTTCGTCCGACTCAACAAAACGCGCTCACGAGATCGAGCAGCGTTTAGAGGAGCTGCGCGGGCAACCGATAGCCGCAATACAGGAGAAAGCGCTCCTCTCTGTTGCGGTTGTAGAGAGAGTGGCCAAAGAGAGCCGCAGCCTGAAGGGGGCCTTTGGTAAGGCCCTGATAGACGCCGCTCAGGACATTGCTGCTGCATTTGCGGCTCAAACTGAGCGCATCGGGCGGGAGGAGGCATCTAACGCCGAGCTCCACTCCCGCCTAGCCTCCCTTGAGGCTGCGATGGACGCGATGTCCAAGGAGCTCGAGCAGCTCGGTAAGAGTGCGCCGCTGACATATCCAGCTGCTCAGTCACCGCGAACGCCAACGACGAAGACCTGCGCGCCTCCCCAGTCCGGGTTACCTCCTCTTCCTGCCAGGCAGCCGACAATGAGCGCACCAGCCAAGAAGCCTCCGAGGAGTGGGGGCCCACTTCGCCGAGAGGAGTTCCCTCCTCTTCCCTTCCACCCCGCCCGGGCCCAGACTAGCGATCGGGTCCAGCAACAAGTTGTCGCGGCACCTTATCCATGCGTGAGCCACGATGGCTCTACTTATACGGACCTGGCGTCGCAGATCTCGGCCCAACTTGCGATCCAGATGGATCGCAAGTTCGAAGAACTTTGGGCTGAGATCTTCCCGGACCGTGTGGCACGGCCACGACTCGCGCAGCCAATAGCCGCGACACATAACGTCGCACCCATAGCTGCACCAGACGTCGCGATTGCCACCGCGTCCACTACTGCAGCAGCAGTCACGCCTGGTGGCGGGAGCAGGAAGAAAAGGAGGAGAAAGACAGCGCCGCCTGCACCCGCACTTGCCCCATTGTCCACCCTCAACACTGTTGGGCAGGCACCTGCAGCTGAGCCCAGTGCCTCCTGGGCCACAGTGACAAGCCGCCCTGCAAAGGCCAGGGCCCGAAAGGATAAGACCAAGAAGCCAGTGTTGCCCAAAGTGCCGTCCACGTCGGCGGTGACAGTGACTCTTCCACCGGGGTCCAACACCACCTTAGCCGAGGTGATGAGACTGGCCAGGGAGAGGGTTGACCACAACGAACTGGGGCTCACCGAGGGCCTCCGTCCGAAACGGGCCATCACCGGAGGACTTATACTTAAAATTCCCGGTGAACAGGGCTCGGAAAAGGCGGAAGACCTTAAAAGGCGCTTTCAGACGGCATTGTCCAAAACGGGCGCGATCGTGGCGCGTCCCGTAAAAATGGCTGAGATCCGGGTGAGAGACTTGGACGACGCAGTAGTCCCTAAAGATATTGCCGAAGCAGTTTCCGCGAAGGGCAATTGCGATGAGGCCGACGTGAAGGTTGGCCAAATTTGCTCCTCCGCGGCGGGCTTGGGGACTGCGTGGGTTCGATGCCCGCTCACAGCTACCCGCGAGCTGGAGGCCGCGGGAAAGCTCCGAGTAGGTTGGGTCATCGCCCGTGTCGAGGCCCTGGCGGCTCAACCTCTACAGTGCTTCAGGTGCCTGGAGAAGGGGCACGTGCGCGCCCGCTGCACATGTGACAGGGACCGAAGCGCTCTCTGCTTTGTCTGCGGCCAAGCTGGCCACAAGGCAAGCAGTTGTGAGGAGAGTGCTCCGCGGTGCCCTGTGTGCACGGATGCTGGGCATCCGGCCAACCACCGGGTGGGCACCAAAGCCTGCACCCCTCCTGAGAAGAGGGGTGGTAGAAGTAAGCCTGCGGTTACCGCTGCTCCTGCCACGGCGGTTACCGAAACCAGCAATGGTTTTGGGTTGTTGGAGTCGGTTACCGGCTCTGGGGAGGCTATGGAGGCTTAAAATTCTTTTCCCCTTTAGTCGTTCTTCAGGGCAACCTAAACCACTGCCGTGCTGCGCAAGCTTTGCTTGCGCAGACCGTTGCAGAGCGTTCAGTTGCCCTGGCAATAATGGCGAAGCCGTATTTCGTCCCGGACCACCCTCGTTGGTTCGGGGCATCAGATGGCTCCGTCGCTGTGTACTTGGAAAGAGAGCCCCATTGCCGCCTGCTCCATCAGGGGCCGGGTTTCGTCGTTGTCGAATGGGGTCCTGCGATCGTCGTCGGCTGCTATGTCTCCCCAAACAGTGGCCTTGCCGCTTTTGAGGCCTACCTCGACGGGCTGGCGAACCACATCAGGGTTTACCAGTCCCGTCCGGTGTTTGTCCTGGGTGACTTCAACGCACGCTCTAACGTGTGGGGTGACACCCGGGACAACCTGCGTGGAGAGACGGAGCTCGAATGGGCGACTGAACTCGACCTCCGGCTTTTAAACCGGGGGTCAGTTAGTACATGCGTTCGCTGGCAGGGAGAGTCGATCGTCGATCTTTCGTGGGCGACTCCCTCTGCCGAGCGTCTCGTCTCGGGGTGGTTTGTCGCAGAGAATGTGACCACGCTGTCAGATCACAGATTGATCGAATTCAGCGTGACCTTCCGCCCACCCCGCGACATCCCATGGCGCCCAAACGCGGTTCCGACGCGCCGTTGGAACGTTCGACAACTTGACGGGGATATGTTAGCAGCCGCTGCCTACGTGGCCGAGTGGGAGGTCGCCAATTTGGGAATCCCGCCCGATCCCGACTCACAGGCGGACTGGTTTCGGGACATTATGACATCTGTCTGCGACACGTCTATGCCCCGATCCAGTCCGAGGAGACCCAGTTCGCAGTACTGGTGGACGCGCGAAATCAAGCGCATTCGCCTTGATCGTGTCGCGGCGCGGCGCCAGTACTTACGAGCCCGACGAAGAAGGAGAGCCATTGCTGAAGAGATTGCTGGAGCATATGAGCGGTATCGGACCGTCGGGAAAACACTTTCAAGTGCCATCCTTGCGGCCAAGGCCCGTTCCTGGCAAGAACTAGTCAATGGACTGGACAGGGACCCATGGGGGCGCCCTTACAAATTTGTTATGGGCAAGCTCAGACCGTGGGTCCCTCCCATCACGTCGACCCTGGACCCGCCGTTTTTGGAGAGACTAGTCGATACCCTCTTCCCGCGGGCCGAGGTTAGCAACTCGACACCTCCTCCGTCACAGTCGTCCCAAGTCCCTTGGGATGACCAACTTGACGTGACGGAAGACGAGCTGGACCGAGCCATTCGACGGCTCCGGGCCCGCAACACCGCCCCGGGTCCTGATGGGATCCCGGGTCGGGCGTGGGTGCTCGCGCTCGCAATCTTGGGGGACAGGCTAAGGCAATTGTTCACCGACTGCCTCCGTTGTGCCGTATTCCCCTCCGGTTGGAAAGAGGCTGATCTGGTCTTAATCCAAAAGCCCGGCAGGACTGCCGATTCTCCCTCAGCGTTCCGACCCATTTGTTTGCTGGAGGAGGTGGGCAAGCTATTTGATCGCATTATTGCTGCCCGCCTCCAGGACCACCTGTCGAACGTGGGCCCCGATTAGTCTGAGTGCCAGTTCGGCTTCCGGCAGGGGCGTTCGACTATAGACGCAATCCGTCGCGTCCGCTCCCTGTCGGAGCCGGTGCTCAGGGAGGGAGGCGTTGCGTTGGCGGTCAGTCTTGACATTGCCAATGCCTTTAACTCCCTCCCCTGGCAGTCAATTAGGAGGGCGCTGATTTATCATAACGTGCCCTCCTATCTGCGTGATATTATCGGGTCGTACCTAAATGGGAGGTCCATCAGGATAAAAGGTCGGAACGGAGCTCTGCTCACGAGGGAGCTCTCAAACGGAGTTCCACAGGGGTCCGTATTAGGACCCCTTCTGTGGAACATCACGTTCGATGCGGTCCTGCGTATCGGTCTCCCCTCTGATGTCAGCGTCGTCTGCTATGCGGACGACACGTTGGTGCTGGCGCGGGGGACAACTGGCTTCCGCAGTGTCGTGGCTCTCGCCAATCGTGGCGTGGCACTGGTCGTCTCGGCGATCAGCCAGCTGGGCCTTCGAGTGGCGCCTCACAAATCTGAGGCGCTATGGTTCCATGCCCTTCCTCGGGGTCGGGAACCACCCAGCTCTGTGGTGTCAATTTGTGGTGCACAAGTCCGGGTGGGGCGTACTATTAAGTACCTTGGCCTCATTTTGGACTCTCGCTGGGCGTTCGAAGACCACTTCGAGCGCTTGGCCCCCCGAGTTCGTGGTGCGGCGGGCGCGCTTCGACGCCTGCTCCCGAACCTTGGTGGGCCACGCGAGGAAGTTCGCCGCCTCTACTGTGGCGTCGTGCGGTCCATGGTTCTCTATGGGGCGCCTGTGTGGCATCATCGTCTTACGCGCGCCTCCCGCTGCAGGGCTATCCTAGCCAGTCTGCAGCGGTTGGTGGCCATTCGGGTAGCACGAGGCTACAGGACGATATCCCATGAGGCGGCGACGCTCATTGCGCGCCTCCCGCCGTGGGACCTCCTGTCGTGGGTGAATGCCCGTCTTTATGACGAGGTTCGCCTTCGCCGGGTAGGCGGAGAGGCGTCGAGTGAAACGCTCGAAGAGTGCCGGCGAAATGCGCACCGAAGTGCGTATGAGGAGTGGCGCGTGCGGCTGCATCTACCGCGTTGCACGCGCCAACGCATCGTCGGTGCGATTTTGCCAATATTTGACGCCTGGCTCGAGACGAAAGAGTGCACTACTTTCCGGCTGACTCAGATACTTACCGGGCATGGTTGCTTCGGTGAGTATCTGAGTCGGATCGGCCGTGAGGAGACGACACAGTGCCACCACTGCGATGACGATCTGGACTCCGCTCAACACACACTAGAGGTGTGCCCCGCGTGGGCGGACGAGTGGAGTACTCTGGTCGCTTCAATCGGGAGGGATTTGTACCTACCAGCCGTAGTAGCGACAATGGTAGAGGACACCCACAATTGGCGTGCAATGGTCTCCTTCTGTGAAGCTGTAATGCTCCAGAAGGAGGCCGCCGAGCGGGAGCGTGAACGACGCAACCCCGCTCGCAGGCGAAGGTGGCGTCGAGGCGGCGGCAGCGGCCGTTGAACTCGACTCTTCCTCAGGTCTGCGGGCGTTGGAGGGGGAGCCTCTAATGACCCACCACAAGCGGACCCCAGAAGGCAGCGGACTGTGTGGCGCAGTCTGCTGTGAAAGGCATTGCACACCCCGCCTTTCCCCGGGCACGCGTTCCAAGCAAGGGGACGGACGCGACAGGTACAGCGGAGCAATACAACACAGTTCCCGTTGTACCTGCAAGGCGTCGAGCTACGGAGCCACCGTGTGGTTTTTAGTCGGTAACCCAGGTGGGAGTCCGACATACCCCCTTCGACCGCTCCCCGGTTGGATGGGCATGAGGTAACTCATTTTCCACACGATAAAAAAAAAAAAAGAAAAAAAAAGGTATGAGATCACACGTTGCATCTAGCATCGGGATCTCGTTAGTTAACGTCCTTTTCAGGCGTGCGTGGGTTATGCGGTCATCTCTCCTCCAGAGCCCGAACTTATCGAGCCGGATCGCAGCGGCACCTGCTTCTTGCTGGATGATGAGGTGCAGTGGTCGCAAGTCGAGAAGCACCTCCAGTGCCGCCGTTGGAGTTGTTTTCATGCAGCCTGTTGTGGCCAGACAGGCGAGGCGTTGTATGCTCTGCAGTTTCCTCTTGACTGTGCTTAGTTGAGTGCGTGGCCACCACACTACTGCACCGTATGTGAGCGTGGGGCGTATTATGGCAGTGTAGATCCATAGGGTGATGAATGGTTTTAGACCCCATTTCTTGCCTATTATTCTCCTGCACTGCCAGAAGGTTGTACATGCTTTTGTGGTTTTAGTGGTGATGTGTTTATTCCAGTTGAGCGTGTGGTCGAGTGTTACGCCCAGGTACTTGACTTCACTCGATAAGTTAAGCTCCGTGCCAAAAAGTTTTGGTTTTCTGGTCATACGGGTGTTCCTTTTGTTGGTGAAAAGTACTAGCTCCGTTTTATTTGGGTTGACCGTCAGTTCATGGTGGTTGCACCATTGTTCCATGATCCTGATCGCTGCTTGCATCCGATAATGGATCATGTCTTCTGAGTTTCCTTTGATTAGGATGGTAATATCATCTGCGTAGCCGACCGTGAAGAAGCATTTGTCATTCAGATTTCTCAACAGATCGTTTACCATTATGTTTCAAAGCAGGGGTGATAGGACCCCTCCTTGTGGGTAGCCTTTTGCTACTATCCCCCTTGTGGTGGTATTAACCGTGAACTGAATAGCCCTTTGTTTCAGGAGTTGATCAATCCATCCACTGACGGTTTGTTCAACTCCGAACTTGTTAAGGGCACGGCTAATGCTGGTGAATTTAGTCTTGTCGAAGGCGCCCTCTATGTCAATGAAGGCGCCTAAGATCATTAGTTTGTCAGATAGCGCTGTCTCTATGGTCCCCACTACGGAGTGAAGCGCTGATTCCGTTGATCTACCACTTCTGTAGGCGTGTTGATGCAGGTGTAGTGGTCTGCGTAGCAGTGCGCCTTCCCGCAGTTATCTGTCAGCGAGCCTTTCCAGCGTTTTTTAGCAAGAAGGAGGTCAAACTGATAGGTCTAAACGATTTTGCTTGCGTATAATCCGTTTTGCCCGGTTTTGGGAGAAATATGACTTTTACTTCCCTCCACCTTCGTGGTATGTAATTGTGCGCTATAGATGCTCTATATATGCTGAGTAGCTGTGGCACAATCGTTGTGCAGCCCCATTGTAGAAGTGCTGGTGTTATTTCGTCCAGGCCTGCAGATTTGTACGGCTGGAAGCTGTTAATTGCCCATTTCAGCCGGTCCCCGGTAACCATGTTGTTGGCTATCGTCCAGTCTGTCTGGGTCGGTGGTCTGTGTTCTGATTCTTCCCAATCACAGTCTTCGGTCACTGTGCAACCTGGGAAGTGCGTTTCGATTAGCATTTGGCTTATTTCCATGTCTGTGGTTGCGTAGGTGCCATCAGGTTTTCTTATGGAGCCTACGGTCTTGTTGCTGTCCTGGGATAGGATCTTTTTTACCCTGGCTGCCTCGCATGTGGAATTAATGTTGGTGCAGAAATTTCGCCAGGATTCTCCCCTGCGGAATCGTATGCGTTTCTTGTAGTGCGACTGGGCTTCTTTGTATTTGTCCCAGTCCGTGTCTTTCCTTGTGTTTTTGGCCCGGTTGAAGAGTTGTCTCAGATTGCGCCTGAGTTTCTCCAGTTCCGATCCCCACCATAGGGTTTTACTACTCGTTTTCGGTAGTGTGGTGGGGCAGGCTTGTTGGTAGCTGCGTTGTATGCATTTTGTTAGTAAATTAGTGTTGTGTTCTATGTGTGTAGTGCTTGTGTTCATGTCGTTGAAATTTGACATGGCTATTTCTTGTTCGAGCAGGGTCTTGTGCAAAATCGCTGCTCAATATGATGAACATTTAGAAACACTGTATCTTGCATAGTATTAGACTTTTATTTTTAAACGACGTAATTTAATTTGATTATTTTATAGTACATACTTTAAATGATTGATATTACTTAATAATGTTTATCGTAACAATATTTTACACGAATGTACAACGATGACAATACTTTTTACCTAAAAATTAAAATGGTTTTTATTAGGGGCCCAAAACGCACAAACGCTCAAAGAGTGCGCATACATAAATGGGCCTATAAGGATTTAAAAACCATCTCTCTTTGTATGACAAGTATCTTTAAAAAAAATCGGGCAAGTGCGAGTCTGACCCGCGCACCGAGGGTTCCGTACGCATTTTACCTTATTTGAGGTTGGTGCTAATTACGCTAGTCCTCTAAATCTGTATGAGCGCCCATAGAACTTAGAGGACTATCTTAAATGGAGTCTACTATGTATGTATGGGGACACCCTTAAATTTTCCACTTTTTTAATTTTTTGTAATTTTTCCTTTATTTGTGCTGTTAGACCCTGCTTTTGGCCAAATTTCGTGATTCTAGTTCAACGGGAACTACCATATAGGTTTTCGACCCAAAACCTATAGGGTACTTACGGTTAACCTAGAATTGTCAATTTTGGTCAAAACCAAGGTCTTACAGCACAAGTAAAGGAAAAATTCTGAAAATTAAAAAAAAATGAAAATTAAGGTTAATTTTGGTACTTACAAGTTTTCGCAAAAATCTAATTTTGACCATATCTTTCTATTGGGTTGACCCAGGACCCTGATTTTCATACACCTAATAGCAATTATAGACCTCAGTATCTGGTATAAATTTCAATTTGCTAGGTCCACCCGTTCCTGAGAAAATCGTTGGTGACACACGGACAGACAGACAGACAGACAGACAGACGGACAAGAAAGTGATCTTATAAGGGTTCCTTTTTTTACCTTGAGGTACGGAACCCTAAAAATGAATAAAATACAACCTAAGAGAGAAAAACCTTATCTTTTTGTACTTGGCTGTAAGTTTTTAACAAGTTACCCACTATTGCGAACAACTTTCCCAATCACAAAATTACCTTGAACTTTCAAAGAAAAACTAAGTACATGATTGATTGATGATTTTTTTTTTTGATGATTGATTTATTGATTGATGCTGCCAGCCTTCTGGGCACGCTACCTGTCGACAGCGTTGCGGAGGAATTTTTGGACGCTTCATAGTTGTATTGCCTCTTTTGTTTTTCATTAGTTTAGGATAGTTAAGTTTTATAGTAGTTTAATTTTTTGTAATACATGTTATAAGAATGTATATAATTACGCAGGTAAAAAAAAGAAAAGTACATGATTTCCTTAAAGTTTCTATTATGATTGTTCATGAAAGATTTCTAGATTGATGGAAGTTAAAACTTCTACAGGCTTTACTATTGTATCGGATATTTCCAATAAGTAGGTAGGCACCGACTCCTCTGTATAAGTCGATAGTCAATTTCGGCGTAATTGAGATTTTGAGGCTTTCAGATATCACAAGAATATATTTTTCGTAACATTTCTAAGCTCATTTCGTCTTCAATAAAATAATCGCTAAGGAGGGTATGTATAGAACATCCAGCGTACGCAAATTATCTGGAATATTTACGTCATTTGTAAACATATATTATCGTACGTAAATTATATCAACTATATTCCGGCTTTATTGTCCGATTACTTGAGGGAGTGGTTGGATAGCAAGAACGGAAAATGAGATCTTGTGGGTAGACCTACGTCTATCAGTAAACTGGATTAGGCTAAAGATGAGATGACATTTACTATATATAATGTGTCAAGTTTAGTAGTTTGGCATTATATTAGATTTTATATTATAACAAAAGTACGGCTTAAAGGCCGTTTGTTGTAACATGTTATGTTTATTAATATCTCTGAAAGTTTGTTAATGGATTTGTCTAGACACTAAAATTACATTTTATGAATTGAGCTTTTATTAAATAAAAATGGTTAACATACATATATTATGTACATAGTATGAACCGTGTTATTTAAATAATGTATTAGCTGTTAGCCAAAAACTTTGAAATTATCTAGGCACAAGACTTTTTTTGTTGAAGCGTTAGCGTCAAAGCTGAGTTTGAAAGTTAATGTGATCGAGGTCGTTCATACTTACAATTTTAAAGCTTTATTAAACTTTCACCGGCAAATAACAAAAACGCAAATTTATCAATTTCCTAGGATATTTATAAACTTTCGTAGGATCATGAAGGAGGGGATAAATTGTATTATTTTACGACCACATTTTCACAAATTTATCAATTTGCGTCGTCTTATTTATAAGATTTTAACTAAACGGTTCGACCAATCATAGAAGACCTTTTAATTTTACACTTCTTTAAACTACGGCAAATAACACACTGTTCTCTGATTGGTCAATCGGTTGATAATAAAGGTCGGCATAAGTTCAACTTAATATTTTTTTTGTGACCCTGAACACAAGAACAAGAACACACTGCGAAGTAGGACTCCGTCAACTTAGCCTCATTAACATCGCTTAATGGCCGGTTTATTCGTCAAAGTTGCGAAGAATGGCGGTGGCGAGGTAGGAAATGGAACGGAGAGTTATTCAAGCAATCAGAGCGCAAATGGCGTTTGGTTCTTGCTTACTTATTATTTTACGAATAAATTCGGTAAGTTATTCAATTTCCGAAAATCTGGGCGTAAATTAATACAATAATTTATCTCTCGTTTAGAATCGTACGAAAGATTATAAATTTCCTAGGAAATTTATAAATTTGCAGTTTTTGTTAATTTCCGGTGACATAATAATATACATAATATATAAAGGCTAATATAAAGTAAATTTAAAGTTTCACACATATAAGACAGCATATTAGAGCTTTTAAAACCAAAAGGAATAGCAATATCCTGTGGCTTAGTTCAGTGCCAGAACACCTAAGGGTAATGATTCTCCGTAACGTAAAATTATATTATTAAAGATATTTCAAAAAGTTCTCGAAAGTTATGTTAAAGCACGGATATTATTATAATCTTTATGTTGTTTTAGTTTTTATTATGTAACTGCGTCGTATTTCTGACATTTGCTTTTGTTTATCGATTATGTAACGAAATCGTATTGGTGACGTAATGACTTTAATGTAGCTTAAGTGTCAATGTCAGAAATAAACCATTTTATTGTGCATTTACAAATGTTGCTATGTACTGAAAAAAAAAGTGTAATCTTGGGTTTTTTGCTAGCTGTATAAATTATTTTTTATAAATATTATTTGTGCATTTACAAACGTTGTTATGTACTGGAAAAAAATATGTGTGTAATCTTTTGCTAGTTGTATAAATCATTATTATTTCTTTTAATTTTATTGTTATCTATGTCAAATATTTTATAGTTTGTTATAGTTATACTGCTCATTGGTTTGACGTCCGCGTCAATTTGAGGAGCCAGTTGAAAACCAGTGCCGGGCACATGTGTCCGGCTATATGCTGAACTGGCCTCCTATTTTTATGCAGGCGACAGGCGTGCACAGATTTGTACAGTTATACTGAAATGTTTTTGTTTTTCAACATTGTCGTTATTGTTCATGTCTTTCGTCTGATAGAAATAAACGCATTTTTCTTTCTTTCTTTCTTTCTATATGTAAAGCCTGCCAACCCACACTCTACCATCGTTGTGGACCGTAGCTTAAACCTTGTGTGTATGCTGCACACACAAGGTTAAGTTTAAGTACCATTTTTGTGATTACCATTGTATATTCATGCAAGTTGTGGATGCCTTTTTCAGAAAGAATTCAAGGAAAATCTGATTAAGTTATAAATAAGTGTCTGGTTTTGTAAAAATTAGTCCTTTAAGATGACAATTGTATTTGAGAGAAGCAACTTAAAAATGTATTTACATACGTATACATTTTGTATATTCATTTATTAATACTGTATTGGATTAAATTATGTCCAATTTGCATAACGCTTTCTTTATACCATAGAATCTTTACACAAGTTACTTCCTTGAGGCTTCTAGGACCTGCGATATTACCTAGGTAACGTTAATAATCTAGCTAATTAGGGTTTTATTACTTACAAAAAATTATATACCTACATATACATTACGTATTTTCTCATTACCCCGAGACTACGACTAAGTTACGCAATAGAATTTAGAATAATAAAACATCTCTAATATTGTATGAATAAAACATCTTGTCAAAACTGCATGTTTTTTAATATTTTACATAAATATATTACTTTGTTTTACTAACTTTTATTTTTAAAACATAATCCCCGTAGCGAGACTGACACCGAGCACCCAGTTCCCACCATTTGTGATTGTACGAAGTTGTCCTGAGTGAGTATTATTGTGTTTAACGGCGAGGTGTCCACCAAAACCACTACACCACTCGCCTTAAACTTCGAGAAATTAATTTGAATATCGTATAAACACATATTTAATCAAATCAATCGTAACTAAAACTAAATGGCGCCTTAGCAACGTCCGTTAAACCCTTTATAATGGAACCCAGCAACAACCAAATTATACGTACGTAATTCGTAAACATAGTTTAAATTGAAAAGTTTGTTAGATATTAAATTTGTTGATTGTAACACAAGGTCGGTTGAATGTGTATCTATAGCATTGATATGTGTTATTGTTTCAGCGATGGCACAGTTAGATATAAAGGAGATCATTTCTGACAGTAATTGTTATCAACGATGCGACTACCTACAATACGATAATGAAGTGGAATTTATTAAACATCAGAGACACCTTAGGTAAGTAATAAACCATGTAATATCGCTATCCCTTTGATTTGCGGCAGTCAGGCAGGCAGTGACTGTGGTTCTGTGGAAATACTAATATTCAAATCCGGTTAGACTAGTAACGGTCCCCGGGCTGCAACTATCATAACGCTAGGAGGATGATGAGACCACCATAGGTAAATCTTGATTTAGTTAGATGATTATATTTTATTTTACACACATTTGAGCAAATTTACAATGAAAGTGAGGTACAAAGGGTAACCTTTTCTATAAAATGATTTGTACAAAGCAAACTTTGCATGGAAATAAGTATTGGTGGGAGAGAAGTACATAGGTGTATCAGTTATAATGTAAAATGTATAACTGGTACGCCTACAATGTAGTGTTCCATATTTATAAATAGAAGTACAAAGATAGATTGTTATCTGATAATTCATGTCATCTAATCTTGTACTAATATATAAAGCTGTAGAGTTTGTTTGTTTGGTTGAACGCACTAATCTCAGGAATGACTAGCCCGATTTTAAAAACTCTTTCAGTGTTAGATAGCTCATTTATCGAGAAAGGCTATAGGCTATATAATATCACGCTATGAGCGACGGAAGCAGAGCAGTAGCCTTAAATAACGCGGGTGTAACCGCGGGCATCCTCTAGTTAATACACAAAGCTAGGCATTTTGTTTGTTTTTTTGCTTGAACGTGCTAATCTCAGGAACTACTGGTCTGATTTGAAAAAAAACTTTAAGTGTTAGGTAGCCCATTTATTAAGAAAGGCTATAGGCTATATTACATCACGCTAGAAGCCATGGGAGCGGAGCAGTAGTCTTAAAAAGTGCGGGTGTAATCGCGGGCTCATTTAGTAATTATTTAATACGGCTTAGATTCGCTTGTGCCGGCAATGATTATTATGCCAATAAGTTGTAGGTACGTGCATAAGACACGATAAATAGGTACAAGATACTCATACTGTACTGACTTTAGGAAATACTATTGAAAACTGCACCAATGGTACTTTGAAGGGATAAGTTGTTATATTTCAAGTAGAGAAAAAATATCCTGATTAGGTTTGGTGATCGTGCCAGGTGGACCACGGTAGCCGAGAACTTTTATTTATTGCGACTGAGAACTCTAATAGCGTGATGCAAGATCTATTCCGGTTAGTGTCCGTTAGATGTCACTGGTGTTAACTATATGCGCCGTTGTAATGTATTTATGTCCTCAGTTATATTTCACTATCCGTGTAGTTCTAAGAAATACCTAAGAAGATATAATAGTACTTTTTTTTCTTAATTAGATCTACTCTATCTATTACTCAACTCATTTTATTTATGCTGGCTCAAACAAAAAAAAATTATTACAGTTTGTTAAAACAACATTTTCAGTTTGGCACTTATGAAGCTAATTAATACTTAAGTGTGTTTTTGTTGGTTTACAGCGAAGCAGACACTGTGGCTTTGATTTAAAATAAATACTTGGAACTTACGACTTTGTTTATATTGGGCCTCCGGCCTATTTATTTATTACAATACTGAATTTTGTCTGATGTTACAAAGGACCATGGGCAAAAATGTATGAAGCCTGGGCTCACCCACCAACAGAGATGAGACCACTTTGAATATACTTGTAAAGCACTAAAAATAAAGATATAAACTCATTTTTGCGAAGAATTCATGGGGTTATTCTGCTATAAATATTTTTCTCCTACCATAAATAAACTATAATCCTGCCAAGTAATGCTGTTATATATTTATTATATAGTTATATATACTTTAGTTTTTGTTGTTTGACATCTTTAACTAGTTTTAATTCGAGGTACAAAGAATACATAAAAAATAAAACAGGTGCTAACAGTTAAAAATATTTTTATTAACATTTCAACCAATATCAATAATAATATCGTTTAGATGACCTGTCAGTGGATTAAATAGTATGTGCCGAGAGGATACACGGAAACTAGCGATGTGTCGGATCGTTAAAAATGTATATCCGCGGATACGGATTGGAATACGGATATTTGGTGTCAAGATCCGAGGATACGGATACGGATCTTTATTTTCTTACTGAATCGATGTCGGTGCGCGCTACTTTGAATCGATAGTTGACGTCACGCACACCCATCGGAACAATAGACAGATCATGTTTCGACTTTTATTTAAATTATATTAAAATTACTCTGAATGGAATTAAATAGTTTTTTTAATTTTACTTAACCACCTATAGCATTCCATCCTGTCAACTGAAAATTAATAAGGCGAAAGATCCGTAAAAGATCCGCGAGAAAAGTAACGGATACGGATCTTTCTTCTTCCTCGGATAGCCGCGGTTACGGATATCCAGAACATCACTAACACCGTGACCAACACACAACTAACACCGTGAGAATCACGAGTCGACTGACTAAGACGAGATTGAGAATAGACGGGCGCCCGGGCAGGCGTCCGAGAGGTGTGAGAGGGATGGAGAGTATTATAAATCACACGGGCGCAAGCGCATCTATTGTTTACCTTTATCAAAGTATGAATATATTGTTACTATAACAGTTTTATGACTAACAATTGAATTTTTCTACAAAATCTATTTAAGTGCATATCTTTTTTCTGCAATGGAATTGAAGGTGGTGACACTAACAAAATCCTTTACAATGGCATATGCCATAACTCTGTTGGACACTGAGCCCGATTTGACGCATGGTCCTTTGTATGATAGGTAGTCACAATGTGCGGCTTCGGGCATGGGTTGTTAATATATTTTTCCAGCTGTGAACGCGGTTATACGCGCGTTAAATTATCATTTGTGGCTAGAGACTTCAGACGTGGCTCATAGCGTGATGTTATACCTATAGCCCAAAACCTTTTTCGATAAATGAATAATCCATCCTCCATATTATATCTATAGCTCCTCAGATTAGTGTTTTCATCAAACATATAATCTTCTGCTTTATAATATACGTATGGACTAAAGAAGTGTTGTAATCGCATTTTGCTGTTAGAAGTACAAAAAAACATAAAAAATATTTTTCAGCGCAATTTCGCTTAATTAATTCTGTACAAAAGGTACAGTATTTTTAAGCTTCGTTATAAATATTCATCATAGTATCATCAGTGTGTTTTCATTTAAGACGCTTTGCCGCCCTGGGTCAGTTTACGAATCTAATAAAAAGCCTTTTTTGCAATGCGAATTTAAAAAAAAAGTAGAAAAAACTCATGCATACAGGTAACCGCGCAATATTTTCCAAACCATCATTCATCATTTAGTACGCACATCATTTGGAAAAGCAATTGGTTTGCCCAGTGAGTATCAACCTGTTTCAACGAACTACTAATGTAAGTATGTAGTATATTTAGTATGACCAATAATTTTTAATTCAATAATTAGAAATTTTTCGTAACCAACATCATAAAATACACCTACTTCTTATCTCTCTACACCACTCTAAGGTAGACTGGTAGATAATGCCTGTTTACGCCGATATATATTGAATGCACATTTTATTTAAAAACAGTGTCTCAATAAACTCATTTACGAGAGGACGTGTTTCATTAAACAATCACACCGTAGCAATCAATTCTCAACCTTATGCGCCTGTAAACATGGTCCAAACGACTCGGATTTATGGTTGATTGCTGCGTCGCGAACTCGGCCGAGCGAATACAAAGGACTCGCATTCCAATGTGAATCATCTTGTTTATAACCTATTATACTGTGCTATTAGTGAACATTTACGTGAATAAAGACTTATAAACTTATACAATCAGTGATTAGTGAATTTATTAATTACACCGTACTTTGAAAATGACTGCACCGACATCGGAACAAAGTAAATATTTAACGACGTTAGAAGATGTAGCCAGTATGATCCAAAAGGCTCAGGTCAACCTGAAGAAATGCCCGAAACAGCGGTTAACGGAAGGCTATGTAAAAACGAGACTTAAATGTATCGAGGAATACTGGGATACATTTAAACAAGCACACCATAGCCTTACAAGGTGTACACCGCGGGAACAGCGAGGTGTTTTGCCGTATTTTCTCCAAGAGGAATACTATACATACGAGGACATGTACCTGTGCTTACGAGGCGACTTAGTCGATCTTTTATCAAACCTGGAGTCACAACAAAGGTTAGCTGAGGCAGTAAACATGACAACAACGTCTCATAGCGAGCAATTGCCGTTTGCAAAGTTACCACGCATACAAATACCGACGTTCTCAGGCAAATATGACGAATGGCCTACATATAAAGATTTGTTCACCGCGCTAGTTCATAACACCGCTATAAGCAATGTACAGAAGCTACATTATCTCAAAACAAGCGTTTGTGGAGAAGCTGAAGCGTTGTTAAGACATATAAATATTACAGAAAATAACTATACACAGGCGTGGGAGCTATTACAGGCACGTTTTGGCAATAAGAAGATGATAGTTAATTCTCTTTTACGAAGATTGTTTAGTCAGAAAAAGATTACAAATCAGACAGCTAATAATATTAAGGCTTTACTCGACACGACAGTGGAATGCTTAAATAGCTTAGATAATATGCAAGTTGGTACCGCCTCTTGGGATCCATTGATAGTATTTCTTGTATCACAGAAATTGGACCCAGAGTCGTTGAAAGAGTGGGAAGAGCAAGCCTATAAACAAAATAGTGATGAGCTGTCTTCGTGGGACGAGTTAAGAAGATTTCTCGAGTCAAAGTTTCGAACACTCGAACTTGTCACACCGATTGCAAATTCTGTAAAAGAGAAGACACAAGGTCATAAATCATTTCATGTCGCATTAAAGGATGTCGCGCCCAGCTGTAAGTCAACACACAGCAGTGAATCTTTACAACCTTTATGCGCTTATTGCAATGATAAACATTACATCTATCA
This sequence comes from Euclidia mi, assembly GCA_944739405.2. Taxonomy (NCBI): domain Eukaryota; kingdom Metazoa; phylum Arthropoda; class Insecta; order Lepidoptera; family Erebidae; genus Euclidia; species Euclidia mi. Next base: position 91,438,739 of record OX123188.2, read on the forward strand.
CTGTAAAGAGTTTGCTAGTAAGCCTGTAGAAGAACGACACGAGCTTGTCAAGAAGAATAATCTTTGTTTTAATTGCCTTGTTCCAAATCATACGGTATATAATTGTAAACAAAAGACATCGTGCCGAGTCTGCAGAAGAAGACACCATTCCCTTTTACATCGATCAAAAGAAATAAGTCAAGGAGAAGATAAACAATCACAACCAGAACAACGTATTACAACCGCACACTTGTCAAGAACACAACCCGGTCCTCGAGTATTACTAGCCACAGCACAAATAGCAGTTAAAGCGAGTAATGGAGATACACACCTGCTACGTGCTTTGATTGACCAGGGCTCAGAGGCATCACTGGTATCCGCAAGAGTAGTTGAACTCTTGAGGCTCAAGAAGACATGCATCAACGGTGTCGTCTCTGGAGTAGGACAAGAATCCCAAATACCTATCAAACACTACGTTGAATTAGCAGTTTCATCGCGCTTTAATGACAATGAAGTATTTTCGGTGAAGGCTTATGTTTTGAAGACTTTGTCTAAAAAACTACCTTCTCAAACAATCACGATGAACTGGCCACAACTCCAAAGCATGAATTTAGCGGACCCTATGTATAGCACGCCGGGTAGGATTGACGTTTTACTTGGCGCCGACGTATTTAGCAAAATTATAGATGTTGGCTTAATGAGAATGAATGACGGCATAGTGGCCCAGAAAACCTGTTTGGGGTGGATCCTGTCGGGTCAAAAGGATGACACATCATCGATCAACGGACATGATGAGATTATTACACTACACGTTACAAAGACAATCTCAGAAGATGATAGCATACTGAAGAGGTTTTGGGAAATAGAAACGGATTCGTATACCAAAAGAAAGATACTAACAAGGGAAGAAGAAGAATGTGAAACAAGATACACAAACACAACAGTAAGAGATAAAGAAGGTAGATATATAGTACAATTACCATTGAAACAATCATTAGAAGAAACTATGCAAAAGATAGGAGACACAAAACAAATAGCGTTGAGGAGATTTCAGCAATTAGAAAACAAATTCCAGAGAAACAGCGACTTTAAAAAGCAATACAAAACGGTGATTGATGAGTATTTGGAGATGGGACACTTACAAAAATGTGAAGAATTTGATGAAGAAGCAAATTACTTACCACATCACGCAGTAATTAGAGAAGATAAGGATACGACAAAATTACGAGTCGTCTTCGACGCATCTGTAAAAGGCACGGGTGGCTATTCACTTAATGATAACATGTTAGTAGGGCCCGTTTTGCAACCCGACTTACGTAGTCTCATAATAAATTGGAGAAAACACAAGATTTGTATAATTGGAGATATAATCAAAATGTATAGAATTATCAAAGTTGCTGAAGAACACAAAATTACAACATATAGTTTGGCGAGATGAAACAGACGAGATAAGTAGTTTTAAATTGAAGAGAGTCACGTTCGGCACTGCTGCAGCTCCATTCCTAGCAGTTAGAACACTCATCCAACTTGCTGATGACGAAGGTCAAGACTATCCAGAAGCTGCTGCTGTAATAAAGAACTGTTATTACATGGATGATCTCATGGTATCGGTAGGAAGGATCCAAGAAGCCAAAAAACTCTGTCATGACATAAAGATTATACTTGAAAAGGGAGGATTTAACATGCAAAAATGGTCAAGCAATTCGGAAGAAGTATTGAACTATCTAAAAGCTAAAGAAACAACTACAGATACATTAGAGATAAAACTAGATAAAATCATTAAAATCTTGGGTTTGAAATGGGATAGAAAGGATGACACATTTAAAGTAACAGTTAACTTACCTGAATTGAGATATCCAATAACAAAAAGGTCTATCCTCTCTGATGTCGCTCGCTTGTTTGATCCATTTGGGTGGCTATCCCCAGTAGTCATCGTAGCCAAGGTCATAATACAGAAGCTGTGGCTTTGTAACCTCGGATGGGATAGTGAAGTACCTATAAACATAACTGAAGAATGGATAAAATATAGAGAAGATTTATCTTACCTCCAAGCAATCGAAGTTCCACGGTGGTTTCATATCACACCACAATACAAGCAAATCCAGATTCACGGCTTCTCAGACGCTTCATCCACTTCATACGCAGCTGTTACTTACCTCCGAGTAGTTGATGAGTATAACGTAGTCCACGTAGTAATGATAGCATCTCGCACAAAGGTAGCACCTGTAAAACAACTAACGATACCCAGATTGGAGTTGTGCGCTGCAGTATTATTGGCTGATCTAGCAAAGGATGTTGCCGATGTGTTGAAAATACCTATGAACAGCATTTATGCTTACACAGACTCAATGGTAGTCCTGTCATGGTTACAGTCTAGTCCAAATCGATGGCGCACTTTTGTAGGAAACAGGATTGCAGATATTCAGAGAAACCTGGAAGCCAACAGGTGGAGCCACGTACTTACCAATGAAAACCCCGCAGATATAGCAACGAGAGGAGTCAAGGCAAGAGATTTGGCGGATCTTCAAATGTGGTGGCAAGGTCCCGAATGGTTATCCAATCTCGAGATCACGAACTTGACAACAGATGTTCCTGCAACGGATCTTGAAATGAAACTTTCATGTCACACCCATACTTACCAGGAAGTTACACCACTGTGGGAGAGATTTTCAACGTTATCAAGAATGAAGAGAGTATTGGCTTATTGCAGAAGGGTTTTACTCATTAAAAATAAAATTCAATTAGAAGATTACATAACAGTAGAAGAAATGGAAAGAATTTTAGAAATATGTATCAAATACTATCAGAATTTAGTTTACTCAAGAGAGATAGAAGAAATAAAGAACAAAGGAAAGGTCAATTCTAAGAGCTCACTTATTACACTAGCGCCCTTTTTAGATAAAGGAGGCATAATTAGAGTTGGAGGCAGATTACAGAACGCCACATTACCTGAAACAGCAAAATATCCAATAATAATACCAAAGGATGTTCATATTACAAAGCTTTTAATTCAAGAAGCACACATTAGGACTTGTCACGGTGGCAACCAGTTGATGATGAACTACCTTCGTAGTAAATATTGGATCGTTGGCATGAAGGCAGCAGTGAGGAAATGTACTCGATCATGTAAGATCTGTATTGTAGACAAGGCGAAGACGAGTAATCAAATGATGGGCCAACTACCTGCTGAGAGAGTAAATCCTTGCAGAGCTTTTCGTAACAGCGGAGTGGATTACGCAGGACCTGTACTCATAAGAACGTCAAAGGGTCGAGGTCATCAAGCCGTGAAAGGTTACATATGTCTTTTCGTCTGCATGTCCACCAAGGCATTACATTTAGAAGCTGTCACCGACCTTACAGCCCAAGGCTTTATCGCTGCATTCCGACGCTTCATCGCTCGAAGAGGACCGTGCCTTCACTTGTGGAGCGACAATGGCACCAACTTTGTTGGGGCCGCCAAGGAACTGAAAGCACTATTCGCAAAGGGCCAAGCTAATATCTCTCAGGAAATAGCTCAATTGTTGGCTAATGATGGCACAACTTGGCACTTTATACCTCCACGTATGCCAAACTATGGGGGCCTATGGGAGGCTGGAGTTCAGTCAGCCAAAAGACATCTGACCAGAATAAACCAAGGCACGAAACTGACCTACGAAGAGATGGCAACATTACTGGCACAAATAGAGGCAAGTCTCAATTCACGTCCACTTTGTCAACTTAGCGACACATTTGAGACATTGACCCCACTCACACCTGGACATTTTTTAGTGGGAGAACCGCTCATTAGTGTTCCAGATGTCAATTATAAGGAGAGGAACATTAATTTACTGACAAGATGGCAAATGATACAACAGATGACTCGAGACTTTTGGCGGCGCTGGCAATCAGAATACCTAAACACTCTCCAACAAAGATACAAATGGACATCGAAGGTTCCGTCGCCAACTCCTGGAGATATTGTCATCATAAAGGAAGATGATTTGCCACCTAATAAGTGGTTATTAGGTCGCGTGAAACTTGTCCATCCTGGAGCGGATAATTTGGTTCGTGTTGTGACTGTCCAATGTAAAGGAAATCACGAATTGAAGAGACCTTTGTCCAAACTTATATTATTGCCTAAAGAAAGTTAAGAGTGCATGTGTCCTTATTGGAATTAGTTTGCTACAATCAAGTAAAAATGTTGAATTATATAATATACAGTCCATTGTTCTATTTAATTGTTGATTTTGTTATGTTGTTGTAAAACAATTCGTTTTGGTGGGCGGGATGTTTACGCCGATATATATTGAATGCACATTTTATTTAAAAACAGTGTCTCAATAAACTCATTTACGAGAGGACGTGTTTCACTAAACTATCACACCGTAGCAATCAATTCTCAACCTTATGCGCCTGTAAACAATGCCTATGGTATTAAGTGCGCCTATATACTTTGTGTATTATGAAAAATAAATAAATAAATGATTATTATGTACTCTAACTTATCTCTAACCTTTCGCTGCTTACACAATTAATTTAATGAGCCTATTTTTAAGCCCATTTTCTTCCTCTTTGTCTGTATGAACGCGATAAATTCAAAAACTACGAAACTGTTATTTTACTGCTTTAATTAATAGATAAGATAGTCAAGTCAATTATATCGATTTAGTAACGTTTAGTTTAGTCTATTGTAAACTTTGACTATGGTCACACTGAACTGTCTTTCACTTTTTTTGGTTCTTTGTCGTTTCCCGGTAAAAAAGTTGTCTTGACCACGCCGTATCTTGTAAGCACGTAGTTTTTTGTAATCTTGAGTTTTTGAGTTAATTATAGTAATTAACAACCTCGCAACCGTCGCTATATGAAGTTGTCCGACGAGGTTGTGAGCGTTTGACAAAACGGCTTCCTACCTTAGACCTCCCGCATTTCGATGGCTGCCTAGGAAACTACCTGGGCTTCGTTAATATGTTTTGACAGCCTGGTCAATGACAGGGCTGACCTTGGGCCAGCACAAAAATTGGCCTATTTGATGTCGGTTCTGGATGGGGAGGCCAAGAGCCTCATCCAGCATCTGCCCGTGTCTAACGAGGCGTACCAGACGGCTCGGGACTTAATTACCCGTAGGTACCATAACAAGCGTGGCCTCGCCGACACGCACATCGAGCAGATTTTGAGTTTGCCTACGCTCACCCAGGTCTTTGGGTTGCGCACCCAACTTTTGAACCCGCTTTTGGTGGCAATCAACGCACTTAAGTGCCTTGACCTACCCGTGGACCAATGGTCCTATCTATTGGTGCACATTGTACTTAAGAAGCTGCCTGCCGACCTGAGGTCGCGTTTTGAGCAGCGCTTTGGTGGGGATAGCGCGACCCATCTGCCCCCCTTTGCTGACCTGGAGAGGTTCCTCGAGGATGAGTGCCAGGTCTTGGACAACTCCGGTGGTGATACGCCTGCTAAGACGCAGCCGCCCAAGGTCAAGGAGCAGGCTCGCGTTCACACCCGAGCCGATGTTGACCGGCGCCCTCCTCGCTTTGCAGTCACGCAGAGCCCAGCGGAGTGCTCTTACTGCAAGGTCACGGGGCACAGAACGGCCAGTTGTAGGGCATTCTTGGACCTACATGTCGCCTCTCGTAGGCGTATCGCGAATGCCCGCCGCCTTTGCTTCTCTTGCTTGGGGTCCCACTACTAGCGAGACTGCCCAAACTCTCACCCCTGTCCTCACTGTGGAGGACAGCATTTGGACATTCTCTGCATGAATGCCAGAGAGGTAGGCCGCTTGTCCAACCAGCCGACGCCGCGCACGGGCGGGTCTTTTGAAAGTGGCAGCCGAGGCTCACCGGCGCGTAGCCGAGAGTCGCCTCGCTCAATTGATCGCCACTCACCCCGCTTGGAGAACCGTAGCGTGCGCACGCCTCCTCTCTCTCGCGCACCAGAATGTGCGACCGTTCAACGTCACCAGCACCATGACTGCTGCCCCAGGTATTCCCCTCCTTTGGCGGAGCGTCCCCGCCTTGACTCGCGCCCACCTCGTTTTGGGCGGGTGCGTCACTATGACCTCCCACAGATAATATAATATAATAATAATATTCTACCACATACACACATCACCATCTAGTCACAAGCTAAGCAGAGCTTGTGTTATGGGTACTAGATAATGGATAAACATACATATATACTTTTTTTTGTAAATATATACATATCATACATAGACACACCCAGACCAAGACAAACATCCATGTTCATGCAGACAAATGTTTGACTTGAGCGGGAATCGAACCCGCGACCTTCGGCGTAGCAGTCGCTTACACTCTCGCTGCGCCAACCGGTCGTCGGTGTTCGGTGGAGCACTACTTTCTCCCGCATCATGCGGTATTGAAGCCATCAACTGGCAAGCTACGCACAAAGTTTGATGGTTCTGCGCAGACTTCAACAGGCGTATCCTTGAACCAGTGCTTGCATTCTGGTCCCTAGTTGGTCAAGGACCTTTGTGACGTCATCACCAGCTTCCGACGACATCAGGTTGTCTTTGTAGCCGCTATAAAAATGATGTTTAGGCAGACGATTATCCACCCTGATGACCGTCGTTTCCAGCTGGTCCTTTGGAGAGAGAATCCTCGCGATCCCATGGTCGTCTACGAGCTCAATACCAATACGTACGGGTTAAGGTCGAGCCCCTACTTGGCAAAACGTTCTCTTTGGGAGCTCGCAGACCGCGAAGGCTTACGTTTCCCACGAGCCTCCGCCATCTTGAAGGACGATATTTACGTCGATGACATTTGTTCTGGCGCCTCCACAGCGGACGAGGCGATCCTCCTGCGGGACGAATTGATAGGTATTTTGTCCTCCACTGGTTATGAGTTGCGCAAATGGATTTCCAACTCACCAGCGCTTTTGGAAGGCTTGCCAGAGGATCATCAGCAAGATCCCCATCTATTTGAGATTGTTGACAACCCCGCCATGATGGCTATTCTCGGCGTTCAGTACAGACCAGTCCAAGACATCTTTACGTATAACGTAGACTTGAAATTGCCTTGTTCTTGGACTAAACGTCTCGTGTTGTCTACTGTCGCCAGAACCTTTGATCCGAACGGTTGGATCTGTGAGATCTGTCCTGTCATATTTTGGGCAAAATGCTTCTTGCAGAAGCTTTGGACAGCAGGATTGACCTGGGACGAACCTCTACACGGTACTCTTGTTGAGGAATGGACCTCTTTTGTATCCTCACTTCCTGCCGTCAACGAGATCTCCTTGCCTCGTCCCATCCTTCCTCCCGGGAAGTACAAGGCCACCCTTCACGGGTTTTGTGATGCCTCGAAACGTGGTCAAGCGGCCGTGGTGTATTTGCGCACAGTCAGTGCCTCAGGTCAGGTGAGAGTTTCCCTGATCATGGCGAAGAGCAAAGTTGCACCCCTTTGGACATTTTTGACCATTCCGAAATTGGAGCTCTCGGGAGCAGCCCTACTTGTACGCTTATTGAACCACGTGTCCAGTACTTTGGGTAAAAGCATTTGTATTAATGGGACCTACGCCTGGACAGACAGCCAAATTATTATTTGTTGGTTGAAGGCTTCTGTCCACACCTTGGAGGTATTTGTCGCTAATCGCGTTTCCCAAATACAAAAATCTGAAGTCAAGCTTGTTTGGAGACACATGCCAGGTGAACTCAACCTCGCTGATTGTGCCTCGCGCGGATGCTTGACGCCTAGTTTGATAGGCCGTTCGCTGTGGTGGGGTCCGGAATGGTTGAGTCGACCAGAAATTGATTGGCCTCGAACGCCAGTTTTGAATACTTCCAATTTGCCGGGTCTACGAACACTCGCTCTTGAGAAGGTGGAATGCGCCTTCGACCCCGATTTTTTGCTGAATCGCTACAGCTCCCTTGAGAAGTTGTTAGGTGTTACTGCTTGGATAAAGCGTTTTGTTTTTAACTTTAGGCACCCACAACAGAAACGACTGACACCGTTTATCTCACCACAGGAACGACAGGAATCCCTCACCTTCTGGGTTCGTTCTGTGCAATTGAAGCATTTGAGAAGGAGATTGCTATCCTTAAATCAGGGAAATCGAAATTGTCGGGAGCTGTATCTAAATTGAACCCCTTTTTGGACGATACGGGTCTCTTGCGCGGTGTATGGCGTCTCAAGAACGCCAACCTCCCTTACGGGGCACTTCACCCCCCGTTATTACCTAAGGACGGTCATTTACGCTTGTTGGTAACCGACCGTCACCTTAAAAATTCGCATGCTGGTTATAATGCGCTCTTGGCCATTTTGCAACGCGAGTTTTGGATTTTGTCTGCCCGAAGAATTATTCGGAGTGTAGTCTTTCGCTGCATCCCTTGCTATAAGCTCAAGGCTTCTACCATGCAGCCCTTGATGGGAGACTTACCGGCAGATCACGATACTCAGAGCAGGACGTTTGACGGTGTTGGCACGGACTTCGCTGGTCCCTTTTTGGTGAAAACGTCGACACTTCGAAACAGGAAGACTGTTAAGGCCTACTTGTGCTACTTGTGTGTTTTTGTTTGTCTTTCCACAAAGGCCGTACACTTAGAACTGGTCTCCTCGCTTACGACCGAGGCGTTTGTAGCCACATTTGACAGATTTGTATCCCGCAGAGGGCTGCCTTCCTTGATCCGTTCCAATTGCGGCACTAACTTCAGGGGCACTTATAATTATTTGAATGATGTTGTTAATTTCCTTGAAACCAACAAGGCCGATATAGGCAATAGGCTTGCCTGACGTGGGATAAATTGGTTGTTTTCCCCACCAAATTGTCCACACTGAGGTGGTATATTTGAGGCCGCTGTAAAATCGGCCAAAACACACTTGCGCAGGACAATCGGTGAGTCTGTCCTTACATTTGAGGAACTCGCAACTGTGTTTTGTAAGATTGAGGCCGTTTTGAACTCTAGGCCATTGTGCCCGATCTCCTCAGAACTGAATGATTTGGAGGCCCTTACGCCGGGCCAATTTTTGATTGGTCGCCCACTTGTCGCCTTGCCTGAGTACCCTTATATTGATACGAGACCTAATCGTCTCTCGCGTTTTGAATTGGTACGCCAGATTACTCAGAGCTTTTGGAAACGCTGGAATTTGGAATATTTGCACATACTCCAGCAACGCGTTAAGTGGACCGACAAGACCGATCCACCCAAGATTGGTGACCTCGTTTTGATCAAGGAGTCTAACCTTCCGCCACTCAGATGGCGCAGGGGGCGCATTCTTCGTTTGGTAACTGGGGCTGATGGAGTTCCCCGATTTGCTGAGGTCTTGGTGGACGGTTCGATTCTGAGGAGAGCGGTTGCAACATTGTCACGTCTACGAACCGATTAGCGGACCGGTAGGCCGGTCCGGGGCGGGTGGATGTTTGAAATAGAAATAGTTTTATGATAAGTCAAGTCGATTATATCGATTTAGTAACGTTTAGTTTAGTCTATTGTAAATTTTGACTATGGTCACACTGAACTGTCTTTCACTTTTTTTGGTTCTTTGTCGTTTCCCGGTAAAAAAGTTGTCTTGACCACGCCGTATCTTGTAAGCACGCAGTTTTTTGTAATCTTGAGTTTTTTATTATATTTGTATAGATATAGATTATCAAAGATTATAAAGCCAAAAAATATTTTTGACTGTAATAATGTAATAAAGAATAATATTTAAAGTAGGTATATATTTTTGTAGGATCTAATTCTTTCTGCACTAAGGTTTACATTTTCGAATAAATTACCTTAATGTTGTTAGAGATATTAATTTAGAAATTATAGTAATATTAATCTTGGCTTTTGCTATTACTACTAACTAGACTTGTTGTTTACATGTAACGAAACAATATATAATATTAGTAGCATATTTTTGATACAAGGTAAAGCTATCCAAATACTCTTTACCCCATTTAAGTGTTACCGTATTTTTGATATTCTTTTTTCATTATTGTCGGAAAAAATACATTTTTATAAAACAAATATTTGTACTCGCTGGCCACAAAACATTTATTTTTAAACAACTGCCACTCCACCTGTTTAATATCGCACTGAACACCCAGAATAAAGCCTTGGTCTGCATTGTCTCAAAAATATATTTCCTAAATGAGGATAGCACCCACAGTTAGAGCAGTGATCTGACTACATCACCCTTGCAGTCGACAATATCAAAACGGTAACTATACATTTGATGTACTGTATTTATGATCTTGAACATTTTATGTTTTAGCGCACTGGATGAAAGAGCGAGTAGAGTGCAGGTTCACTTCGATAAAATGACTTGCATGAAGTACAGGCGAGAAATCCTCTACACGTGGGATCAGATGTTGGGTAAGTATGAGAACACCTCAGTCACAATCTAAGTTTTCAAAATCCTTAGAATATTATATACTAAGTATAATAAAATTGTAGTGAATATGGATGTTTACTGACTGTGTCAGAAAATAAGCTCCGCCTGTATGGGAAAAGGAAAAGAGGGAGGACCGGGAAGAAGAAGAAGAAATATGAGAGTCACTGAGAGTGCCGGAGGCACCGTCCGGCACTCTCAGTCACTGAACTAAAAGCAACTGTATTGCGTCTGTTACTTTCCGTCGATATCTTGCAAGAGGGTAGTATCTTCCCCTGCTGAACCGTGTCGAATTATTAGAGCCTTGCTAATTTCAGCATAAATGGGCATTCATGCTGAAATTAGCAAAGATCTATTAATTAAAAATGTTTCTTGTTGTCTGGCTGCCGTCGATTATATTTTAGAATAAGAGTAAATAATAATATTAAATTGAATGTTGTATATTGAAACCTCAGGTGAATTGGCCTAGATTTCAATCACACCTAGAAATTAGGTTATACCTACTCAATATCCAATACCCTATTGCGGTAACAATCTCTTCTTAAGTCGTACTGCTGAACTCAATCAGTCAATGTGCGCTCTGTCGGTAAAAAAATAAGATTTAAAGAATCGACTGTTAGGCGCTACGAAGTTCGCCGGGTCAGCTAGTAGTTTTATAATTTTACTACATACTGCTGTGCAATGCATTCACGAAAATTATGTAACTTTACTGAATATTTATGTTAGACTTATTTATATTTTTCTTTCCAACTGGTAGCTGTACACAGGCACCTTATGAAATATGCAGTGATTTGCAGCTGTTATTGGGACTAATAACAGCTACGAACGGAACCACAAAACAATATTCATTTGTTAATTAGTGTGTGCTTGAGGCAGCGATAGCAAATGCTCATTGGACTGACCAACTTGTGCTCAGCCTATCAAGTCAGTATTTAGTCTAGTGTAGATAGGCTCTTATAGTGTTTCAGATCTTAAATTTTTATAAGTCAACTGAAAATGCTACTCGGCTTTTAATCTTAATATATAAAATCCTTGCGTTGCTAACTGACTGACAGACACGCTGCAGCCGAAGCTATTGGGCACAGGAAGCTGAAATTTGGCATGTTTGTTCCTTGGGGACCGTAGGGGTGCACTAAGAAGGGATTTCCCGAAACTCCCACGGGATCGGCCAAAACGGGTAAATTAAAAAAAAATGCAGGTGTAGCTGCTGGCGTCCTCTAGTCTTCGATAAAATATTTATATATTTTTGTAATTTTTGCCACTACTTAACGCATTCCGTTCCATGTTATTTTGACTTTCAAACATATATATTTAAGGAACGTTTAAGTAATTTCTCACCACCACAAAAGTTACATTCACAAAGAGTACGAAGATTTTACATAGAGTTACAATTTATTATTTAAATTAAGTACAGCAAGCAAGTTTGTATTGACAAACAGTTGTTTTACAATGAAACAACTTATCAGTTAATAAACTTATATTATCTTTAGCTAGTTGCTGTCATTCGACATGTTCTATGAGAACTCCTAAGATAATATTATAACTTTTATATAATTCGCTACTCTTTGTGGCAGCAGTTGTTTCACTATGTGTAATCTCAGAGGACATAGTGCAACACCTTCCAAAGATCACGTTATCGTTATAACATACTAGAGGACGCCAGCAGCTACGCCTGCATTTTTTTTTAATTTACCCGTTTTGGCCGATCCCGTGGCAATTTCGCATAATCCCTTCTTAGTGCACCCCTACGGTCCCCAAGGAACATACATGCCAAATTTCAGCTTCCTGCGCCCAATAGTTTCGGCTGTAGCGTGTCTGTCAGTCAGTCAGTAACGCAAGGATTTTATATATTAAGATTGTGAAATCAATTCAGAGTCATTACAATACGAAATATAGCTTTAAGCCGTAGGGCAGTTTAGTGGTGTGCTGAATATGAGTAGTAACACTGTTGTCCAGAATGCTGCATTTATGCTTAAATGGTCTCGACCTGTTTTTTCGGTTTGCTTTCGTTGGCTGGCCGGGGTGAATATTTTTTTACGAGGGCTCGTAGGACGCTCAACTCTGTGTTGCCTGGCCAGAGGCGAGTCGCAAGAGCTTTTATCTCAGGCGTGACAGTGTCATTTTAGGAGCGTAGTTGTTGTTTGAAACCCACTCTGGTCTACTTTGTTACTAAGCCCGCGATTGCGAAACTCGCGTCACTCCGTTCGAAACCTCTAGCCCATTACACTAATATGTTCCATGCTGCCTTTGAATCAGACCGTGTGTAGCTAAGCAGCAATTACGAGAGGGCCCATCTGTTCCGACTCACTTCCAACCCACTTTTAGAGTATTTTGGGCAGATGCCGCTTATTATGGATGCATTATCATTCCTCCGAGTAGCAATATTATAGTCCCACTGCTGTGGTTAATCCGCAGTTATCAAGGCTCCACAGTAGTTATCCCATCAATTTTTAGATTTAAACTCCCAAAGGACTTTTGTTCGTTGGACCTATGTCTCCATTTAAACTTACCAAAGGGCCGTGTATTTTTTTATACTTTATTTTTATTGGGCGAAGAATATTGACTTGTATGATTAAAAATATTTGTATCAGAAAAATATAGAAATAATCTACCCATTTCGAAGTTACTATGAGAAATGTTAGGGCAGGCGACGTTTCTCATTCATAAAGTTCACCGGGAATAATTAATTTAAAATCTTTTGAACCTAGTTTTATAGTTTAGTACTATATGGACTAAGACCCTTACCCTTTTCATAGTGAGAAGAGGCCCGCGCCCAGCAGTGGGACAGTATAAAGAGCTGATGATGAATGACGATTATATTTTAGAGGCACTTTATTTCTGGATACTCTAACATGTAAAATACCCACATGTCAAAATTTAAGTAAATTCAAGGTGAATAACTTCAAACAAATATATTAGAAAGTATCTCGTTTCATATAAACAAAATAAACAATTTATAAATATCCATTCTTATGAAGTATTATTAGATCATTAACTTTTTATTAGCAGCTGTCTGCTAAATAAGGATCGTTTTACTCCTTAACTTACCTGTGTAGAACTTTTCCTTATCCAAAAAGGGATTGTTTGACGTAGAAAGATACTGTTGAACAATATTTTTATATCGGGCGGGCTCCTAAAATAGCAAGAGGTTATTCCAACAGAACCAATTTCAGTTAAAATAATATATTTTATTAGCAAAACAACTTGTGTCTATGCTGCAAAATATTTCTAAGTTTTAAAAATAATTTATGTGTTTTTTAATTGAAATAGTCGACTAACAAAGAAAATTTTACAGTCTTTGAAACTATTTTCCATGTCAATATAGGAATTTAAACTTTCGTGGTCATTTTCCATGTCGCTTATTGTTGGTCTTGGTTACTTGCCGGTTGAAAAGTGCCCTGAATTTTGTTTTTTTTGCAAAACTGATACTTACGATAATATATATTTTTTATTGTACACTAGTAGTAATAAATCACTTAAACTAGTGGTACAAGAGCGATTTTATCGCAAATAGCCATTTCTTCCAGGCAATCTGGTATGGAATAAATGATTTAATGACCGTGAAATAGGGAAGGCTTTGCTGTACCGTAAAAAGTTCATGATATGAGCAATTCAGTTACTTCCATATTAATCGTAACGATGTCAACCTAAAGATGATTTGTTGGTAGTAGAGTCTTGCTGACTGAATATTGACGTAAAGTAACAGTATCTCAACTGTTGCACTTTGTGCGGTGAGTGAGAGCGCCGGAGGCCTCATCCCCTTATCCTCATCTCGCTCCTATTTTTTTTCCCATCCAGGTCACCAACGCACTTAGGGCTCCTCTGGTGTCGCGGGTGTCTATGGGCGGCGGTAATCGCTTAGCATGAGACGATCAGTCTGCTCGTTTGACTACGATGCCATAAAGATGTTAACTGCTGGACTTAGGTTCCCAAGGCTTTCACACTACTATGGCCAATACTTTTAACAGCCAACCTTGGCGGTATCTTCGGTCTGTGCGTGGGGGGCTCCATCATCAGCGTCATCGAGGTGCTGTGGTTCCTCTGTGAGCTGGTGCTCGCACTCGTGACGTCATACTGCAGGAAACCTGTCGCTCCCACACACATCAACAACAAAGTACTCATCGTGTTGCAGAAGCACATGGCGTCCGAAAGAATCGCAGATAAAATTATTCTTAATGGGAAGTACAAATATGTGAATTAGATTTTGAGTTTAGTTTTAGTATGTCAGTCTGTATGAAATGGCTTGAAATCGTACATTTTTATGAAAACGTAGTGCTGTGTTTTAGTTACTTTTTGAAGATTCTAATCATTATATATGTGTATAATTAAGTAATTACGTTGTAATGCTTTAGAATGTAATTTGTGATAATATCATAAATAACTCATTACCATTACATTATCATTAAAAACTTGCTCTCAAACATTTAATGTATAGTAGTTTCCTGATTCGTGCAAATCTTTTAAAAACGATAAAATATACAAATTATAAAACAAGCCCTGATATTATTTAAGATTTTGACGCATTTATTGCTTATAGACTTATAGCTTGATGTTCATATACGAAATGATGCGAAAGTTTCAATGACATTAATAATATAATTAATTGCACAAACTTCTGTTCGTCTAAATCCGCTTGCGAACCATTCAACTTTAATTATATTTCACTGCATGAATCTCACACATGACCACACTTTTTATAAACACCTGTATCATAGACAACAATCATTGCCATCAATGCCATTTTATCGCAGTTTTGCACCTTGTATAAATTAGCCTAAAATTGTGTTTCATGGATTTTTAGCTGTAATTGGATTAGATTTTTTGTATTTTTGGAGTTATATTTACAATTGTACAGTTTAGTTAATCATATAGAAGGAATTATTTGTGTTCAATTGTTTTTAAGTATTAGTAGCTAACAACAAACTAAATGTGTACTTTTACGATATTTTTCGTTCACATTTTATTGCGAAATAAATCTTAATTACTTGCTTGTAATAGTTAATACATAGTTGTATATTTCTTAGAATTATAATCTTAAAATATAAAATCCTTGCGTTACTGACTGACTGACAGACACGCTACGGCCGAAACTATTGGGCACAGGAAGCTGAAATTTGGCATGCATGTTCCTTGGAGACCGAAGGGGTGCACTAAGAAGGGATTTCCCGAAATTCCCACGGGATGAGCCAAAATGGGAAAATTTAAAAAAATGCAGGCGTAGCTGCTGGCGTCCACTAGTCATTCCATAAATGCCTACCCGAAGTACGTAGTGTTTTAATTTTCATAGCTTCTGTGTATTTCCTTAAAGCTTAACACGAACGTTGTTTCCACATTTCAAAAGGTATAGTCCAATCCAATTGTACTTTAGCTTTTTAAAACTAGTTTTGTGATGTTTATGAAGCTATATTAGTTTATGTTTGACACTTTGTTCGCGTAGGGACTGATATAATATTGATGAACTTTAATATTCGCCCTGTTCCGAATGTTGTATGAATAAAATTAATAATATGGTAACAAAGACTCCCACGTTTGACCCGCCCACACTATTATTATAGAAAACAAATAATTTTGTAATTATTGAGCAGAAATGTATAATTGGTCATCGGAATAATAAGAAGCCTCGTACAATACAATTCAAAATAAATTAAAGGGCTTTGTGCAATTCTGGTTCCACAACGACTTACTTACAGTGCTCGCTACATTGCGTGCGTTAGATTCTTGATGATCTGATCACTGATGATCAGTTGGACAGTTAACAAGTGAAAGAGTCACAATCAAATTAACACCTGTATTTGTAATGTTAGTTTCGATTATCTAAATGTGTAAAATATCTAATTATTACCTCCTTATTACGTTACCTTTTGTTTGCAAAAAAGTGTACATACTTATTAATATGGTGTCAGTATTAAATAATAAGACACCTAGCGTTGATTAAAGTTTTCACCTGAATTAATTTTTATTATTTTGTTGTCATGCTTAAGGCGCAGTGTACAGTACACTGAGTTCAGCTGTTGCTGTCACTGTCGGATTGTATACATAAGAAAGAGAAGCGCGATGACGACGGGACGTTCAGAACGAGTTATTTATCATTAAATACATTAATCCTTACAAATATCTTATTCCAATCGATAAATAAAAACAACAGTTCCCTTTATTATTATATATTACATCACTGTTATTAATATTATCAAGATTTGTTTATAAATAATACAGTTACTACAAGTAATTGCTACAATTTCAATTTTAATGGTTATTTTATGGTTTTTTTTTATCGAGAAAATTTACCGAAAACGTGTTTTGAACACAATGGTCCCCCCATAAATATGATCAAGATTAACATATATTTTTTTAGCTGCTCTAATATGTATACATTTGGCTAAAAAACTGTTTTGTGAAGCCTATTTTGACTTGGTACAGCGCCTTAACAAAAAAGTTAACGCCAAGGCTCAGCTCTTAGCAGTCAAATAGAAAATTGGGCAAGTGCGAGTCGGACTCGCGCACGAAGGGTTCCGTTCCGTACCATCATCTATAAAAAAAAATCACGTCTGTTGTATATATACTTGAATACTTTTTAAGTTTCTACCTGTTTATTAGGATCGAGTGGCAAATTGCTGAAAAATTACGTTTGCTGTATGGGAGCCCCATTATTATTTACTTTTTTATTTATTTAATTATTTATTTTGAAAGGTAATTTACAACTTACAACTACATATTTTGTGAAAATTTATCTACCTGTTACAGTAATTTTGAGCACAAAATACAAAAAAAAACACGTTTTTTGTTTGGGACCCCTTAATATTTTATTTTGTTTTATTTTTAGTATTTGTTGTTATAGCGGCAACCGAAATCGGTTGCCGCTAAGAAAGCTGAAATTTTCACAAATTATGTATTTACATAATTTGTGAAAATTTCAGCTTTCTAGCTATCACGGTTTATGAGTTACAGCCTGGTGACAGACAGACAGACAGACCGACAGCGGAGGCTTAGTAATAGGGTCCCGTTTTTTACCTTTTAGGTACGGAACCCTAAATATGAGTTATTTGTTATTTTATTTATTTATCTTAATGTGAGTTCACTTAATACAATTTGCCTAAATACTCTGTAAGATAAAAGGGAATATTTATAATCTTCTTCAATAATTTTCTCATAAAAGTGACGCAAGAAAAAATACTTTTAGAAACATTCTAAGAAATGTAATTTCATCTACATTGACAACATTTTCTCATCGCATTCATTGGAGTACATCTCCTTTAATCAGAGCCAGGCCAATCAGCCAAAAAAAATACAAAAATTGTATGTTACAAAATATTTCATATTTTCGTAAAGATAATATTTATTAAGCGTAATATAGTTCTATGTCAAATTAATAATGTTTTATATCTAAAATAATATTCAAAGAGAACATGACGGTGATTTTAATTATGTGAATCCTTAGTGCTTTCATTATTTTAGGCAATTGAGTACTCAACTGAATAAACATGTAAATAAATGTGTTATAAAAGTTTAGTTAATTTCCAGCTCTTTGAAATCAGCAAGTATCTCAAACAAAATATTTATTTTTCGTATAATTTAGATCATAAGAGTAACATTTATGAGAATTATATACATTTTCAAGTAAGGATCGAAAGATAGTGTGGCTGTTAGAAGTACTTAAAGAAAATTATACCACACTTTACACATCAGTGGACAATTCACAGTTGCATCACTAAAGCAGAGAGATTTCTTTAGTTTTTGGTTTATATTGATAAGCGATCGATTTGCGCTATGTGATGACAGGTGTAGTCTCTGTACGATTACATCGCACATTATTTTATAGTACGCATAAGCACTTTATTGTTATAATAAATTAATTAGTTCACGTTCAGCCCTGTTATTGTCAACTTGTATGTCTGGCAATAAACATTTTACTTAGCAAGAAGTAGAGTATAATTTCACCTCAACAATTCTAATGTATAAACAGACAAGTGCCCAAACATAGTGGTCCTAGGACATGAACACATGAACTAGTTAATGTGCTATGAAATCGGACTATAGTATAAAATAATGTGCGATGTAATCGTAGAGAAATCTCTGAAATCACACATAAAAGGTATTTTGATTATTATTTATGTACCTACTGAATATCTGTATCGTGTACAAAAAGTAATTTACAATGCATTACCAAATCCATCAAATATTCATGTCTGTACCCTTGAAGAAAATCACTCTTCGTCTCAGTAAGTCGGCGTGCTTCTGTGTCCGGCTTATCGCCTACGCAGTTTATTTTGCATATAAAGTACTTACTGCCTTCTGAATAATGGCTGTTTCAAAAGGTAGTGGGCGTTTTGTAGGAGCAGCTTTCGACTAGTTTTTCATACGCGCATGTGAATAGATGTGCGCCTTTTACCACATCATATAAGAATTGTTTGTCCGGTTTTATGAAGTGCCTAATGTAGCGCGTGTGTAAGTGTTTATGCCAGCATGACCGTTTTGTGCTAAAAAATACGCTAGTTTGAAATCGCTCTAACATTCTTTTATACGGCGTAAACAGTAAATCACTTATTATAGATCGAAATTCATATTTAAACACTCCGTGCTATCATCATCTTCCCAGCGTTATCTCAATTGTATTCAAGACATTTCGTCTTAAAACCCAAATCTGCTTTATGGTCAAATCAGATTTGACAGCAATTTTAGCTTTTCCACAGAGCATCGGCCGTTTGACTGGCGCAATCCATAAGGGTAAGATATTTCTAGATTAAGAGCAGTATCAGATATTCGAGGGCACGGTAATATTATCTAACAGTATTGTAACTCCATACAAACGCACGAAACTCGAGTTATACCTACGCGCCTCGAGCAGAGTACCCATTAGACTGTGCGGACTGTGCCAAGAGTACCCACAGCCGCGATCGTGCCGCAGCTCGCATTCGGCGCGTCTGGTAGGTATATAACTCACGAAGGCGGCCGAGTTTCGATACTGTTAGATTATATTACCGTGTCGAGGGTGACTCATCATAATTGTTTCGTGTAGTTAGGATAAATAATACTAAGTATCATGACCCCATTTCATTCCGTGGGCATCTAAAGATGTTATTAAGGAAAATTTACAAAGCAAACAGTTTCTTTGTGAAGACACGGAATACTTGATATCAAACCTCGTCTGGACAGCGTAGTATTATAGACCTAATCCTCCCATTGACTCACAGTACTTCTGTGATGTGAATTGGTATCAGCCTATGTGTTTTGGTGGTGGTGGTAGCAATTGACCATAATGACTGTCACATAACCTTCATGACACCTGAGTCTGAAGCCTAAATGTGGTACGGGGCAAGCGATAATTAACTTATTAAATATGCACATAACTGTGTCTTTTTCATCTTCGCCTATATCCAGCAGTGGACTCTTGCAGGCTGATGATGATGATGATGACGTAACGTCGATTCTCTGCATTGCAGTATGTTGGAATCTCCACTGGGCTATCGCTAAACCGATTAAATACTTCCAAATATTTTAATATGACTCCCGTGTTGTTAATCATTTTGTTTAAAAATATTGGCATTTTGGGTAAATAGCTTTGGCTTGTTAAACAAGACTAGAGCGCGAAATCTGTGTCAAAAGCAACACCCCAATACGTTCATGTTATTCATTCAGAGGCGAAATGGAAACGACATGAACCAGATTTACATTATTATAAAATACCACCGGAGTACATCACAACCTGTCCAACGAGTGAAATATGAAGCTATATTAACTGAGAGAACATTTAGAAGAGAGAAGCAAAATATTTTTTTAAGTACTTCGGCTAAATCATGACATTTTATGCGTCTTGGAAAAGATTCAAAAGTGATTAGTTTTTCTCTGCAAGCTAAAATTTCCTTATTTTCCTTTGAGTGCCCCTGTAATTTACTTTAATCGTTTTGAAAAGTATTTATGAGAAAGTTTGTAAACCGAAATAAAAACGTATTTCGACGGAGTTGGTAGCGTTAAAACCCATCCCTGTCTGTTAGAACTTATTGCAAACATAAAAATCATAGTAATAGTAAAGAATCACTTGCCCTGACTGCCAGATCATTGCTGAGCCTAACCCACTTAGCTAGAGATATTTTATAAGCTGGAGATGTTAAATTAATAAGAAAACGTCGACATAAGTTAGTAGCTTATAGGTAAGTACTTAAAATAAAAACACATATTTTACGTCCACTTCTTAATTTAAATGTATATTTCAAGTGTCGGTACTTCAACGTCCAACAATATTGACACACAATCAAACTGTATTGCAGCTACGTTTACATTCACTGATCGCTAGACTTGACAGATGTTATTAATCCTGCTGGTTGTTGTACATAAATCATTTTTTAACCTTTCGTATTTTTACCTATATTAATGGAACTATTTAAATTCATTTGAATTGTTTTTTTTTTAAAGACAACTCCCGCACTACGACTAAATCCTGTGTCGCGGGGGACTTTACAAACATACGACTAACGGACACAATGAACACCCAGACTCAAGACAACAATTTATGGATGACACAAAGTGTTGTCTCGTGTGGGGATCGAACCCACAACACTCGGCGCAGTGTCAAGCGGCGAGGCAGCCGCTTAAACCACTACGCCAACCGTGCAGTCTTTACATTATATACTAAGGTTTGCCTGCACTTTCACCCACGTGAGTGTCGTTTATCGGGGTAAAAATTGCCTGTACGACTTTCTAGCCAAGCAATAATACACACAAAAATCGTCGTAATAGGGTGACAAAATTGAATATACTATTTATTATAATTGCACAGAAGTTGAAAAATAAACGTATTTACTTTAAAAAGTCAAAGTGTCTCTTCTAGACAAGCTATGTATAAGCGTCTTTATACAGAAGACACTTATGCATAGTTAATACGTTATAGAACTATACCATGAGCTGGGACCCAAATCTCAAATGAAAGAGATTATCATGTTACAAAGTAAATCGCAACCTGAAGTAGGCTGTAATTTTATACTTTATAGGCCAGTTTGAATGGGTAAATATTTTAAGTGTTCTCTCCGATAAATCCAGTTTATGTTACTTCGCAGAATTTAACAAAATTGTGTTTCTTTTTCGAAGTTATCTAAAGTATATTAACTATCTTGTATTTATAATCTGTCTGCTCCAAGAGCCATCGGTATACGAAGTATGTGCCCATTAACACTTCAGGCTCACTATTTGGAGATTGAGATATTGGTGACAAAAATTATCTACTATTAAGTAATGGTTGTTGAACATTTTCCGAGTTTGTTTATCTATGAGATAGCTGGAGGACTTAAGCGCAATAATCATCTATATATAACAAAATTGATATTCATTACTGGATCTCTTCTTGTACCTATTGCCCCTCTTAAGTACACAGCCATAGTGCCAAGCAATTGAATACAAAATGTTATTTTGAACACAAGTTTTTTGACTTCATTTAAATTTTTCTGTTGACGGTGATGACCTGATGACTGATGAGCATTCTCGACCATCTAAAAATATAACAATGCTTTTATAAATCTAAAGTATTTTCATAAGTTTAGCTTTAAATTTCAAATATTTTTTATAGATCATTTTGTACAAAAATGTTATAACAGTATAACAACAAAAATTGGCCGTATACTAAAATTCAATTTGACAAATAAGCAGGAAAGTGGGCCACAAAAATTCGTTCAACTAAATAACTTGCACAGTATCGAGTTGCGAATGAAATTTCTAGCTCAATTTAGATTGTTCCAAAAACTTTTCTTGAGTCGTCAACAAGGAAAAGAAACCGTCACATGAAAGTCTACTTCTTAGTCAGTAAGCGGATCAATACAGAAATAGGAACGTGAAGAAGTTTAACGGATTCATACGTATCCCGTATATACGTAACCGCCCTAATTCATCAAGATTAAGATCCAATAGAATAAGAAGTGGGTGTTGTAAGGCTGATTTTAGTCTCACGCTGACCGTCAGCGCTCATAGCTCAGCGCGTAGTTTGTCAGCGCTGAGGCTCAGCGTGGCTCGTTTTAATATCGTACTGTCCGCTTTACTGTACAGTCGACGATCAAAATGCGGCGTGTATTGATTATTGCTGCTTTGTACTATCTATCCCAAAAAAAATAAAATTGGCGACGACGAAGACTTCATGTTCATCCACTGATTGAGCAGAGAGCCGTTGCAGGAGAATTTGTCTTGTTATATGGCACTTTGAGGGCTTACAAAACTAAATTCCTTAATTACTTTCGAATGTCAAATAGAACTTTCGACGAATTACTGGCAAAGATACAGGATAAACTGGTCCATTGCAGCCTACGAATCGTGCCTATACCACCGATTGAACGACTCATCGATAACTCGACCTGTATCCACTTCGCGATTCGCCATGACTGTACGCGCTGATGACATCTGCTACGCTCGACACTAAAACGCTCACTGAAAGCAGAGGCGCTCGAGCGCTCGTCAGCGCTGACAGCTACGCGGGGCCGACGCACGACGCGTAGGGCTGCGTAGCTATCAGCGCTGACCACCGTGCGCGCTGATAGCTACGCGTCATTCAAAAACGCTTCCTAGAAGTTCATATATCTCGGCCATCAGCGCTGACGGTGCGCGTGCCGTCAGCGTAAGACTAAAACCAGCCTAAGAGGCAAGTAAGATAAATACACTAAGCAAATAGTATATTTGCTAAGATAACGAGCACTTCACTTTAAACCCTTTATAAACTCGTCTGGTCAGCGTGGTAGGCGAAATCCTTCTTTTGATTCACAGTACTATTTTGACGCAAATTAGGTGGGACTTGACCCAGTAGCTAACTGCAAAAGTCTATCATGAGTTTAGTAAGTATAATATTATCCTTCTCTAAATTTAGCTTTGCGCGAGGTATTCAAACTTATCAGAAATCAGAAGCCTAAGCAAACTGGCGGTAATACTAAGTTAAATCAAATTTATCTCAAAGGATCAAATATTTTATCATCGACAATAATCGGGTCGTCCGCCTGATTTCGTACTTAATCTCAAACGGCTTATCGACTCAAATCCGACTTTGAAATCAATTTGCACGGGATTTATGTCATTGTATTAACCGCATGAATTTGAAGCCAGGCTTCGCTTTGTTTAAAAGTGCTTGGCATGAAAGCGTAATTTACTGAACACTATAAACGACTTTTACTTCAGTGACTTCTTGAATCCTAAGGAATAATGTCATATCTAGAAATAGACAGTAACATCGTAAGACTATGATATTATCGCTTCGTATTTATTTTGTCATAAATAAGGTTTACTTGGCAAGGACTTAACTTATTTCAAAGTACCGGTTCTAGTAGCAATCTACTATAATAGAATGCAAGGCTTATCGTACGAAAAAAACTACAGTAAAATGAAACGAAAGCAAATATTTTCTTGTATCCACGAAGTTTCTTGACACATAGTATCGTTAATAAATGTGATAGCTTTGTAGAGTAGGGTTATGTAAGGTGTGTATGCTTCACGATTGCATAACACCAAGCGCTGCCAGACGATGCTGATTTTTGAAGTAACTGAATTTACAGAATGAATACTTTTATAATAAAGTGTTTGCGCATTGTCGCTAGTTTGGCAAGCGTCTGATTTATGGTAAGCAAGCAGGAAAGGTAGACATGGACATAACTAACCGTTTGTTAACTTTGGGGTTTAAGTTTTACTTGTGTTGAGCATGATTATCAAAATACCTTTCTAGGTCAGTAACTTTCAGGTGTTTTATCCATTTTAATTATCGTTACAGCTGTGAGCCGTTGGTATTTTTTCGTGTATCTGACTGTCATCATTACCACGTTGAATTGTCCGCGAAATTTATGTAAGATTTGTGGTCGCTGGGAGCAGCGATCGATTTATTATAGAGAACGAGCATTCGGTCACCTGCTTTCAAGCCTAAAGCCCAAAGCTCCTTTTAGGAGATCGGCAGATTTGGTACTCATAGTGATATATCACAATGAGTACCAAATCGGAATAAGTAAAGTCCTTGCCAAGTAAACCTTATTATGACAAAATAAATACGAAGCGATAACATCATAGTCTTACGATGTTACTGTCTAGTTCTCGACATGACATTATTCCTTAGGATACAAGAATACACTGAAGTAAAAGTCGTTAAAAGCGTCCAGTAAATTAGTTTTTCAGCCCAAAGTCTGCCTTCAAATTCATGTGGTTAATACTATCACATGATTTCTAAGTCAGATTTCAGCCCATAAGCTGTTTGAGATTCAGTGCAAAATCGGGCGGACGACTCGATTATTGTCAATGAAAGAATATTTTATCCCTTCAGTTAAATTTGATTGAACTTCGTACTACCGCAAGTTTGGCTGGGCTTCTTAAATTTGATAAGTTGAAATACTTGGCTCAAAGCTATATTGAAGGAAAAGTTATGTCCCTACTATACGCAAGAACATCCAGACAGCCTATTGCAGTCCACTACTGAATAGAAAAAAGGGCATAATTTGTACAATAGCATTGTGAATCAATAGGAGGATTTGACCGACTAACCCACGCTGACCAGACGAGTTGGTATAAGGTTTGTCGATGATGATTTTTCCTTCTCTTAGCAAACATACTATTTGTTTCGTCTATTTTCAGATTTTCTTAGTAGCCTCATACGACACCCACGGAATGAAAAGGGGTAGTGAAAACTTCTCTTAATCCGTCACTACATGAATAGTAGAACATAATAACATAGTAGCTCTCACGTCAATGACGTAACAACACGTCTCGATACGAATGTATCCGTCAAACTTCTTCACGATCCAATTTCTGTATTGATTTACCTCTTACCCACTGAGAAGTAGTATTTCGTGTGACAACATAGTTTCTCTTGTTGAGCGTCATCAAAAAAGTTTTCGGAGTATTCGAATCCCTTGAACTCGAAATTTTATTCGCAACTCGATATTGTGCAAGTTATTTAGACGAACGAATCTTTGTGACCCACTTTTCTGCTTATTTGTCAAATCGAATTATAGTATACGGACACTTTCCTGTTAGCGTTGCTGCTATCACTTCTTGCTCTTCTTAATGTTGTCATAAGATGAATGATGTTGAGATTTGCACCGTTAAATAAGGGAATCAACTTTACTTTATTAATGTAATTATAATATTTTAGAACTTTGCAAAAGTATAAAAATACACTTTGAATAAGTGTTATAATTGCAATAACTAAACGTGCAAATGTTATTAAAAAAACGCAGTATACTTAAAAAAAACTTGCCATATGTAAAACAGAAATTGCTTAAACTCGATTGAGTTAAATCAAATGTTACTCATTTGGACCATTCTTGTATTCAAAAGCTAACATCAAAAATACTTTAATTAATTATAAGTATTACCAATCGGGACTGAACAGTACAGTACTTAAAAAGCTTTATTTAATTAATAATTTTATTTTGACAAAATCGATTATATTAAAATCGATATAAAATTGATATGGCAACATTTTATTGACAGAACAAGAAAATCGTAAACAATCCGGCAAATATCAATGGCGTTATATTGTCATTTGTGACAAACAGCTGTCATTAATGTCATAGGTAGATCTAGAGTCACAGGACCTATCTACTTACAGCCTGTAACGTAATACTACACGTATTGCGTTCTAATATCTCGCAGGCGCTTAACGCCAGCTTAGCCAGACATCGTTCGCAATATTACCTAATATAGTCATGTTCACCAGCCAAAGGCAGTTGTGAGTCATAGGCCTACACCTATATAAGATGGGTGCGCGTTGTAGAATGGTCACTTTCCCTAGACATCGGAACGCTGCCGCTACACCTCGCGATTATTCTACATTCTACTTCCTATCTACTGTCCCGCTGGGGTTCACCCTACGAGCTCACTGCACCTGATGTTCTTCCTACGGGCCACGTTCTTCCTACGGGCTACAAGCCACGAGCTGCTGGCGCCGTGCCGCTACTAGCCAGCTGCCACCCAAGCCTCCGTTCCTGCCTACGAGCTCCTACAGCCAGGCCACGGACGCCTGAGCCTGACCGCTCGACCCACATCGGCTGCACTGCCTGAGACCCGCTCAGCCTGAACATCGACCACAGAGCTGCCTGCGCAGCGCACCTTGGCCAGCTCATCGGCGACCCTTCGAGCAGCTACCCTGCGAGCGTTGGAGAGCAGCAGGAGTCTACACTCCAGCCAGCTCAGGCCAGTGGTTACCTAGTTCGGTCATACTGTATGTAAGCGGTAGTGAGACATAATAAAGAACCTGTTCAGCCTAGCAGTGTTTCTCTCGAACCCCGACATCCTACCTGAGATCCTCCGTCTCAGTGGCGCCCAACTCTATTTGTCTCACTTCCAATTACTGCAGTTGTTCTTGTTTAGGAGGTCAGTCTTTGTAAACGAGGAGGTGCAGACATCAGCGAACTGGTACGTAATATCTAACTTGTGTGTATCTGTGTATTGCTGTCTATCTTTAATTTCTATTCTTGTATACCTATTATGTGTTATCTTACTATTGTCTAATTCAAATTTCAACTACCGATTCCCTACGTAACTGTTCGCAATTTGAAATAACCGTTTTTTATTTTTGCAAGTCACTATCTATTGTCTACATTTTTACACCGAATCGTCGTAGTTTCTTTGTAAAGCAGAACTATTGCACACGGAGGGCTGTAATATACTTACGTTCTTTTCTATCATACTTATTTTATATCATCATGAGCACTAACCCTATCAAGTACTTTCTACTTAATAAAAATGAATTGGCCTACGAGGTCGCTATTCGCGGAGAGGAGCCGGCTACCTCTGTTTTAGGTTTACGGAAGCAGCTACCTAAACTACTCGAGCTGATTCCGAATGACGAAATCCTAGAGTCAGGCCTAGACATAGCAGACGACTTCAAGGGAGCTAGCCTGTCAGTTACCGATTTAGATTCGCGAATCTCTTCCCTTAAGGAGCTATACGACCACAACTTGGCTAAGCGAACTACGGCTTTGCACAACCAGGTCTACCACAGATTGGGCAGATTAGACAAATCCGAACCTAAATACGGCAAGAAAATATCCGACCTGACTGAACGCTTTCGGATGCTGTCGGCAGAGCTATCTAAGATAGAACACTCGAATGTTCCGTCGGCGGAAGTCGGAGCCACGATGACTTGCACGGATTCAACCCCTGCACAGGCAGCGTCGACTCCGGTAACTGTCCACTGTGAGCATTTGAGGGTTGGCGAACTATCGAAACTCAAATTCGACGGAACAGGCTGCGTTCGTGAATTTCTACAACGCGTGACGGAATTAAGGACGGTTAGAAATCTACCTGCCAATAGATTATTCGATTACGCGTCCGAAATTTTTACTGGTAATGCGTTACACTGGTTTCGCGGTGTTAAAAATTCCATTTCTACATGGGACGAACTAGCTAGTAAACTCACAGCTGATTTTACACCGTACGACTATGATTATAAACTTTTAGCCGAGATTCGTAATCGTACTCAAGGGCAAACTGAGGGTATAATCATCTACTTATCAATTATGTTCCAACTTTTTGCGCGATTGTCACCGAACACGGTACTAACCGAACATGAAAAATTAAATATATTGCTTCACAATATTAGACCGTGTTATTCTACAGTACTAGCTTCATGTACTACGGCTATAGACACTATAGACACTCTAAAAACACTATGTCTAAACTATGAGAGGTTCCAGTGTTTAAGTGCACAATTTCACGAACCTAGTTACCCTACGTCTAACACAGTAGCACCTGATTTAGCTTACATAAATAAAAAGGACACGCACGGTCACTATAATAATTCACAGTACTATAAACCGTCTAAACTAAAAAACTACGCTTCTGTCGCATCTATAAATGTCGAACCGAACGATACACCTGTGCCTAACCCGCAACACTATGATGTCAACATGATATCTAAATCAGCTGTTCCTACAAAAATAACTAATAAGAGGTGTGTATTTTGTCCGCGATGCCGTTCAACTGATCACTCACTAGGGACGTGCAAGCGAGAACGTTATCCGATATGTTTTAAGTGTGGCCTTAGGGATGTCACGTTCGTAAATTGTCCTAACTGTAAAAATATTTTTTTTTCAAAAAACTAATTTACTCGGATCGTAGTTCGTCAAATAAGATGACAAACCCTACCGTTTGTACATCCTCTAAACCTAAATATTTTGACAAAGAAGACTGGAAAAATTGGCTGAACACTCTAAAAGTGTATTTTTCCAGTTATTCTGTGGCTGCGATCCGTGATCAAAAACCTAATACTGATTTTCGACCCTATGTTAATGTAACCATTAAGAATCTACCCCTTACTGGGTTGCTTGACTCAGGTTCTGCCGTGACTATATTGGGCAATAATTCTCATATAAAAATTATTTCTCAAACTAATCTCCCTTTGAATAAGTGCGACAACCCTACTATATTTTTTCGATCGGTGGGTGGTCATCGTTTGACACCGATCGGCTATATCAACCTACCCACCACTTTTGAAAATAAAACTTATAACTTAAAAGCGTACGTAATTCCAGAAGTCATTAGTTCGTTAATTTTAGGTATTGACTTCTGGAAAAGATTTAAATTGTTACCAAACTATATTAACTCTGCTTCTTTATCTAATAATTACTCTCGTAGTAATTCCTTGCCTAATAAAGTTAATGCTACCGTGTCAGCTATTGATACTAACCCTGATATCGAGACTACAATAACCTCGGATCAGTGGTATACTACAACCTACAATGGCTGTAAAAACTCACCTAAATCTTTCCCTAATTATTCTATCAGGAATGATAAATTGTACAGATATATGGTATCTAAATGTACATTGCGTAAAGTATACGATTGGAAAGAGGTCCTACATACTTCGGATAGATTAAAGAATACCATTCGGAACTCGCTGCGGGTCATTTAGGTATTTTTAAAACGTATAAACGTTTAGCGCAGCGTTATTATTGGCCTGGTATGCACGCTGACATTATTAAGTTTATATCTTCGTGTGATACTTGTGTCGCACGTAAACACCAAAACAATGGTACTTTATATACACACACATACAACTTACGTCGTAAACTGGCTGGGTTTAACGTGGGTGATACTGTGTGGAAAAGAATCGACGACAAATCATTTGGCGAAAAACTAGCTCCTAAGTTTACCAAGTGTACTATTATTGCTAAAAAGTCACCACTAGTATACGAATTAGCGGATTCGTCGGGTAAATCTATTGGCAGTTGGCACATTAAAGATTTAAAACTAATTAACTACACTGATTCCTAACCTAACTAGATTCTTTCATTGTACCTACCTGCAGTTTGAGTTTCATAGTCACTATCTACTTAGCACTGTCTACAGAAGTTCGGAGGACTTAGTTAGACGGATTTTTCTTGTCTAGACACGAAAAATCCTGCTGTACAGAGCGGGGTATTGTAACGTAATACTACACGTATTGCGTTATAATATCTCGCAGGCGCTTAACGCCAGCTTAGCCGTTCGCAATATTACCTAATATGGTCATGTTCACCAGCCAAAGGCAGTTGTGAGTCATAGGCCTACACCTATATAAGATGGGTGCGCGTTGTAGAATGGTCACTTTCCCTAGACATCGGAACGCTGCCGCTACACCTCGCGATTATTCTACATTCTACTTCCTATCTACTGTCCCGCTGGGGTTCACCCTACGAGCTCACTGCAGCTGATGTTCTTCCTGCGGGCCACGTTCTTCCTACGGGCTACAAGCCACGAGCTGCTGGCGCCGTGCCGCTACTAGCCAGCTGCCACCCAAGCCTCCGTTCCTGCCTACGAGCTCCTACAGCCAGGCCACGGACGCCTGAGCCTGACCGCTCGACCCACATCGGCTGCACTGCCTGAGACCCGCTCAGCCTGAACATCGACCACAGAGCTGCCTGCGCAGCGCACCTTGGCCAGCTCATCGGCAACCCTTCGAGCAGCTACCCTGCGAGCGTCGGAGAGCAGCAGGAGTCTACACTCCAGCCAGCTCAGGCCAGTGCTTACCTAGTTCGGTCATACTGTATGTAAGCGGTAGTGAGACATAATAAAGAACCTGTTCAGCCTAGCAGTGTTTCTCTCGAACCCCGACATCCTACCTGAGATCCTCCGTCTCAAGCCTTTAGTTAAGTTCAAACTGAAATAACTTTTGAACGCAAAGGAGAATGCCGGAACCTGTACCAATTGCTTTAAAAAGAATGATAAACCGTAAATACTTTCACACATTTTGACTGCCATTACTAAATAAAATTATGAATCATTATTAAATCCGCCTTTACGAAATATTATAAAAAAGTAGAACTTAGATCAACAACTTCAGAATGCATACATTGCCAGCAAAAAAAAAGTCGATACCGAGCGATAAAAAAAATTGGTTGCCTGTAAAGTCGGTATACGGGCGAAAGTTTTACGTGACAACGACTTTGAGTGGTAAAATAATTTTAATGTGAATATTCATTCGTATAGTAGGAAGAAGGATGAAAGACGCGTGCCTTTCACTTTTTATGTCTGTCTCTCTCGCTCTTAGGCGGGACGCGTGCCTCTCACTCGCTCTCATTGTGAGCGCATAACGTGAGCGGAGCGTAACGCAGTTTCTTGAAGTGTCACCCGGCAAACCAATTTATAAGACGTTGTCACGTCAAAATCGAGTGTATTATTCTCAACATTAACGATTGCTTACACGATTAAATAATTTTGGATTCAATAGAAGGCACTATGATTGCGAATTAAAAAAACTGTGTTCTGTGTGATTTTATTAAATAGAAATACATATTTGGCTACTTAACTTGATTTCAGTCTTTGGTTGAGCAATTTATTCATTAATCGATTGTTTTTAAGTGATATCGATTTTAGATATAATTAAATCGAGATAACTACACTTGCAGTGTGACATTTGATAACTTGAGCAACTGTCATAAGTGTCAAATGTCAACCCCACACAACGTCGCCTACTACATTATTGTTATTATTTTGTTTTTATCCGTTGAGTTGAGGTTTGTTCTTCTGGGTCGAAACTACGTTTCTTTTAACTTTTTACATCATTCACTTATTGAAATTGTTATAAACAATTAGAAGTCAAGGACGAATTCCTTCCTTTGCAATATTTATGGCGGATTTTTAACAATACGGTTATTAGAAAATCTCAGAACTGCGGATTCGAAAACAAATATTACACGTACACGCACATACAGTAATATTAAACAATTAGCTGGCTAAAAATGTTCATTTCATGAAAAAGCAAGCGGTACAGGCTTCCATATAAAATCCGGCATTCTCCTTTCTAAAAATCTGATAATATTAACAGTAATTATAAATGATACTAGAGGACGCTAGCAGCTACGCCTGCAGTTTTTTTTTAAATTTACCCATTTTGGCCGATCCCGTGGGAATTTCGGGAAATCCCTTCTTAGTGCATCCCCACGGTCTCCAAGGAACACAGATGCCAAATTTCAGCTTCCTGTGCCCAATAGTTTCGGCAGTAGCGTGTCTGTCAGTCAGTCAGTAACGCAAGAACCCTAGCTCACTAACCACAATTTCAAGTATCGTTATTACTAACCATTCGTAAATTTTACGACGGATTGAAACACCAATATTTATTTATTCTACTTTATTTATGACACAACAAGGGCCTTAATAGGCTGTCTTAGTTTTCTCGTAATCAAATAATATCAGCTGTTTTAAAAATATTCTACATTGAACAATGGTTACACATAGAAAAATCGCTTTTTTGCAGCTCTTGCAGAAGTTTTGTTCTTCTGGGCCGAACGACGTCTTTGTTGTGGTCAAACGACGTCTTTTGCAGGACAGTAGCTGCAAGTTTTGCGAGTTCTAGGAACGTCTTGAATAGGACCTTCCTGAGGGTCATCAATTTTCAAGATCTCCGTGATGATCTGCTTCAAATTTCGTTGCAAAGTTATCGTCTGAAATCTCTCTTACAGCCAAGGCTTCATCAGTTCGTCCGCCATTTCTAACGCAAAAGGCCTCCTCTTCATGGCTTTTTTCCATTTCGGATCGCATTAGATACGTGGATGACATATGCGGTCACTATTGACAGATTTAGGATGTCGTTAAACAAGCACAGTGGCCATCGATTGGTCTTACTGCTGGTACTCATGATCGAGCACATCTGGTCTACAGTGTCCATGTATTTCTTTAATCGATGTTGATGGCAGTCAAAGTCAAAGTCAAAAATCATTTATTCATCTAGGTCACAAGGTGACGCTTATGAACGTCAATTTTTTTAAGTAAATTAATAATGCTTCTACATTTACATTTACTGCCCATTCGCAAAGCAATAGGTAGAACCACGAGAAAGAACGGGCAATAAAACTCGTGGCCACTCTTTTTAATCGCCAGTGTTATGGTACATATTTTGTTTTTGTAAGGAGCTGCAACAGTTTCACATTGTAATTAATTACTTGTAAATAGTAAATAAGAATATACATATTATATACAAAATATGTAGTTATTAAATTAAGTGCTGTAGTAGTCTTCAAATGTGAATCTTGTGTAACAGGAGCATACACTTACGCTTTATAATGTAGGCAACTCGCGATCATGTTCAGAACTATGGTGGAAAAGTATGTTACAGAAAGTGACGGTATATGAATACACGAAAATTACAAAAACGTTAGTATCCAGCCCATGATAACGAGTTACCTTCATCTAACACTGTAGCAAATTTTAATAAAATTTGTGGAACAACAATGAAAATGTAAATGTAGTAAGTTGAATGACCTAATAATGCATGAATATTAAATTAATAGAACTAGAGATATTATATAAAAAAAAAACTGAAAAGTAAGGTATCTATATAAATTAAAAAAATCAAGAGTTGTCTAGTGTATGTGACCACCTATCCTTATCACTGAAATAATCATTAATGGTATAATAACCTTTCCTAATAAGGCAGTCTTTTATTTTACTTTTGAACGTACTAAATGGCAATTCTAAAAGACTAATTAGTATTTTATTGTATATACGAATACCTAGCCCTACAAAAGAATTATTAACTTTATGTAAACGATGATAAGGGGCATATAACTTATGCCTGTTTCGAGTATTTATGTTATGTACATCACTTTTTGTAGTAAATAAATCTATATTTTGCCTAATATACAATATATTAGCAAATAAAAATTGCGAGGCTACTGTAAGAATCGTTCCCTAAGAGTATCTTTTGATCAGCAGGTTCATCATGTGTGGTAGAAAGAAAGTAAACTACCCTATTTGAGTTAGGTTTATAAGACACCAAAGTCAAAACTAAATATGGAAGTACCTACTCGTCTATTTCTAGAATTCGTCATTTCTTTGGGTATCTCTCAATTATTGCTTCGTTGAGTACCTACCTACCCCTGTGAGCTTATATGGCGGTTTCAACAGTTAAGCAACCAGAGGAACCGATGTGAACCAATTATCCATGGTTATATTCCGGTTCGACCCATATGATACGGTTTGTTGTTGTACGGTTTGTTTTCGACCCATGAAATCAAAATTTTGTAAAAACTATTGGACACTTTTAGACATTTCTAAAGTATAATAATTATTTTAATGTTATAATAAATAGTCTTATTATAATATTAAAATAATATATTCATTAGTAATTATGGAAAATAATTGACAAATAAATAAATACAAATCTTTGAAAAATAGTTACGTAGATTTTACGCCGATCACGCGATATATCCCGATCTAATGAGCGTGCATCCGCAATGAGTTTTTGTGGGTCACTGGCGATGCGAATTAGGAAGGTATTAGCACGGTAATATAATCTAACAGTATTCTAACTCGGCCGTCTTCGTGAGTTATATACCTACAGACGCGCCGTATGCAAACCAGCGGTAGGGCTGCCTGCCTCAAGTAAATTACATCTACCTACTTGACGTTTTTTTCTGGTTTTGTGACTGTTCATAATAAAATTACTTATATTTTTATTGAAACAAATAAAACCACAACAAAGCCGAAGGTTACAAAACTTAAATTTCAACACCTAACCTGAGCCAAAATGCCAAAACCTACGTCCTTAATAACTAACGAGTATAATAATAACTTTTTCATTTCGTAAATTAACGTCCATATTACTATCAGCACAAAGCAACTTGAAATAACAGTTATTTGGTTACCCATCCGATGTCCAACCGCTTTGACCGTTACTTAACGTCAACCATCTAATTGTGTATGCGCTACTTACAGTAATATCTATTCATTGCCAACTTGTTCGATAACGCTAAATACCATCTACCTTATCATTATAATTTCATAACGATATTACGTTTAATTCAATATGTATTTCCAAAAACCTACAACTCGGGGTGCTTTAAAATTAAGCGAAAAATTATGTACTTAGTTAAGTAAGTACCCTAAGAAATTACCTATTGGTTATGTAATAAGCAGATTTCCATTGGCTTCCATTTTGAAAATTACCCTGTAGGTATTACTAATCATAGACAACAATGAAGTAATACATTATCTATAACGCAGGTAAAAGTGTCCTGCTAGTAGATATACGTTAAAGTTATAACCGCAATATGTTTTAAAAATACCTTACAGAGTTTACAAGTAATTAAAACAAAATTTTATAGTTGCGTGAGTTATCGAAGAATTAAAACAACCAAAAACAGCACAATATAATCTATTCGTCTTCGCCATAATAATTATTTGAATATCAGAACACTGGTACAAAAATCATCACCGTCTGTTCGTCACTGCGACACGGTGCGAGCTGCGGCACGAGCGACCGCGGCTGTGGGTACTCTTCGCTCAGTCTAAATGGGTACTCTGCTCGAGGCGCGTAGGTACAACTCGAGTTTCGTGCGTTTGTATGGAGTTACAATACTGTTAGATATTATTACCGTGGTATTAGAAACGGGCGGGGTGGCGGAGGTCGGGTTCTTACGGAAACACTAAAAACGCACTAGGTACGTCGTTATTTTGACGAATGGTTAGTGACACTGGAATACAAAAAGAGTGCCTACCATGCAGTCTCAGATATACCCATAGGCCAGTACCAAAGGTCCATACATTCCTGCCATTACACTTTACTGCACGCCTATTCTTGCATCTTATTTAGTAGGACTGCAATAACTAGTTATATGATTTAATATGTTCATGTACACTCACAAACGCGATATATAAGGGACATCGATTTTTGTACAAAGTTTCACATACTAAACATTGGGCCGAGCAGTGATCCCTGTGGCATTACTTCCAGTTTCTTTCCTGTCATTATTTTTTCTCTTCGCCTAGCTTGCTCATTGCGTAACTACAAATAAATTGCTTTATTAAAATGCTTTTGATTAGATAAGAATTAGGTATTTGATAATTAATGTGATTATACATTTCAAGTGGTTTTTTAACCATCAAAAAGTTTTAGGCCCTGGATACAGTACTTAGTATAGAATCATATCATGCTTGTCATAAAATTTAAAGTATTAACCAAAATTACACACAATTTCAACTCCTTAGAATGGCAGAATATAGTTGTTCCAATTTAGCTCACTGGGTAAAACCTAACCTTTTATTTTCGACAACATATTATTTCTTTAGAAACAATATGTTGTCGAAAACAAACCGATGGACTTGGGACTATTTTATAGTAAGATTTTTTACTCACTAGGACACTGAAATGTGCTCTTGACAACCTTTCTCTTTTGACTTTTATCTGAGTAAAGCAAAGTACCAAAGCATAAAATGAAAAAAATATAATTATATATTACGTTCCTGTAATAGCCTGAAGTGCAGTAAATCTTAAGATTTCCCGGTAAATTCAAAAGTTATTATTTTCAATAGTTGGTAGTAAGGTTAGGTGAGACTGTAACTCCAGTAACTAAGTTATGTTAGGTTCTCTTGTGACCCTTAACCCAAAAATAGGAGCCCTGCGGTGCTGGGTTCCGACAAATCAGTTCTTTTTTAATTAAAAAAATCGGACATTTACTTTGTTATTTATAGCCTGTATCCCCGAAGGAGTAGGCAGAGGTTGCAATATTACACCCACATTTCGCCACGAATTTTTGGTCCCACGTAATAGGGGACGAAGGGGAAGACCTAGACGGACGTTCTCTAAACAGATTGGAGACATCCTATAAAAGGCCAGGTCAGAAGTACCCAAAACAAAAGAATATGCATGAGAACCTTGATGGGAGTGAATGAAGCAAGAGGGATATGTCAAGATCGTTGCTAATGGCGTTCCGTAGTCTCTGCCTTCCCCTTCTGAAAACAGGCGTGAGTCAATACTCAATACTCAATATTTTATTGCACTCCAAGAGTTACATAAAGGTGTAACATTATCACAGTAAAAGACACAATATGGACCCTGTAGGGCACGGCAACATATAATGATCTCGAAAAGAGGAGGATGCAATTTTTTATTATATTATATATAAAAAAATATCATATCATAATATTTAAATTTAATATTGCACTGTTTTAACAGAGGCAGCGATAGCCTAGTGGAGATACCAACGGACTGCCATGCAGAGGGTATTGGGTTTGAATCCACGGCGCACACCAATGACTTTTCGAAGTTAGGTGTGCATTAAATTTTTAGTAATCGCTTGTCCCGTGTCTCGGAGAGCATGTTAAACCGTCGGTCCCAGATGTCATGAAGATCTTTGACAGTCGTTACGGGAAGTCAGTACCCTCAAATAAACTGATATTGGTCTAAGCAATGGAATATCGCTATCCCTTTGGGTTGCGGAGGTCAGACAGCAGTCGCTCTGTGGAAAAATTGATATTCTGTCATATCTGGTTTGACCAGTAAGCGGACCTCGGGGTCCGCGGCGTGTCAGTGTTGGATACAACCGGCATAACGCTAGGGCGATGGTAATGATGATGATGATTGCACTGTTTTAACTATAACTTTAAGAATATTAATTCCATTCCACTATCATCTATACATATAAATAAAATTTAAGTGTCTGTTTGAAATATTAATATAACCGCTTTTTACTATATGCATATTGATGTATACACGGTACATATACCGAAATGACATTTTTTACAATTTTTGTCAGTCTGTCTGTTTGTTTTCGCTTATCTCTGGAATGGCTAGATCGATTTTGACGGGACGTTCACTGGCGGATAGCTGATGTACCAAGGAGTAACTTAGGCTAAAAATTAACCGGGTACGCGAAGTAGTTACCTCAGGACGCGTGTAAAACCGCACAAAACAGCTATTTATATTATATTATCACTCATTACATTATTGCATATAATTATATTT
This sequence comes from Euclidia mi, assembly GCA_944739405.2. Lineage (NCBI taxonomy): Eukaryota > Metazoa > Arthropoda > Insecta > Lepidoptera > Erebidae > Euclidia > Euclidia mi. The sequence goes on from OX123188.2 coordinate 91,476,191, forward strand.
TTACTAGAGGATGCCCGCGGTTACACCCGCGTTATTTAAGGCGCTACTGCTCTGTTCCCGTCACTCATAGCGTGATGTTATATAGCCTATAGCCTTCCTCGATAAATGGGCTATCTAACAGTGAAAGAATTTTTCAAATCGGGCCAGTAGTTCCTGAGATTAGCGCTTTCAACCAAACAAACAAACAAACTCTTCAGCTTTATATATTAGTATTAGATATTATATAATATATGTATTTATTATACTCGACTGACTGCGTCCGTGGTCCATTGGATAGCGTTTGCATCTGGTTCGATCCCCGGGACCTCACGATCAGTCTTATTATGTATGCTATAAAAAAAAACCTTCATCTGTCCGCTTCTATTTATATTTTTTTTATAGACTCACGCCTTTATCCCCACAGGGGTAGGCAGAGGTGTAGGTAATATTACACCCACGTTCCACCATGAATTTTATAGGTCGCATATACTACTCTATGGTCCCACGTAATAGGGGGCGAGCCTATTGCGGTACCGGGCACATTACCAGACTCCGTGCTGCTACTGAGAATTTCTTAACGGAAAAAACCCAATAACACTTTGCCCGAGCCGGGTATCGAACCCGAGACCTCCCAACCCCACGCACACATTTATGCCGCGAGACCAACGAGGCATTTATATTATGGTTGATTATGTATTAGCCTTTAATTGACCTAAATCCTTATTCGGTCAAACGGTCGAATAATACCAATTGAGAAGGTCGGTGTTCTGAGGAATTCTCTGATATTAATAAATAGATACACGCATTTGGTTATTGATATGAATTGTGATTATTGATGTGTACATGAGTGAAAGAGATAAACAAAAACTTTTTTACTTATCTCTTTCTAAATGTTTACGTCACGTCAGAATAATCATCATATCAAATGTTTCAATTATCAACGTGGTTTATAGAGCAGCAGCAACTATTTTACATCAAATACATGTCATTTATTAAAAGGTTTCTTGTAATCAAATTTATATCTTTCTTCGGTGGTGATACCTACCTGTGTATTCCTTACATAGATATACCTACATCTTGGAACACATAATTCTTAGTATTTCTAGTAGATTCAGCGAATAATAATGAGCAGTAACGAGGTCGTATTATGTAAATTTATTTTGGCCCATCGCTTCAGTAGAAAAATAAGTAAGTCAGAGAGGTCTTTGTTTTTATAATTAATTGTTTGAATAAAATGATGCAAATAAGGTGGTTGTTATTGATGAATAATTTGAACATAATATACAATGTTTCAAAAATCTCTACACACCTGAAAGTTTACAGCGGCGTTAACCACTGTCCGGAATTTATTAGCTGATCTTTTGGATGGGAATGTGAACAAAGGGACATGGAAAAATTTACGAATTAAGCTGATAGCCATGGCTGTATATTCCATTACAACTATGTATAAAATAACAGTCGTTGTTGTAACGTTATGAAATGATTATTCAAATGAAGAAAGCACTGTTTATATTGCTAAAAGTTCTTCAAATGTCGATGTTATCATTTTTGTCAACAATTTTCTCCGTGTCGTCACCCTTCTCCAAACCTTCGAACAGCGTGCCATCGGTAATGTTATTTGCTGTGTCTTTCAAGATCATCGATGCTTCGAATTTGCCACTGACGTAATGACTTGATTTAAACCTGTTAACAAATAATAATTTAATACGCTTTTCTGGAAATAAACTTTCCCGGAAAAAATAAATCAGTAAACTGATACAATTTTTAAAACTAATTTAACTTTAATTATAAATTTTCAGTAATAATATTTTTAATTCAAATTTAAATTTCTCGAATTCATGGTTGAAATCTTTTGAATAATGTAATGCATTTTGTACTCTGTATGTTTGAAAACGGCACATACAAAATCATAAAGAAGTGAGCCCAGAATCATTTATTATGTATTCCTTCAAATATTAAATATTCAGAAATTACCTTTTTATCATCACCTTCACAAATACTGATTTAGTAAATACAAAGGTGAAGTAGAAGATCATCCAAATATAGATACTGGAGACAATCAGAGCTACGTAGGGTAGCAACGACAAGCCAGGAATAAGTGCAAACAAGCAAATCACTGCAATGCCGACTATCAGTTTGATCCATATCACGACTCTGTAAAAAGAACATAATTATTTTATGTTTAAATTTTTTTTAGAACGCAGCAAACGACATATGGTTTGGTATTCAGTAGGTGACTAACATGTATACAGGGTGGCGCTTGCATAGGGGCATGGATTTAAAAAGGACGTAGCATTGATGCCTACAAAATGTTTTATATCAACAAAAAAGGTCATGGGGCAAAAATAAAATAATAAAATTGTCAAACAAAATAAACTATAAAATATGAGTAGCAAAACGAAACACCATTTGTAGACCAATATGACATTAGATTACTGACCTTTGTAAGAACGGCAACGTGTGCTATGCGGCAGACGATGCCACGGAAGTAGTTCACATTTATTGACGAATTACCTATTTCAGTAATTCTACACATCACTCCAATGTTCACTCATTAGGTAAGCACTGGTGTCTTTTTAATATCAACAAAAACCCACTTAACACAAACCCACGTAAAAGGTAGCACAAAATTTTCAAATTCTTAAAATGGCCGCCATTGTTATCACGAATTACCTATTTCAGTAATTCTACAAATCACTCTAATGAAAGTTTAGTAATTAGGAAAGCACTGGTGTCTTTTTCACAACAAGAACCCACGTTACACAATCATATCCGCATATTCGGACGACATTAAGTTTGTTATTATAACCCAAATAATGCAAAAATGACGAATGATAAAGTTCACTAAACAACAACACAATTAAATAACACAACTAAATACAATCACACAATACCAAAAACAACTGTCGCATAAAGTTAAGATAAGCGCGCGCGCAATATGATCGACTGTTTTTGCGGCACTAAACAAACCTTTGATGAGTCACCGATCACCGATGCGCCGCTGGCGCTGACATGTCTAGGATAGGAAATAGAGATGCGCAATAGGTACTATGAATGTCGATATTTTTGACACGTTAATACGTTAACAACAAAAAAACACACAATGTTTTTATACAACGAACTACGCATTCTTACTTGTATTAACAATAATGCTATTGCTTAATTGTGTTGCTAATACGACACAGTTAAACAAGTTTATGAAATACTATGCACATACTTCAATTAGTTCAATAGTTTTAGTACATAGTTATTACTTATTATAATTCTTAAGTAGATTGTTGAACCCATTAGACCATTTAAAAATACCATACGGAAAGAGTCAATACTAAAATAGTCAATAATTATTAACTTATTTCAAATGATTAAATCATTGAATATCTTTACATGTTTATCATTGTTTATCTATTAAAAAACGTCGTCTTTATTTGTACCACACTTTGAAATTTTCGAACGTAAAGTCATTGATAAGACGATTACATTAACGTTAAATACAAACAATGTCGATACAATAAACAACAAACTTTTACGGTGCGTAGGATTTCTTATCGATACTATCATTGATAAGACGATTACATCAACGTTAAATACAAACAATGTCGATACAGTAAACAACAAACTTTTACGGTGCGTAGGATTTTTTATCGATACTAGCATTGATAAGACGATTACATTAAAGTTAAATACAAACAATGTCGATACAATAAACAACAAACTTTTACGGTGCGTAGGTATTTTTTATCGATACTATCATTGATAAGACGATTACATTAACGTTAAATACAATCAATGTCGATACAATAAGCAACAAACTTTTACGGTGCGTATTTTTATCGATACTATTGACACTATTTTGTTCATAATTGGGCAACTCTATTTGGCTCGACTATGTTTGTCCTTGTCACACGTAGTGCATTTACTGTGCATACCTAATCAGATTTTTTCGTGCTTGCGGAACCGATCCATTTTATTATTATGTAACTTTATTGAAAAGGTAATTAGGAAGTTTCAAAAGTTTTGTTCTGTTAAAAATGTTACGCAATAACTTGGGCGCAAAAACCTACAACGACGCGTCTTAGGTAGGACCTTCGAGGCGAAGCGACGTTGCACGAAGACGTCATCGTCCTAAGGCGTCGAAGGGTCAACGCAGACAGAAAGGAATAATCCCCACGCGTTCTCGGGCATTTTCTTTACGGATTGCGTTTGCTCAAGATTGCGCGCGACCTCGCTAGCCTGCGTGAGTAAAACGTTCTGGGTTACCACTCTACAGTAAATATTTTGTCGCGAAAGTTCGTTCAACCCTGAAAATACGCGTACGACGCGGGCGCCGACTCGACTTTGCGCGGGGATTTCCGCGTATCTTCGAGGACCCGCGAATATTTTTTATCAGGTTCAAGCATTTATGAACTTTATTGTAAAAAATTTAAAGTTTATTTTCAAGTGCGTTGATAAAATCCTCTCCGCTGCGCTCCGTTCTGTCTGCGCTGAGCCTAGCTTCGGATGACGTCGAGGCGTCGGGTCGTGAGTAGTACCTAGCGAGTCGCGGCGCGCAATGGAACTCAAAGCGTGTGCAAAAATTGCGGAACTTAAAATCGATATTGTGGCTAAACTACTGCATCGATTTAATTGATTTTTGGTATAAGGCTAAAGAATGTTGTAAGCTATGCCTTTGTTCAAAAAGTGCCGCTATGCAAGCGCCACGTTGTATATTTCAGAAACATGCTATAGTACTCTAGTATCTAAAGCTTTCTTATTTTTTTGGTTCAACAGTATTTATTACACCATAACATAGTTATATAAGTAATAGACACTTATTAAAACTAAATGCAAAATTGTAGAAGCCCAACGCTGCGTGTGAATTGTTACTGGACCAAATAAAATGGAAGCATACATATTGTTTATTCTGAAAGTATATTTTCTCGCACAGTTATCTCTGTGTCAGAGAAATATTTAATCTGAATAACCTAAATAAAATGTACAAAAATTTGGAAAGGATTCTTATCTACCTAGATACCTTCGTAGAATACTCACTTATGTTTTGTAGTAATCACTTTTGCACTGCCTAGGGTCTTATATTGAGAAGCATTATAAACAGTTCTCTTCAGTAGTACAATATTGTGTATTAACATGGAAAACAAAACACAATATGTGATTGTCAGTATCACTATCGGGATATGAAGGTGTAACATTGACTGCATACCTGAAAATGAAGATGACATACACTTTCGAGCATATAACCTAAGCAGGTTCGAATTCTTTGTTTAATTTATCAACAATACAACTTCTGTTTCTTTTTTTGAGGAAATTCTAAGTCTTTAGTGTATTTAAAAAGACCAAGTCCCACAATCCCATTTCATTTAAGATTTGTAAGAGTGTACTAAGGTAAATCACAAAGCAAAAGTATTTTTGGAAATGACCAGAAATCTCGCCATCATACTTAACCCGTCTTGCCAGCGTGGTATGGTAAGCCAAATCCTCCTTTTGACTTTCTAGGTTACTTGATGCAAATTAGGAGAGCCCTATGTAGTGGACAGGATTATGCAGAGAACAGTACTGTAAGAGAAGGAAAACTTTATACAGACCCTATACCAACCCGTTTGGACAGCGTGGTATAGTAGGCCAATTCCTCCTTTCAAAGGAGAGGCTTTGTCCAGCAGTGGACTGGTAAAGGCTGATGATAATGTAGTGGACTGTTAACAGCTGCATGATGATGAGTGTTACTTTGTGTACAATTCTATAGCTAAATGTTCAATAGGTAATGTAAACTACATTACATTTATTTGTACGAACCGTTCGAAAAGCAGTTTTCATAAGGTTGCCTTTGTGATGGCAGAGTGTTGTTCAAGTCAGACATGGCAAAGATCACAGTCGCTATCGTCATTAGTATAGGTACGCCCCAGCCACACGCGCAGTACAGCAAAAATCTCACCATGTGTTTATGGTGGAAGTCACGATTGTCTTTACGAAAACTCCTAAGAAATGAAAACGAGCTATTAAACTAAATACATACATACATTCATAGTCTCACGCCTGTTTCCTGGAGGGGTAGGTAGAGACTACGGAACGCCATTTGCAACGATCCTGAAATACCTCTTTTGCTTCATTCACTCCTATCAAGTTTCTCATGCATGCTCTTTTGTTTAGGGTACTTCTGACCTGTCCTTTTTTTAGGATATCTCAAATCTGGTCAGATAACGACCGCCTAGGTCTTTCCCTTTGTCATGTTCCATTCATACTTGCCTTATATATCTTCTTTGTCAGTTTTTCATAAATTAAGATAAAGATTTCACTGTTCATAAATAATGGAGAAATCCAGAGACATGGATAGACAAAAAAAATGTCTTCGAATTGAGAACCTCCTTATTTCTGAAGTTGCATAAAATACACAGCTACTGATAGAAAATATAATTAATTATGATTATGGTAAAAGTTTAGTTAGGATAAGATAAATATTTTTATTTTGTAAGACATACCAGGTCCTCCACCATAAGTCAAATATAAGAATAGTCTCCCAAAAGAAACTGGACAACACAAAAAAATAATATGCTGCATCTAAAACAAGAATTGCGTTTTATATTATGATTGACAATAATAATTTCATATTCATAAAAGCTTAATGTAACGGCTTTTTAAAAAAAGTGAACAAACTGAAATCCAACACTCATCTTTGATTACCTTTTAAAGATATTTGAAGAATGCTTTGTGATAACATTATTTTTAGTAGCGTAGTATATACTCATTGATTTATAGCCAGAATTCGGTATTGGAAAATGAAGCCTTAAGGTTATCTCATACATATTTTACATAATATGGATCCACTTATTATTAAGGTACTTACTAAAAGTTGTACATGTGCCGAACGCCGAACCATCGCCGAGAGCGTAAAGTTGCACTATCTTCAGTATGTATCCGACCAGCACAGTACATGTGAGAGCTATTACAATAGGAGCTATAGTTCTGCGGACCTGTGGCTCAATACGGAAAACCAACACCAACACGAGGAATAGTGAAAGGAGTAACCCTGAAAGCATTTATTATTTTTTACACCACAACGGACGTTCTTGTTCGAGCATTACAAATTGGTAATAGAGTTTGTTACAGAACGATTAGTACTTTGTTTTCTCTGCGCTTGGTATTATAATTACTAGTGGTCATGTGTGAATTCACTTCCTCCTCCTCCTCTCGTCCAAATCCTCATGATTGAAAATCTTTATACCTCTTTTGAAGAATCTTCTCTTTTGCCATTTTATTCCATTGTCATCCACTAAAGATCTCTGCACTTGGCATAATAATGAGTTGTGGTCAAGTGTTAATTTGCTTACATACGAACTTACCCGCTCCAACAAATTTGAGTTGATCAATATCTTGTTTGTTTTCCTGTTGTCCATGATGATCTCTAGCCAACTTGAAGACAAGTGGATAGTTGTTTTGTTTATCCCTGATGTAACTGAGGCAATCTATACAGTAACCTAATGGTGGTGCCTCGATCCAACGTTCTGTAGGATTTGTCACTTTAAATTTTACTCCTCCATCCTAAAAATATTTATAAGAAGTTAAACTATAATGATAATTGTCTAAATTGATTTTGACTTTGACTTTGACTATTATTGGCCTTAAAAGACATAGGCTTAAGGTATCTTCTTGGGTTTACGCGAATGTTACAGATTGAAATTAAACTACAGTTTACGGATTTTATCGCGTTGTATTGGTTTCACTAAATTATTACATTTGAAACTAAAGATCCTGAAACTATATTTTTAATTTATTACTAGCCGACGTGCGAATTCTTTACAGAATTCATGTTCACGGCAGATTGAGGTGATATTTGTCTTTTTCTTGAATGTATAAGTTATCTCAAAGTACCCGAACATTTTTCAACTACTGGTGTTACTATTTACGCAGAATGAGCTCACAGTGTCCTTAGGTCTTCTGGTGACTTTGTTCTTCTTGGGTTTCATTAGCCTTATGACAGGGTCCCAAGCTGGAGGAACATTCCAACCATCTTCCTTATTGAAATTAGGGTGTTTTTTAATTTCAATAGCCTCTCGTATCATCCTTGGAAGAAAACGATGTTCTTTTGCGAGTATCTGTGGTTCATCAAATCGCAGGTAGTGGTTGGGTCCTTGTTTCACATGTTCACACACAGCAGACTTTGTTGAGCGTTTATGTTTTATGTCAGCTATATGTTCTTTGAGTCGAATGCCTATGCTTCTCTTGGTTTGTCCAATGTATGAGAGCCCACATACACAGTCAATTTTGTAGACACCGGCCAAAAAATGGAACATCTTTTGTCGGATGAAAGTACCTACAAGTTGGTTAAGTCAGACCCTACGAACAAAATACTCAAGCAAACTTGTGATATTGTTAAGAAATACTCCGAAAAACTTAATTTGGACGTGAAATATTTAATACCATCGTGTGTAAAACCTCCTCAAATGTATGGGCTACCAAAAATACACAAGGAAAACGCTCCTCTGCGCCCGATAGTTAGTCAGATAGGCGCACAAACTTACAGACTGGCTCAACACATGGCAAAGATTCTCTCACCGCTCAGAGGCAATACGAGAGCACATGTGAAAGATTCCTACCATTTTGTCAGTGAAATCAAACACCTACATCTCTCTGACAAGGAAACTATGGTAAGTTTTGATATACAGTCATTATTCACATGCATACCAGTACATGACTGTGTAGAAATTACTAGAAGGAAGCTGACAGAAAACAACATGCCTGAGGAATATGCAGAAATACTCAAACACTGCCTGACAAAGGGCTATCTGTTATGGGACAAGAAATACTACACACAAGTAGACGGTGTAGCAATGGGCTCCCCAGTATCGCCTGTTGTCGCTGACATCTTCATGGAGGACTTCGAGGCGCGAGCCCTGCAGACTGCCACCATCACACCGAGGTTCTACAAGCGGTATGTAGATGACACTTTCACAATTTTACCAACAGATAGTGTTAATGCTTTTCTAAACCATCTTAAGTCTATTAATAACCAAATACAATTCACAATGGAATTAGAGGCAAACAAGTCTTTAGCTTTCTTAGATGTACTTGTCATCAGGAATAAAAACAACTCCTTAAGCCATACTGTGTATAGGAAAAAGACCCATACAAATAGGTACATAAACGGTAAATCTCACCACCATCCTAAACAGTTAGCTACTGTAGGAATGTCTCTGTTTCAGAGAGCCCGCGGGATCTGTGACAAGAAACACCTGGACGCTGAGCTTCAACATGTCAGGCAAGTTCTGCAAGACAACAAACTCCGACTGCCGCGCCACTGTCACAGATCCCAGAAGAAAGAAAAACCAGCCACAGTAGAAAGACAACCTGCTGTCCTCCCATACATCAAGGGCTGACCGACAAAATTGGCTACATCTTAAAGCGAGTTTCTATCAAAACTTTCTACAAGCCGCCAACGAAGATCAGTCAATTATTACCATCTGTCAAGTGTCAGTTACCCTTGCAAGAGGCCGGTGTCTACAAAATTGACTGTGAATGTGGGCTCTCATACATTGGACAAACCAAGAGAAACATAGGCATTCGACTCAAAGAACATATAGCTGACATAAAACATAAACGCTCAACAAAGTCTGCTGTGTGTGAACATGTGGAACAAGGACCCAACCACTACCTGCGATTTGATGAACCACAGATACTCGCAAAAGAACATCGTTTTCTTCCAAGGATGATACGAGAGGCTATTGAAATTAAAAAACACCCTAATTTCAATAGGGAAGATGGTTGGAATGTTCCTCCAGCTTGGGACCCTGTCATAAGGCTAATGAAACCTGGTAGCGCCATCTACCTTCCTATCTATAACGAATCGCATCAAGATCAATCGTTCCACGTCTAGTGCGAGCGATACCATATTTCCGTCCCGCTCTATCCCACTCCCTGGAAGAGGCACTGCCTTCGCCTGATTCGTCGACGCGATCGTGGACGCGAGTGACAGTCGAGAACATTCCTCCCGCTGAGAACGCCGTCTCGATACCGTACCGCGCCGCACCGTTGTATGTGATTATGTAAACCGCTCGCAAGTGGGAGTGACGGTGAATTGAAGTGTAAACAATCAGCTGCATCACGAAACACCAGGAGGAAAAGAAATGAAGAAGGCTGTATAAGGTAAGTGCCTTCCATCCTTGAAATATCCTATACCCACTCAATCACCTCCTCCCGTATCCATCTCCTCTTCCCTTATTCCTTTCTAGGCGACCCAGAACTCGCCCTAATACGGTCCATTCCATTAATCCTTCCCAAGTCGCCTAGAACCCTACGGTTTCGGTGTAAAGCCGAGCCATTTTTTTTGATCCATACGAGTCGGATTCATTTACGTTTTATACGTTATACCGCTATACCTAGGCAGTTATAGCACCTAGCTATACTCCTAATATATTCACATAACCGTCACATGGTTATTTCCGCCCGCATCAGTAGGTAAACTTTTATGTAGCTACCTACTTATTAAATTATTAATTCTGCAACTATCATAGTTGTCTTATAAATCTAATATTTCAATCAACTTTTATTTCCTCAGCTCTAAAGCGTTGCCTAATTAGCCTACTTAGGTAAAATAATAGATACATTAGATATTCTTATTTTGTTTCGGTCTCATTAGCTTATACTTACGTAAGCATGTCACAACAAAAGAAGTCACGCGTGTCGGAAGACAAAGAGATGACAATCTTAGAAGCAAAACGCAATATTTTATTTGAGCGCATTCAAAATATCTATGAACGATCAAAAACCGCATCTATGTCTGACAGTAATAGCGAAGCATTTCTCAGTTATTGTATAACAGTAGATAGTATTCGAACAGATTTTCATAAGTTGTTAGACGATTATAACGCTAGATTACTTTCTATCAATCCTGATGAAAAACCGAACTATCAGGCGTATACCTCATTCGAAGATCTTTATTGTATTATTAAGCGTATACAATCGCAATTGGAGGGTAAATGTTCAGCAGAGCCCGTTGCCCGCAAACCGAGATTACCGCCAATCGAGATTATGTCGTTTGACGGAGGTATACGAAATTGGCCGTTATTCTATGCGAGTTTTAAGTCTACAGTGCACGATAATGGTTCTCTGACAGATGCTGACAAGTTGTACTATTTAATAGGTAAACTGTCACCGAAAGCACAGTCCGTATTTGCAGGTGTCACACCCAGTGCTGAGAATTATCAGGTCATATTTCAGTCACTACTTGACAGATATCAAGACACACGCGTCCTAGCGTCTACGTACTTTGACCAAGCTTTAAATCTCAAACTGTCCAGCAACGCGTCTGTCTCGAATTTCCAGCTGTTTATTGATAACTTCGTAACCGCGGTTAATTCTCTTAGGAATTTAAAATTAGAAGATCTTTCCGACTTTATGTTGCTTCAACTCGCTTTAAAAAAGTTTGACACTGATACAATTTGCGCATTCGAGATGACGGAACGCAATAATAAAATACCTACACTAGATAGTTTTATTTCGTTCATCAAAGATCAGTGTCGAATATTTCATAATACGCAGTCTGGTTCACCTGGCCCGTCTAACACTAACAACAACAAACAAAGGTTGAATAAATCGCGAAATAGTAATAATAACTCAGTCCCTAATCCACAATCTTACGTAACATGTTCGGAATCTAATAGTAATAATTCACAGAAGTGTCTGTGCAGTAATATAGTGCACGACCATTACTATAAGTGTCACACCTTTAATGATTTAAATCCAATTGCTCGTTTTAAAAGCGTAAAAGATAACAAAGCTTGCATTAATTGCTTAAGCATAAAACATAAAACGAGTAATTGTTCCAGTAGAACGAGATGTCGCTCGTGTAAACAAAAACATCATACACTGTTACATTATGATAAAAATAACCGGTTGTCAAGTCAAGCCGCTAACCTTGACACACTTACGAGTACGTCGCAAGTGCAGAAGACGGTAGCTGCGCCTTCCTCGTCTGAGGGCGAAGAAGTATCGTTGTGTATGACATCCATTGCGCAGGCGACGCGCACGCGAGGACGGCACTCGCGCATCTATAATGATCCGCGCTGGGCCAAAACGCAGAGTACGGCGTCTAAGACGGTACTGTTAGCGACAGCGCAAGTTATCGTATATGATGTTAATGGGTCGCCGCACATGGTACGTTGTCTGCTAGATAGCGCATCTCAGACCAATCTAATAACATCGGAATGCTTCAAACGCCTCGGATTATGGAATAACTTAAAAATACTAACTCAACCGTCAAAGGGATAGGCGGATCAGAAAAGCATTGCAAGGGTTCCGTAGATATTAAAATACATTCGCGTTTTGATAGGAATATTAATTTTAACATTTCTTCGCTTATCGTGGAGCGTATCACGGACGCATTACCGAACGCTAATGTAGACGTAGCATCACTCAATCATCTCGAGTCATTGCCGTTAGCCGACGCGGAGTTTGCGAATCCGGCAGGCATTGATCTTTTGATCGGAGCTTCAATATTTCCGCACTTGCTACTAACTAACATAGTTCGTAGTGAGCGATATGATTTACCGCCCGCTATTGAGACGGTACTTGGGTATGTGATTATGGGTACCGTACCTACGTTACATACTTCTCATTGTATTACGTCTTGTTGTTGTTCTGCTCTTCAAGAGATCAAGGTGGGTGCTAAAACTGTGTGTAAGATAAAGCACTAATTAGCTATGCTATGCTATGCTATGCTACGCCATGCTATGCTATGCTACGCTATGCTATGCTAAGCTACGCTACGCTACACTATACTATACTACACATCCGCTTTGTATATAGATGACATTGCCTAATGTCATACCCGCTCCGCTAGCAATTTCGCTTTGTGAAGAGCTTATTCAGATTTTCAAGCGAGGCCAGTTTGATCTTGTCAAATGGACAAGCAACTCTTAGGAGGTTCTCGCACGCATACCAGATTCTCATAAAGCTTCTCCAGACATTGAGTTTGAGAAGTCTGTTCCGCATAAGGTTCTCGGTTTACGCTGGGTCAAATCCTGCGATAGTTTTCGGTTTGACGTCTCACCACCAGATGATAAGTGCACCAAACGCACTATGCTGTCCACAGTGGCTTGACTATGGGACATAATGGGTTTTGTGGCTCCCACAATTTTGTATGCCAAGCTCTTGATCAAAGAGCTTTGGCTATCAAAGTGTGAGTGGGATGAAACACCCCCTGACCATATTGTCGCCGCTTGGGGCCAGTTTTGTATTGAGCTTACCGCGCTCAATCAAATTACTATTCCGCGTCATCTTGGGTTGGTAGATGGATGTACCATCAACTTAATAGGTTTCGCTGACGCCAGCGAGCGTGCTTACGGCGGAGTCGTATATCTGCAAGTCCGCATTGGTTCTAACTACTCGGTGCAGTTAGTTTGTGCCAAGTCTAAGGTCTCGCCTGTTAAAACCATTTCGGTTGCGAGACTGGAGTTGTGCGCGGCCCTTCTGCTGTCTCAGTTGCTCCACAAGGTTCAAGACACAGTTTTGCCCCACTACTCTATTAATAAATATACGCATTTTCCGACTCCAAAGTAGTGCTCGCTAGGATTTATTCTTCTCCTCACCGCTGGCAGACTTTTGTCGCCAACCGCGTTAGTAAATTGATTGAACTTGTTCCCGCTACTTGTTTCAATCACGTCGCGGGTTATCGTACTCGTCTTCAAGAAGAACGTTCCATAGATCATATTGACTGGAAGTTTATTCAACCAGCATCACCACATTTCGGTGGATGTTGGGCAAGCATGGTCAAAGTAATTAAAACGCATCTCTTCAAAGTTATAGGTCAACAGATCCTCTCTTACGAAGAGCCTTTAACTGTCCTTGCACAAGTCGAGGCACTGATCAACTCGCGTCCGCTTCCAACTCAGTGAGATCTAGCCTGAAGTTGGACTTACCTCTTAGTTTAAGTATTTAGTTAGTAGTTTTCGCTATTATTGCGTTTGTAGCTTTCACTAAAGTTAATTTAGATTAATTTTATTGTCATATCGCTGTCTTAGCCTATTGATGGGTTATGCGGTAGTACACCCAACGTAGCTAAGTTCAATTCTATTTTTTTTAAAGGCAACCCTTTAGGGCCGGGGGGATATGGTAGCGCCATCAACCTTCCTATCTATAACGAATCGCATCAAGATCAATCGTTTCACGTCTAGTGCGAGCGATACCATATTTCCGTCCCGCTCTATCCCACTCCCTGGAAGAGGCACTGCCTTCGCCTGATTCGTCGACGCGATCGTGGACGCGAGTGACAGTCGAGAACATTCCTCCCGCTGAGAACGCCGTCTCGATACCGTACCGCGCCGCACCGTTGTATGTGATTATATAAACCGCTCGCAAGTGGGAGTGACGGTGAATTGAAGTGTAAACAATCAGCTGCATCACGAAACACCAGGAGGAAAAGAAACGAAGAAGGCTGTATAAGGTAAGTGCCTTCCATCCTTGAAATATCCTATACCCACTCAATCACCTCCTCCCGTATCCATCTCCTCTTCCCTTATTCCTTTCTAGGCGACCCAGAACTCGCCCTAATACAGTCCATTCCATTAATCCTTGCCAAGTCGCCTAGAACCCTACGGTTTCGGTGTAAAGCCGAACCAAAACCCAAGAAGGACAAAGTCACCAGAAGACCTAAGGACACTGTGAGCTCATTCTGCGTAAATAGTAACACCAGTAGTTGAAAAATGTTCGGGTACTTTGAGATAACTTATACATTCAAGAAAAAGACAAATATCACCTCAGTCTGCCGTGAACATGCATTCTGTAAAGAATTCGAAACGTCGGCTAGTAATAAATTAAAAATATAGTTTCTAGATCTTTAGTTTCAAATGTAATAACTTAGTGAAACCAATACAACGCGATAAAATCCGTAAACTGTAGTTTAATTTCAATAGGCTTAAGGTTTAATTTATTTGAAAAAAGTACCAATCGTAAGTTACTTTATTAATCATCTGCAATAACTAAAGCATATATAATATACAATGTTATTAGTATACAATATTATTATCATACCTTTAAAATATTAAACTCAGATGGTATGTAGTGAATATCCGTGGTCCGTCCATCTTGTGCAATAATTAAACGAAACGCAGCGTCTATTTTTGAAGTCTGATTCAAATGTTTTGACGTTATTTCTTCATCAATAGTAGGATCATTCGTGTCATTAAGGTATTCATGTTTCGCCGAAGAGTCACAAATATCCCCGTAGTCCAGAAGATCACTGGCTTTACAACATTTAACCACACACACTTTCTCTTTACAATACTTACTAAGATCATCAATCACTACTGGCCGCGTTTCTACCGTGTAACGACTAGCCCATTGTGTATTTATATTCTTACTGAATATGCTCAAATCACTTGTTAATAAGTATAAAGACAAAAATCCGAGATACATTTTCAATTATAACTCTACTTTTGCTGTGTTCACTCGAATTAGCAATTATCAACAAAACGCGTTGTCAGGTTTTCTTATTTTTGTTAAAATTCAAATTTTCCATACTAACTGCAATATAGACTTTTACTTTACAATATAATACACATGCGACGCGACTTGTCTCACTTCCCACACTTTGACTCGTACCTCCCACTGACACTTACATAAAGTCCGTGTCACACGGTGTATGTAACATCACGTATCGCAGCGATATTGCGACTAGGGCACGCGTAGAGTCAGAAGGTGATATATGTTCACTTCCGGTAATAATTAATAACAAGGAATACTATTGACTGAGACATAAAGACTCGAGCATAAGCTAAATAAGGTAATTAGACCAAACATGAAGTCACAAAAAAGATGTATTGATCCTCTCACAAGAATGTTAGATATGCACAATAACAGAAACAATAATACAATTACATCGATATTAGACACAATAACAATATCTTGTTTGTTAATTACGTTCTGATTATGTCGAGTAAATTGGCTTTCACTGGTTCGCAGTGACACAGGGTGAGCGCAGATTATTGTGACATCTCAATCATTGTGACCTACAGTTGTACTCCGGAACAATAAAAATATCTGTGTTGTTGTATAAATTGAACCATCACTTATCTTGCAATTTCGCGATATCGTACGTTGACTCACTTTTAGCAATGATGAAAGATGGAGCTACAATTGCATCACTTAAAGAATTTATTTTATTCATCCAATTTCCTGCATTATGCTCAGCATTTTTGTTCGCGATATATTTTTTAGCTTAATTGATATAAATTACTTTTCAGCTATTTTGCAGATGGATGAAGGTTGTTTTACTAACGATTTTCTACGTTATAAAATTTACATTATTTGATAGTATACAATTATTGATATTGCTGGCTTGGCTACGAATAATCCGGTCAAGTGCGAGTCTGACTCGCGCATCGTGGGTTCCGTACAAACCTGTATTATATAATTATTTAAAAAATATGTGATGTAACTAAAACTTTGAGGTTTTCAAAATTTTTCCTATGTGCTATAAACCGTTGCTTTATGTCAAATTTTAATATTCTAGATTGACTGGAAATACCCTTTAGTTTTGACTTGAGCATTTGATATGAATTTCAATTTTATTCCTCTACGGGTTTTAAAATGATTAAAAATATTTTATTTATATGATGTAACTAATAATATATACCTTTTGCAATGTTTCCTTTATCTGTGCTATAAGACTTTGCTTCGTGCCAAATTTCAATATTCTAAGTTCATGGGAAGTACCCTGTAGGTTTTGATTTCCTTGCGAGTAGTTGCGAGTTTGAAAATACGCTTAAATTGCTGTTTCTGTTGATTGCGTTGACTAAAAAGTTTGATTTTATTACAGCTTAACGGTGTTTTAGGCTTGAGTATTTGATATGAATTTCAATTCAATAACTCTACGCGTTCATCAGGAAAGAGGTAGAAAGGAGAAAGACCAAATACGGCCTGTAGCGGCCAGAAAGTTGTGAATCGTTGAAATTAAACATATAATTTTTAAAAATTTTACATCGTTTTCGTTTCTTGATAGAGTATCGGTGAAAGAATTTAGTTTTTAAAGATTAATTATTTTGAATAAGCTATGGTAATAGCGGATGAATGTCTTATGTTGCCAGCATTAAAAATAAAATGAAGTATGGTAGGCAGAAATTGTTTTAAGGAAATAACATTTTTATTACTATATTAGAAAACAATATATTTTATTTACTTTATAAGTATATTTGTAAAAAGAATCAAGAAATATATAATTTATTATACATTCCATAATTATTAATCGGTAAAACTCGTTTTGTTTTTTAATCGATAGTAGAAATATTTTTCAAACCATTTGCAACACTTTTTTTATCTGTTATGTCATTCGTGTTGCTACTGTGTATCGTAACTATTTTGCTCTGATTTATTGGTGTTTTCGTAGGGTTTTAATGTAATGTAATTGAATATAAATTCAATAATAATGATCAGTACCTGCTACCCATGCTAAGAATATGCAGCGGTGTTTGTGATTGTGGTTAGCTTTTTTGGACGAGTATACATAGTACGAGGTTCCCTAGTACACAAGTGATTATTTATTATTATTGGCCACTCTTTATGTAGTTTTTGTTCTTTAAGACGCAAAGACATACTTTTATTTACATCTAGGTATTATATTTATGTTAAAATTCAATTTTGAGGTATATTTAGTTGCGGAATAATTTCCATTTCAAATATCTCGTATCTTATTTCCACCAAAAGTTATTTAAAAAGAAATTATACAGGTTAATAGAGTAGTCATTTATCTTCAAAACACACATGGTGTTGTGTTTGGCCGTGCCAGGCCCATAATGTATGGCCAAATGGTACATCTCCTTTGATAAATGTTATATTATGATGGAACTAAAATTTACATTTATGGAATTTTTTCCTTATTCTTTGCTATAAAAAGTTGCCTTGTACCAAATTTCAAGATTCTAAGTTCACAGGCAATACAATGTTGGTTTTGATTCCCTTGTGAGTTTCAAAACTTTGCTAGAAATTGCGGTATAAACAGCTGTATCTTTTGATTGCGTTGGCTTAGAAGTTTGTTTCTGTTACAGCTTAATGATATTAAAGATTTGAGTATTTGATAGGAATTTAAATTTAATAACTCTACGCGTTCATAAGGAAAGGGCTGGTAACTTTAAAATGATATATTTTTTATTATATGATGTAACTAAAAATTTACAGTTTTCGCAATTTTTCCTTTATCTGCGCTATGAGATGTTGGTTCGTTCAAATCTCAAAATTCGAAATCAAATCAAAATTTCAAGAATCTAAGATTACGGAAAGTACTCTGTAGGTTTTGATTCTCTTGCCAGTAGTTGCGAGTTTGAAAATATAGTTAAAAATGCTGTTTTATTTGATTGCGTTGAGATAGAAGTTTGATTTTGTTACAGCTTAAAGACAAAATAAACGCGAGTATTGGTATGAATTTCAATTTTATAACTTTACGCGTTCATGAGGAAAGGGGTAGTAACTTTAAAATTAATACAATTTTTTTTTTAATGATAAAACTGTACGGGAAAGTTACGGGAAGTACCCTGTAGGTTTTGATTTCCTTGCAAGTAGTTGCGAGATTATATGCGGCTTAAATTGCTGTTTCTTTTTATTGCGTTGAGATTGAAGTTTGAGTTTGTTACAGCTTACAGGTATTATAGATTTGAGTATTTGATATGAATTTCAATTTAATACATCTACGTGTTCATGAGAAAACTTTAAAATTATTATAAATATTTTTATGATATGATGTAACTAAAAATTTACGGTTCTCGCAATTTTTCCTTTATGCATGCTGTAAGACATTGCTTCGTACCAAATTTCAAGATTCTGAGTTCACGGGAAGTACCCTATAGGTTTTGATTCCCTTGCGAGTTTCGAATATTTGCGTAAATTTGCAGCATAAACGGCTGTATCTTTTGATTGCGTTGGCTTAGAAGTTTCATTCTTTCACAGCTTTAAGGGACAGTAGATTTGACTATTTGATATAAATTTCAGTTTTATACCTCCACATGTTTCTGAGAAAATGCGTATTGGCAGACGGACAACAAAGTGATCCTATAAGGGTTCCGTTTTTCATTTCGAGGTACGGCACCCTAAAACGAACTATTTGTGATGAAAGGTTTCAGGTGTAGCTACAGTATTATTTTTTATATCTTCAAAGGAGTTTTATACACTACGATACGTCCATAATAAATTCGGACGTCTAGAACAAGGCAAATTTACAAAAATATAAAAAATTGGTTGCCTGTAAAGTCGGTATACGGGCGAAAGTTTTACGTGACAACGACTTATATAATAAATAATAATTTTAATGTGAATATTCATTCGTATAGTAGGAAGAAGGATGAAAGACGCGTGCCTTTCACTTTTTATGTCTGTCTCTCTCGCTCTTAGGCGGGACGCGTGCCTCTCACTCGCTCTCATTGTGAGCGCATAACGTGAGCGGAGCGTAACGCAGTTTCTTGAAGTGTCACCCGGCAAACCAATTTATAAGACGTTGTCACGTCAAAAATCATTTTGGGTCTTCGGGGGTTACTTGATTGATGCATCATCAACCCTTTATACTGTCCCATTGCTGGGCACGGGCCTCTTCTCACTATGAGAAGGGTAAGGACATAGTCCACCACGATAGCCAAGTGCGGGTTGGCAGACTACACATGTCTTTCGAGAACATTATGGAGAACTCTCAGAAATGCAGGTTTCCTCACGATGTTTTCCTTCGTCGACAAGCAAGCGATAATTAACAATTTAATACGCACTTAACTTCGTAAAGTTATTGGTGCGTGCCGTGAATTCGAACCCGAGACCCTCTGCGCAACAGTCTGTCGGTCTCTCCACTCGGCTATCGCTGCAGCTTAACAAAAAAAAAATCCTTCAAAAAAGTTTTATTTAGGAATCACGAAAAAAAAGCACAAAATTAAACCGACATGTGCTTTTAACTACATACCTGCTTCCTGCTTTTATTTTACTTGAATTACAAGTAAAAAAGGGTTTACACGCATAAATACAAGCTTATGCACACCATATATAACCTTTCCCTACAAAGCTATCACATTTATTCAGGATTCTATTTGTAATAAACTTTCCTGGATACGAGAAAATATTTGTTTTCGTTCCATATATTTTATTGAAGTTTCTCCGAAGGTAAGCCTAGATGTAATAGCTTTCCAGTATAAAGTTGTAGATAGCTACCTGAACCGGTATTTTGGCGTAAGTAAGATGATATTCGAACCGATGACTGATTAAGTGAGTAATACTGCGGTACTAAGTCCGCCTCTTCACACTTTATTTAGCGTTAAGTTTATAAATAAATCAATATTTTTTTACGAACATACATACATACATAGTCTCACGCCTATATCCCCGAAGAGGTAGGCAGTTGTATATTTTTATACACCCACTTTTCGCCAGATTTATTTTAGTCCCACGTTATAGGGGGCGAGCCTACTGCCGTACCGGGCACATTTGCTTTTTTTATGGTAATAGGCGGCAAACGAGCAGACGGATCGCCTGATGGTAGGCAATTACCGCCGCCCGTAGACACAAGCAACACCACAGGAGTCACAAGTGTGTTGCCGCCCCTTGGGTTTGGGAATTTGGGAAAAGGGATAGGATGAGGAGTGGGATCAGGGAGAAGAAATAGGGGATAGGGCCTCCGGCACTCTCACTCACCGAACGAAACGCAACAGTTTAGGTAATTTTACTTTACGTCGATTTTCTCTGGGAGGGTAGTACTTCCCCGGTCGAGCCGGCCCATTCATGCTGAAATCAGCAAGGCTCTACTACCTAGTAAATTACACCGCACATTACCAGACTCCGTGCTGCTACTGAGAATTTCCTAACGGAAAAACCCAACAACACTTTGCCCGACCCGAGCATCGAACCCGAGACCTCCCAATCCCACATGCACATTTATGCCGCGAGACCAACGAGGCAGTTTTTTACGAACAATAAGAATAATATCGAAGCCTATTGACGGCACTGCCTAGTTTTTGGAAATAATATTTTGCCTTAGAACACTAACAAGTACCAGTGAATAATTTTGCTAAAGCACCTAAAAAATAAAGCATCGTGTAAAAAATGCAAATCTCGCTTCAACATCCTGCGGATAATACAAAATTATAACGTGGAAATCAAGACAATAATCTTTCATGAATTGATTTCTAAGCCGGCTTTATATTTACAGCATCTGAAGGGCTTATCTACCGAACAAAGCGGACGATTATAGTCAGCAAAAAAATAATTCAATCTTGCCGAAAAATCACATTGAATCAATGTCGGGCTTCTGATATCTGATAGCATTGAATACTTCGCTCAAAGGGAAGTTGAAACGCAAGTGTACAGTTCACCCTATGGGAATGGATTATTTGTTTATGGTTCCAAATTTAACATTTTAATTATTTTTTGTTGTTAGGTTAGGTTGGCACATTTGTTTTCCATTTTGGCGCGGCGTTTGAGTTGAATCTGTTATTTATAATAAATACAGTGCTGTTTTTAGCTATATTATATCTAGTGTGTATTGCGAATTTCATAATTGACAAAAACATCGAGCAAAGAGTTAGTCTTAAATTTTGCATCGCCAATGGAATTTCGTGTTCGGAGTCAATGAAAATGTTACAGAAGGTCTGCAACGTTATCAACGTCTGCAACTAAACTTAACATTGAAAGTGAAGGAAACAGTGACTGAAAATCCTCATTCAACTTTGAGAGAGATAGCCGCCGAAATTTCTGTATCTCACGATCCGTACCATTTTAACTAACCATTTAGGTGTGAAACATGTTCCCGCTCCACTAGTCCCAAAAGATCTAAATTTTCTCCAAAAACTTAATCGCAGGAGAGTCGCTGAGGACACGCTAGAACGAGTAAATTCCTAACCAACATTCATGAAACGCATTGTTCTCGTCACCATGGGGCGAGGGTTTACGAGTTTGACAAACAAACTTCGGAGTTGCGCCCTCGAACTGAACCGAAACCGTAAAAACCACGCCAAACTCGTTCAAAAGTCAAAGTCATGTTGAGTGTTTTCCTTGACTATCGCGGTGTATCAAAAAGGCCAGATTTGTGGAATGGATTTTGCACCACGATCATGCGCCTTCGCACAAGGCCATCATTGTGAACAAATTTTTGACCGAACACTCAACAAATACCATCTAACAACCACCATATTCACCAGATATTTGACTTCTGTCTTTTTCCTAAACTCAAATTACCACTTTGTAGCACCCATTTGCAATCGATTTAACACATAAAAGACAATTCGCGACCAGAACTGAACTCTATTCCGGAAACAGCGTTTTAAAAATGTTTTGATGGTTAGATTTTTAGTTGGCGTAAGTGTATTGTTTCTAAAGGAACATACTTTGAAGGTGATAAAATATAATAAATTTGTATGTAGAATAAACAGTAACGGTATTTTCTTGACAGAGTAATATATAAAATTGCTCTTACATAACTTTAATTACTTAATTTAACGCATAGGATATTTGTATAAATGAGGCACAAATATAAGTCGTCGGTTGATTAGCATGTTCAATTATTCAACACTTGTTGCAAGTGTAATTTGTATATACAAATTTTTTGCGTTACTAACTGACTAACAGACAACGCACAGCCGAATCTACTGGGTGTAAGGAGCTGAAATTTAACGTTTATGTTCCTTGGGAAGTGTAGTGCACTAAGTAGGATTTTCCTAAAATTTCTCGGGATCAGGCAAATAAATATGGGCAGGCGTAGCTGCGGGCATCCTCTAGTCAAATATGTTTCACTATCAAGAATATATACATAGTCACAACTCTCACCTCTCACGGCAATGACGCAACAACACGTCTCGATACGCATGAATGCGTCAAACTTTTGACGATCCAATTTCTGTATTGATTTACCTCGATAGTCCTCAGTAATTCGTTTGACGAAATAGTTTCAATTTTCGAGTGGCGTCAAGAAATGTTTGCTGAAGCAAACTTATCCTTTGAACTACAAATTTCATTCGTATCTCTTGTTTCTCGATATTGTCAAAGTTATTTTGAGTAACAAATTATTGTGGCCGACCTTTTCTGCTTAGCCGTCAAATCGTAAGTAAATGTTTAAGGATAATTTCCTGCTGTGAGTAATGTTGTTATCATTTTCGTGTTAAAGTATTTATACATAATTTTACTAGAGGACGCCAGCAGCAAAACGTGTTTTTTTTTTTAATTTACCCGTTTTGGCCGATCCCGTGGGCATTTCAGGAAATCGCTTCTTAGTGCACCCCTACGGTCCCCAAGGAACATACGTGCCAAATTTCAGCTTCCTGCGCCTAATAGTTTCGGCTGTAACGTGTCAGTCAGTAACGCAAGGATTTTATATATTAAGATAGGTATAATAATGAGAAAAAAATATTTTAAGGTTTTGAACGTCAGAAAACGAGCCAAAATAAAAGTTTTATTGTTATGACGCCGATAAGCGTTTTACTGTCCATAAAAGTGTTAAGAGCTGTTCTTACTTGTTGTAAACAAATTTAGGTTTGTTATAGTAATTTAATAGCATTTCATGTCTTTTTATTGATGAATTCTCCTTTTGTGAACTTAATGCTATGGCTGTGTTCCCTGTAAAAATTTAATACTTCTAAAAACTTATATATTGCATAAATATGATAAAGGCAATATAATACAAAATAGATTTAAATAATATGATAAAGGCAACATTTTATCTTAACAAATATATTAACATTTAAAATTCGGGTGTGTGTTTGTCAGTCTTACTTTTTAACAGTTAAAAGGATCATTATATAATTTTGTGTTCTCTTTTTTATTGGTACTTACAGAAGAGGTTACAAAGAAATAATTCAAAACAGGCGAAGCCGTGGGCCCAGCTAATAAGTCGTTCTAGAATAGGTCTCACAAGGTCCGGCTGTTAGGCAAAATTTTTTAATGGTCCGGCGATCTATAAAGTTCTGTGCACTCTGAAATTAATTTTTATTCTGTAGGAGAATAGTGATTTTTTTTGTGGGCGAATCACACGTGACAGTCTTTGTAAGCAGCTTTTACCTATATTATAAATTCATTACGGGTACAAGGCAAATATTAAAATTCATAAATCTTAATGTATATATTTCTTGTGTGCGTGTGTATGTCACTGAACTCCTCCTAAAGGACTGGATCGATCTTGATGAATTTTTTTGTGTGTGTTCAAGGGGACCTGAGTATGGTTTAGATTCACAATTTAGTCCATTGGAAAATGTTTTTTTACTTAATTTTTAATTTGTAAGTATTGTGGATTTCGAAATGTTTCACATTGGAACCGACGGACTGCACTGCTATCGCAGTGTCAAATCGTATATTAATAATTTCGTCAAGGAGTACATCGAAACCTTACCTGAATAATAAAACATTAAAAAATAAAGATTTCGAGTCGACAACATAAACCCGCAAATTCGGATTGTCGAGTATTTCGTTAAATGATAATAGTTCTGACAATATATATATATAGTCTAAGGTTCTGACAGACAAATCACAGTCACCATATTGGCCACTCTCGCGAAACGTCACAGATACCGAATAACATTTTGACACAGAAGAATAACTAAAGCAATTTTGAGTACTACTAAGTCTTAGTACTAAGTAGTTTGTATGTGTAAATACTTTTTGCAGTTATATAGGATCCGCTCAATAATGGAGATTTGTGTTACCTCGGACATCGATGATATACTATAACTAGAGAACCCCAAATTTACGTGAGCGAAGCCGCGGGCAAAAGCTAGTATTATATAAGTAGGGGATGTTATATTCAGTCAAGTTTGAACTTACAGAGTTTCGATTTGGTAAATAAATTCACAAAAAATAGAAAAGCTACCATTCACTGCAGCTGACCTGAAGGGATCCTATTGAAATCGAATACAATTTGTACTACATGACGAAATTAGTCTGAAAAGCTGAAATTAAATTAGTCCCAAGACGGACGTACGCCGAACAAATAGGTGACGTACTTAAAAGGGCCAAATTAAAAGAACCCGTAACCGACGAACATGCATGATGACTTTAATAAATGTCGAGGAAGCGAAATAGGTGTGTTTGAACTCCGGTGAATACGGATCGTATGGAAATGCTCCGGCATTTGGCATTCCATAGTCTCTGTCTACGCCAGGTGTCACGATAGAAAGATAGACAATTACGACTTACTTCTTTGTAATAGACACCCCTATTCCTTAAATAACACTGTTTTATCCCGAGTGTCTGTGGTTCGGGTTTTGGGAATACTTCTCGATGATAAACTTCATCTTGATGCTCATATAAATAAAATAGTTAGTAATGCTTACAGAATGTACGGCTTTGTGATGCGGTCTACAAAAGATTTTATACGTCCTTCGACATATCTGCACTTATATAGGACGTTGATCAGGTCGCAGTTAGAGTATGCGGTATCGGTGTGGAATCCATTTTATATTAAATACTCTGATGACATTGAAAAAGTCCAAAGTAAGTTCCTGAAAGCTATGCATTATCGTTGTTTTCGCAGTAATTCTCTACAGTACCCTGATCTTCTGGAAAAGTATAAATTACTTAACCTAAAGACTAGAAGGATTTTCCTGGAAACAATGCTCTTGTTCGATTTATGTAATAATGTGTATGACTGTATGGAAATTAGCAATAGAATAAGTTACATTGTACCAAGAACGACGATGAGCCGTGGTGCCCGTGCACGTCATGTTTTTGCTGTAATGTCTTGTCACA
The DNA here is from genome assembly GCA_944739405.2 of Euclidia mi. Lineage (NCBI taxonomy): Eukaryota > Metazoa > Arthropoda > Insecta > Lepidoptera > Erebidae > Euclidia > Euclidia mi. Next base: position 91,501,847 of record OX123188.2, read on the forward strand.
CTAACGCAGGCATGCGAGCACCTCTTCGTCGAATTACTGATAATTACAATAAGTTTTTCTGTGATATTGATATATTCTCACTATCTCCTAGTCAATTTCGTAGTGCAGTTCATAAGTCCATTAGTGATTTAAATCTGTAATAGTCATAGCATGTGGAGGTAACTGAGGTCTAATACCTACTAATATCGTCATAAAAATAAATAAAACATTTTATTGTCATGCTCTTGTTTGCATGCTTTTTGTCTTTTAGTTTAGGGTTTGCTGTAAAATATATTTGTATTACTAGCTATCGTACGATGTAATTGTTCAAAATATTTTGTACTTATATATATTTTGTGGAAAATGCCGTTGGTTACATACTTGTCCATATACTGTTACATTTTGTTATTCTGTAATACTTAATGTGTAACTGTTTATTTTCCCAAATAAATAAATAAATAAATAAATAAGTAAATATCGTATAGGATTGTTAAAACTTTGGTGCCAGTAACAGTTTTACATATATACGTAGACTCACGTTTGTTTCCCGCAAGGGTAGGCAGAGACTACGGAACGTCATTTGCAACAGTTTTACATTTTTATTAAAGAAACTTGATATATTTGCAGAACCAGTATTAGTTACAGTAAATTGATATATTAATCAAATGTTTAGACGAATTTAAATTCAATTCAAATTAGTACCACGGCAATAAATATTACCGTTTTTGTACATTACAAACACGATAATATTGCGTGGTACAAATTATTTTCTAAATAGAATTGTTTTTATTATAGAGGTGTTTATAACAAGTGTAGTCGTGTGCGAAGTTTATGCAGTGAAATCTAATTAAAGTTAAATTGTTCGCAAGCGCATATAAACGAACCAAAGTTCGTTCAACTGATTGATGTCCTTATAACTTTCGCCGCGTTGCATTTGTCGAAACCAAAAGACATGGATGTTTGCATAAATACAGCCTGCTATTCAAACTGTATTTATGCAGTTTAAGAATCAGTTGGGTGAGTAATATCCCGACGCAATCGGACATTCGCTGATAGAGAACTACAGACTCGCAGCTCTGGGGTCGCCACTACTTTAAAAGATACTAGCTCCGCATTAATTGCCGGTAGATAGACAGCCGCCTACGATTTTTCACTAAACATTTATGTTCATTATGTGTTTTATGAAGGAACCTTATACATTATGTATTGATTTTTCATTTTTATTTGTTATTGAACACTGAGATAGGCCACGTTGAATCGGCCACAATTTTCCCGTACACCGTACACGAGATTTTATCGAACATAGTAATAAGTGGCAAAAGATAATAAACTGAACTATTCTCACGGTGTCTGGTTTTTCACGGTCATACCGTTGCTGAACAGAGTAGTCAGAATAATGCCTTACTTTGAAACGGTTTTATTAAATAAGTAGTTCGCCACTGAGACGGAGGATCTCAGGTAGGATGTCGGGGATCGAAAGAAACACTGCTAGACTGAACAGGTTTTTTATTACGTCTCACTACCGCTTACATACCGTATGACCGAACTAGGTAAGCACAGGCCTGAAGGCTGGAATGTAGACTCCAGCTGCTCTCCGACGCTCGCAGGGTAGCTGCTCGTAGGGTCGCCGGTGTAAGCTGAGCGGAGGCTCAGGCGGTGCAGCCAATGTGGGCCGAGCGGTAATGCTCAGGCGCCTCAGGCGTAAGCCGTTGCAGTCAGGCACCAGTGGCCTGGCTGTGGAAGCTCGTAGGCAGAAGCGGATGCTTGGGCGGCGGCTAGTAGCGGCACGGCACTAGCAGCTCGTAGCTTGTAGCCGTAGGGAGAATCGTGGTCCATAGGAAGACTGTCAGGCGCAGATCGTAGCGGTGTAGACGGCCCGTAGGGAGAATGTCAGCCCGTAGAGAGTACTGGAAACAGCACAGAGAATACACAAGAACCGGTCAGGAACAGGCTGTTCCTAGATCGGCTGTTATGCTTAGGAGACACAGATGACAGACACTACAGACAGAACATATAGGCACACAGACAACTGCTTCCCCCCCCCCCCCCCCTCCCGGGACAGTAGATAGGGAAGTAGAAGACAGAATAATAACGAGGTGTAGCGGCAGCGTTGCGTCGTGTAGGGAAAGTGGCCGATTTAGATCGCGCACCCATCTTATATAGTCATGGACTAATGAGTGACAGACTGCCTGTGGCTCTGTCTATGACCATCATCATCATCAGCCTTTATCAGTCCACTGCTGGACTAGGCCTCACCTTTGAAAGGAGGAATTGGCCTACTATACCACGCTGGCCAAACAGGTTGGTATAGGGTTTGTATCAAGTTTTCCTTCTCTTACAGTGTTGTTTTGTGCATAATATGCTCCCTCTGTCGGCTCTTACGACACCCATGGGATGATATGGGGTGGTGACAATCCGTATTTTTAATCCGTCACCACACGGATAATATGACCATATATGGTAACAATTCCTAGCGAAGCGCTTTTCAGAATAAGCTGGCGTTAAGCGCCTGCGAGATATTATAACGCAATACGTAGTATTACTTTACAATACCCCGCTCTGTACGGCAGTATTTTACGTGTCTAGACAAGAAAAATCCGTCGAACTAAGGTCCTCTGAAACCTGTAGGCAGTGCTAAGTAGATACTGACTACGAAACTCAAACTGTAGGTAGGTACAATGAAAGGATCTAGTTAGGTTAGGAATCAGTGTAGTTAATTAGTTTTAAATCTTTAATGTGCCAGCTGCCAATAGATTTACCCGACGAATCCGCTAATTCGTATACTAGTGGGGACTTTTTAGCGATAATAGTACACTTGGTAAACTAAGGAGCTAGTGTTTTGCTAAATGATTTGTACTTATCACTTAATAAATAGAAGGTTATGTGCCACACTGTATCACCTACGTTAAACTCAGCCTGTTTGTGTATATAAAGTTGCATTGTTTTGGTGTTTATGTGCGACACAAGTGTCACACGAAGTTATAAATTTAACAACGTCAGCGAGCAGGTATGCTCGCTCACGTTGTTAAATTTATAATATCAACGCTGCGCTAATAATAACGCTGCGCTAAAGGTTTATACGTTTTAAAACTACCTAAATGACCCGCAGCGAGTTCCCAATGGTATTCTTTAATAACGGTAGTTTTATCCAAGGTATGTAGGACCTCTTTCCAATCGAATTCTTTCCGCAGTGTACATTTCGATACCATAATATATCTATATAATTTATCATTTTTGATAGAATAATTAGGGAAAGATGTAGGTGAGTTTTTACAGCCATTGTAGATTGTAGTATACCACTGATCCGAGGTCACAGTAGTGGCGTTATCAGTGTCAGTGTCAATAGCTGACACGGCAGCATTAGGTTTATTAGACGAGGAATTACTACGAGAGTCATTATTAGATAAGGAAACAGAGTAAATATGACTTGGTAACAATTTAAATCTTTTCCAGAAGTCAATACCTAAAATCAATGAACTAGTAACTTCTGGAATTACGTACGCTTTTAAAAAACAAGTTTTATTTTCAAAAGTTTTGGGGTAGATTGAAATAACCGATCGGTGTCAATCGATGACCACCCGCCGATCATTAAAAACATATATATAGTAGGGTTGTCACACTTATTCAAAGGGAGATTAGTTTTAAAAATAATTTTTATATGAGAATTATTGCCCAATATAGTCACGGCAGAACCTGAGTTGAGTAAACCAGTAAGCGGTACATTCTTAATGGTTACATTAACCTAGGGTCGAAAATCAGGTTTAGGTTTTGGATCACGGATCGCAGCCACAGAATAACTAGAAAAATACACTTTTAGAGTGTTCAGCCAATTTTTCCAGTCTTTTTTGTCAAAACATTCAGATTTAGAAGATGTACAAACGGTATGTTTTGTCATCTTATTTGACGCACTACTATCGATACGGTATATCATGTCGAAATTATAGTGTTGTAGGTTAGGCACAGGTGTATCGTTCGGTTCAACATTTAAAGATGCGACGGAAGCATAGTTATTTGGTTTAGACGGTTTATAGTACTGCGAATTATTATGACCGTGCGTGTCCTTAAATCAGGTGCTACTGTGTTAGACGTAGGGTAACTAGGTTCGTGGAACTGTGAACTTAAACACTGGAACCTCTCATAGTTTAGACATAGTGTTTTAAGAGTGTCTATAGTGTCTATAGCCGTAGTACATGAAGCTAGTACTGTAGAATAACATGGTCTAATATTGTGAAGCAATATAATTAGTTTTTTATGTTCGGTTTTTAACGTGTTCGGTGATAATCGCGCAAAAAGTTGGAACATAATCGATAAGTAGATGTTTATGCCCTCAGTTTGCCGTTCAGTACGATTACGAATCTCGGCTAAATATTTATAGTCATACGGTGTAAAATCTGCTATAAGCTTACTAGCTAGTTCGTCCCATGTAGAATTGGAATTTTTAACACCGCAAAACCAGTGTAACGCATTACCAGTAAAAAATTCGGACGCGTAATCGAATAATCAATTAGCAGGTAGATTTCTAACCATCCTAAATTTCGTCACGCGTTGTAGAAATTCGCGAACGCAGCCTGTTCCGTCGAATTTGAGTTTCGATAGTTCACCAACCCTCAAATGCTCACAGTGGATAGTTACCGGAGCCGACGCTGCTTGTGCAGGGGTAGATACTGAGCAAGTCATCGATGACATGACATGACTCCGACTTCCACCGATGGAACATTCGAGTGTTCTATCTTAGATAGCTCTGCCGACAGCATCCGAAAGCGTTCAGTCAGCTCGGATATTTTCTTGCCGTATTTAGAATCTGAATTGTCAAATCTGCTCAACCTGTGGTAGACTTGGTTGTGCAATGCCGTAGTTTGCTTCGCCAAGTTGCTGTCGTATTGTTCTTGAAGGGAAGAGATTCGCGAAGCTAAATCGGTAACCGATACGCTAGCTGCCCTGAAATCGTCTGCTATATCTAGGCCTGACTCCAGGATTTCGTCATTAGGAATCAGCTCAAGAACCTTAGGTAGCTGCTTCCGTAAACCTAGAACAGTGGTAGTTAGCTCCTCTCCGCAAATAGCGACCTCGAAGGCTTGTTCATTCTTACCAAGTAGAAAGTATTTGATAGGGTTAGTACTCATGATGATATAAAATGTAAGATAGGTAAGATAGAAAAGAATGTAAGTATATTACCGCTCTCTGTGTGCAATAGTTCTGCTTTACAAAGACTACTACGATACGGTGTAAAAATGTAGACAATAGATAGTGACTTGCAAAAAGAAAAAACCGTTATTTCAAATTGCGAACTGTAACGTAGGGAATCGGTGGTTGAAATTTAAGTAAGACAGTAGTAGGATTACACATAATAGTTATACAAGAATAGAAATCGAGAGATAGACAGCAATACAAAGATACAGACAAGTTAGATAGTACGTACCGGTTCGCTGATGTCTGCACCTCCTCGTTTACAAAGACTGACCTCCTAAACTGTTGTTGTTCTTAGAACTGCAGTAATTGGAAGTGAGACAAATAGAGTTGAGCGCCACTGAGACGGGGTCTGTCGGTCGGTTCTCCCTACGGGCTACAAGCTACGAGCTGCTGGCGCCGTGCCGCTACTAGCCGCCGCCCAAGCATCCACTCCTGCCTACCAGCTTTCACAGCCAGGCCACTGGTGCCTGACTGCACCGGCTTACGCCTGAGCATTACCGCTCGGCCCACATCGGCTGCATCGCCTGAGCCCCCGCTCAGCCTGCACCTTGACCACCGAGCTGCCTACACAACGTGCACCTTGGCCAGCTCACCGACGGCCCTACGAGCGGCCACCCTGCGAGCATCGGAGAGCAGCAGGAGTCTACATTCCAGCCTTCAGGCCAGTGCTTACCTAGTTCGGTCATACTGTATGTAAGCGGTAGTGAGACATAATAAAAACCTGGTCAGTCTAGCAGTGTTTTCCTCGAACCCCAACAATCCTACCTGAGACCCCATCTCAGTGGCAACGTAATATCTCGCAGGCGCTTAACGTAGTGGGTGGAGCCGAGCAGCGCTTCACTAGCAATTATTACCTTATATAGTCATAAACGGGCCACAGGCAGTCTGTGACTCATAGGTCTATGCCTATATAAGATGAGGTGCGCGATCTAAATCGGTCACTTTCCGTAGACGTCGCCCTGCTGATGGTTGCAGTGACAACCAAGTATTATTCTTCTATTTTCCTATCTACTGTCCCACTGGGGGTAAGCATATTCTACGTAGTTGTCTGTGTGCCTATATGTTCTGACTGTAGTATCTGTGTCCCCTAAGCATAACAGCCGATCTAGGGACCGCCTGTTCCTGACCGGTTGTTATGTATTCTTTGTGCTTTTTCCAGTTCTCTCTACGGGCTGACATTCTCCCTATGGACTGTCTACACCGCTACGGTCTGCACCTGACGTTCTCCGTACGGGTCACGATTCTCCCTACGGCTACAAGCTACGAGCTGCTGGCGCCGTGCCGCTACCAGCCGCCAGGCCACCAGCGCCTGACTACACTGGCTTACGCCTGAGCATTACCGCTCGGCCCACATCGGCTGCCCCGCCTGAGCCCCCGCTCAGCCTGCACCTTGACCACCGAGCTGCCTACGCAACGTGCACTTGGCCAGTTCACCGGCGACCCTACGAGCAGCTACCCTGCGACAGCATAGAAATAAATTTAAGTCACTACTGAAAGAAGCCTCTTTAAACAAAACTGTAAGTCTAGTCTAATTATTTACCGAAAACTTGGTACAACTTGAAACCTAATTGAACAACATAATTATTTTTCATTAAAAGTAATTCCGTTGCTTGAACTTGGCTGTCACCACAGTATTCATTGGTGTTTTAATCGAATTTAACCTTTCGCAATTTGTATACTACATACGATTTTATTGCAATGTGTCTTACTCGTGATATATATAGCCATGGTCACGGCGACCACGGCTGTTGTAAGACGGCCGAAACGTCGGTAATACAGAGGTATTTAAATTTAAAATTAATTAAATATCGCGAGAAAGACCCGTTTCCATAAAATTGTATGGTGTTTTTACATCTATTACAGTCTTAGTGGGTTACATAATTCATTATAGCTCTTAAATGTTAAAATTGGATCTCACTTTATTAAAATTGACTGTTGATGACTTCAACGACTGATGGTGTGCAGCGGAGTCCATTACAGAAGAGCGAGCGACGCTGTTTCTTACCTTTTTCTACCCCCTTTGTCCGTTCCGCTGGCAGTGTTTTATCTCCTCAATAGTTTATAGTCTATGAAATTTACCGTAGCGAGTAATGTGTTTTAGCGGAGTGAGTTCAATTTTACTCATATTTTCAATAACTTCCATGAATTTAATTGCTATAAGAATGAAGTTTGTACTGCTCAAAGTCAAGCTAAATCCAAGCTTTACATCAGCCTATATTACATGACACACTAGGCCAGAAATATAATTTCCATGATAAATTCAGAAAGGACAAAGTAAATTGTTGAAATTAAATAATGGTTTAAAATGGGGCACTCACAAAATAACTGAAAAATATATATTGCTTTTTTGCTTCCATTCGTTACGGATCATTGTACAAACTGTTATAGGTCGCTGCATTTTCACAATGCTCTCACTCACCACTCACTGCCGAAAATTAAGTCTAACAGTAACATTCAGGTTTCCGTTAATGCTAGTATTACATAAGAGAATATGTAGTATAATTATACAGCTGCCTATATGGAAATCGTAAGCGTAATACGAAGTATAAAAACGTTCTCAAAAAGTAAGTAATATTGATTGATTCGTTTTGTGATTGTGAATTATTGAAGAAATGCATTATGCAAGTTACCTAACTACTTTTACATAAAAACTTCAGTGGTTTAAGCGAAGGGTTAATAAACTATAATAACCATTATAAATATTCTGCTATTGTAAAATGGCTAACAAATAATTATAATAATTGATGCGTGTTTAATATCCCATAATGATTATACCGCTATCAAGTCAAGTCACCTTAACTCCAATACTAAAAGGAGTCATTAATTGCTCCAATTAAATTTTTTTACAGATGTGATTTCGCGTTGTCATAAAAGTTTCTTATAAAACCGTATAAAGTTATATTTTTACCTAGAAAGACAAAAATAGCCTTGTCAAGGCAGATTACTCATTTTTTGCCTTATTGGATCACGCGTTCGGGTATGATTGACATTTAATTTACTTTCAGCGCCAGCGCTGGAAGCAGGCCGCTTAAAGCGGTGAAGCGCATTGAGGACAGAAGCGACATCTGACGGGTGCCGCCGTCAACTATGTCTTCCTGTACTAATTTCGTCGTGGACATCGTGTGAAGCCAGTGACGTTGCCAGACTACGTCATTAGGTCTCCATCGTGTGACGTCACCAGGAGATAGTCTTTCACCTCGACAGATGGCAGCACTGGATAGATAATTTGTGTCGTGAGTGTTGAAGTGCAACTATGAGTACATTAATGACTTATTAGTTCGAGGTCATCTCATCCATTGCTTACTAGCTATTTTGAACTTAGAAGTTTTTACTTTATATTATGGACTTGGAAGATTTTAAGTGTAGTTTGTAACTTTGTAGAATCAAATTTGCATGTTTAGAGTTTAGACTTAGAATAGTTTTATAAAAAATGGGGGAACGGGGAACCTATGCCCGACCTCGCGCGATACTAAAAGTGTTTATAAACACTTGTAAAAATTTTCAATATTGTTAAACACTTAGCAATATTTGTTTGTATTTTTGTAGACTTAGAGTTAGTTGTAGAAATTGAGATCACTTCGTTTGCTTATTTTATTGTTTTTGATGTTGCGATTTATTTTGTTTACCAATAGTGTAATAATTTTACATATTGGGCTTGCTTTATTTTGTTTACCAATAGTGTAATAATTTTACATATTGGGCTTGCTTTAAGTTGTATTTATATTGTTGTTTTTTGTTGATGGTTTTGTTTTTAGTGTACATATGTGTTGAATTTGTGTATTTGTCGTTAGTAGCTTAAAGCTTTGCGTATTTATAAGATCATATTATTTCATCGGTTTACTGGTGAAATCAAAATCATATGATATACAAAACTAATTTAGTTAAATTAAAATAAACAAAATGGAAGGTTTGATTAACTTATTAAAAATTTACGAGGTACGGTACAAAAAGGATTAAATAATTTTAAAAAGAGTCTTAAGGATAGAATGACATTAGAGTACATAGTAAGTAGAACAGAACTTTTACAACTAATTTAAGGACATTAATTCTAATATACATGATAAATATGATACGGAGCAAATAAGTCAGATGGTTATGGACATTTATGACACTACTGAAGACAATTACATTACATATAAATCATTACTTAAAACTATGTTAAACAAACTTTCAGTCAAACAATCAACACAGGATAAGGCTAATGACAATTCATCTAAAAAGACATCAAGTGCCTTTGTTAAATTGCCGAAAATTACTATTCCTACCTTTTCAGGCCAGTATAGTGAGTGAAATATTTATTTATTGGGTTAGTTCATAAAAACGACGCCTCAGAATATTGTCAAAGGCTCCATTATCTAAAAATCATCATACAGGAGAAGCTCAGCAATTGATCAGGCATACTCCAATTAGTGATGCTAACTATGCACAATGTTGGGCTGTAACGGTATGATAATAAAAAATACCAAGCCAATTGTATATTGACACGTTTTTTTGGCCAGAAACGAGCGTAGAATCAGGTTCCGCTCTTAAAGAACTGTTAGACACTACGAATGATTGTTTGAATGCACTTAACACTATAACCGCCGCGTAGGTCACCGGTGACCTACGGTAGCGGAGGAATGGCTGTCAATCATTTTTGCTTGGCAGTTAAAGTGTTAAACGTTTGAACGTAGATGTGACTACATGGGATATATAATACATATAATTATCATTCACATTGTAGTTGATAAACTGGATTTAAAGACACGCAATCAGTGGGAATTGAGTGTGAGTCCCACCGACAGTGACGAGTTGCCAACTCTTGAGCAATTTAGATTATTTTTAGAAACAGGTTCGCGCGTTAGAGTTCATAGAGCCGAAAAGGGCTTTTATTAACCAGGGCAATAGAACACGTACTCACAATTAAAAAGCTATGTTGGTTACGAATTCACCCGCTTTACAGTGTGAGTATTGCGCTGAATATCTCAAACTTTGCTTCTGCAAAAAGTTCGCTAATTAGCCGATTAGTAGTAGGCGGGAATTCGTAGCGAAGAACAAGATCTGCTTTAATTGCTTAGGCAGCAATCACACCAAATAAAGTTGCAAGACACCAACTGCTTGCAAAATTTGTAAAAGGCGTCATCACTCTTTGCTGCACGTCAATGAAGGCTCCAATAACAGACGCATTGAGGTTTCGCCCACTGTCTCTAACGACCAAGCTAGTTCATCTGATGCAAGCGATAAGCCAATAGTTTCGTGTCTCTATACTGGTGCATTACCCAATCCAAGACAGATCTTACTAGCCACCGCGCTTATAAGAGCCGAGTCCAGGGTTGGTAATTACCAATTAGTTAGATTATTAGATCAGGGCTCCCAGGTTTGCTTCATTACAGAAGCCACTGTGCAATTGCTCAATTGGAAAAGAATTCCTGTCAGAGGAATCATTACTGGGTTAGGTAACAATAAGATAACCATAGCTAAATATATGGTTCAGTTGTCTATTCAGTCAAGGGTAGATTCTAGCGTAAGACTACAGTTCGATGCCTATGTTTTGAGTGAAATAACCTCTTACTTACAAGACCAGACCATAAACTTAAGTCGTTTTGACTGGATAGACCCTAGTATATGCCTAGCCGACCCAGAGTTCAACGTGCCAAATAAAATTGATGTACTGTTAGGCGCGGATGCTTACAGCATGAAAGAAGGAATAGTGAAGAGTCCCACTGGCACTCTAATAGCTCAGAACACTTCTTTAGGATACTTTCTGGTGTAGTTTATTCAACATGTAAATCGAGAGCAACTAATATTAGTGTCATGCAAGAGATGCCAGTGACATGACAAGAAACATTATTTATCGGGTTACCTTCCTCATCATGCGGTAATACGCAATGATAAGACGACCACAAAGGTACGTGTGGTGTTCAATGCTTCTGAGAAAAATAGCAGGGGCGTATCTCTTAATGATACCTTGATGGTTGGGCCGACGCAAGCAGATTTACGCTATACGGTCATGAGATGGTGACGTCACGCTATTGCTTTAGTAGCTGACATTGTAAAAATGTATCGGCAGGTAAGAATATCTGACGAAGACAGGATGTTTCAGCATATTCTTTGGCGTGATAATCCAGAAGCTGCAATTAAGGATTACGAGCTGCTGACAGTCACCTTTGGGACGGCCTCCGCACCCTATCAGGCAGTCAGAACAATTTATCAGGTGGCATACGATGAAGGTCACAACTACCCACTGGTGGTAGACAAAGTGCTAAATGCCTTTTTCATGGATGACTTGATGACAGGCTGTGATGACGTCGATGAAGGCATTGAGATATATTTAGGAACAGATGTCCTATTTGAGTCCAATAGCTTCAGGTTGTTCCATAAAGAAAAGTCAGTCTCACAAAAACGAATTCTATATATTTTCAAGGCCACAATATTTCACTTAGTCTATACTATACTATATATACTCTATAAGTTTATAACAGATCAGGCGAGTTAAGGAAGCGAGGTGTTAATCTGGACTGAATATAAAATAAACTTAAAAGATGAGGATTGTGTAGATGACACTTTACACTTACATAGCTATGCACGTGCACTTACATAGTATGTATGTGTGTGTCCCTACACCATTTCCCCCCTTTAAAAAAATATATCACAAAAATAAATCCATTATGCAAACTACTAAGGAACTTTTTATACAACACGACAAAATTATAATAGTATTTTTCAAATACACCTTTCAAATAAGAATATTTAACTCAAATGATGACACTAATCTATTACACAAAATAAAAGGTAAGTATGTATGAATAAACGGAATACAACACAAAGGCTTACCTACAACATAATCTAATCAATTAATTACCATTAGGTATAAGAAATAGGTAAGTAATAACTTATAATGTTCCTTATGCCTTACATATAATCGGATGCGGCTACACCGGTGGTCGCGGCGGTCGTGGTCTGCTGGGGTACTGTCTGCACGCGCACCACGGGAGGGCTCAACACGCTCAGGTTGGAAGCAGCCATCTCACGCCGGAGCCAAGACTTAGAGCGGCGATGACAATGTACTCTTATACCGTAGATGACCACGCCTATTATCAAAATGGACAAAATAACTGCTACTATACCCAGAAAACTTATTTTCTAGTTCAGATCGCGGACGTCAATTTGCGCCTGGGCTACCGCCACGTTTCCTTGAGAGGATCCGTTGTTACCCATGTCGTAAAATAACATTGACCTCTAGCTACAAATGTTGACGACAAAATGAGCTAAATTTAAAATTTTATTCGTATAATGTCGTCGATCGTTTAACTACATTGCTAAAAAAGTGCTTACTTAAGTCTATTCTAGTTAGTTAGCTAATATCCCAAGTACATGGCAACGTGTATCTATGTATGTCGACACAGTATGCGGACGATGCATAAATTATACCTAAAACGCATACATGAAACAATATAGGTTGGTAAGTACCTAGGTAATAATTTCTTATAGTTAACTAGAGGACGCCAGCAGCTACGCCTGCATTTTTTTTAATTTACCCGTTTTGTCCAATCCCGTGGGAATTTCAGGAAATCCCTTCTTAGTGCACCCCTACGGTCCCCAAGGTACATACATGCCAAATTTCAGCTTCCTGCGCCCAATATTTTCGGCTGTAGCGTGTCTGTCAGTCAGTCAGTAACGCAAGGATTTTATATATTAAGATTATTTGTTATAAACTTACACATTCATGCATTCATACTTAAAAGTAAACTTATTATAGAACTTAATAGTGACTGATATTAATTAATAATTATGTATGTACCATTTGTGTAATATATCCCAAACGCGTTATCATACATTAGAGCGCTTCAAGTAAAACTAAGTTATGCAATATAAATTCTAATTCCCTATTCAATAAGGTTTATAATTCTAATCTAATAAGTAGTTTCTTGATAATCAACAATAAATGTATATAATTTATCAGTTCCACGATATTAAAATGTAAACTACGACGTAACGTTACTATTTAACTTATTTTACACTTTACGTTGTGAGAATACCTTGTCCACAAACCTTACAGGTCGTCATATTACCCGTCCGCTCCGCGACACCTGCGGCTCATGTTGCGAAATTTTCCGCGTATCAGGCAGCTGAGTTGTGGGAATATTATCATCCTTTACTACTAATTTATCGTATACAGGAGCGTTTTGCACATTAATCGTGAAAGCTGGTTTCAATCTATCGATAGAAATATTAGCTTCGCGATCTGGCAACTGAATCTTAAAAACTTTTGAACCTCGTTCCAGTACCTTAAATGGACCGTCATATGGAGGTTTTAGGGATCTGTGAACGGCATCGTCCCTTACAAAAACGAAATCTGTATTCTGTAAATCAGAATATACGAATATCTTCTTAGAACTAAGTTTATCTCTAGTAGGGCGATAAGAACTGAGAGTTGCGCGTATGTTTTTAATTAAACTATATGGGTCATTGCTAATGCTATCATTTGATCGTTCATAAAACTCGCCAGGTAAACGTAAAGATCTACCGAATGTCAACTGCGCGGCACTGACCCCGCTATCCGTACGAATGGCAGCGCGCAACCCGAATAACACAACCGGTAATTCTTCTACCCATGTTGTGTTTTCATGCAAACGTGCCATGAGAGCGGCTTTTAATGAACGATGCCATCTCTCCACGGCGCCGTTGCTCTGTGGATGGTATGGTGTGGTTCTAATCTTATGGATTCCGAGAAACTTCATTAAATTTTTGAACAAATACGATTCAAATTGGCGGCCCTGATCGGTCGTTATTCTTATCGGACAACCATACCTAACTATCCATCCTTCGTATATACATTTCGCGACTATCTCTGCCGTTATTTCCTGAACGGGGAAGGCCTCTGGCCATCGGGTACACCTGTCCAAAACTGTGACCAAATACCTAAATCCTTGCGGAGATGTTGGTAATGGACCAACAATATCTGCGTGGATATGCTCGAAACGCCCAGACGGTGTGAATTCTCCTACCCCCGACATCACATGGCGGTTGACCTTCGACCTCTGACATTGCAGACAAGTTTTAGCCCACAAACCTACGTCTCTATTCATACCGGGCCATACAAAATACTTAGAAACCATTTTCCGTGTCGATCTGACGCCAGGATGACTTAAACTATGTACACTATCGAACGCAATTTTTCTAAAATGTTCTGTTAAGTATGGTCTAACAACGTTTCCAGATGTTTCGCAATAAATTGGCTTATTACATTCAGGTAATAACATTTGTTTATATTTAATATCACTGTCGCTATCGGAATTCTTCAACATGCGCAATAAGTACTCGTCTTTCATTTGCGCGTCGGCAAGTGCATTATAGTCGAGTACAGTCGGACACACTATTGTTTCAATTCGTGACAATGTATCGGCTACTATATTATCGGTACCTTTGATATGCCGAATATCTACCGTGAATTCGCTAATAAAAAGGAGTTGACGCGTCCTCCTTGGTATTTCATTATCGTCTTTACCTAATTTAGAAAAAGCAGTACATAAAGGTTTGTGGTCTGTATACACAGTCAGAGGTCGACCTTCAAATAATTTGCGAAAATATTTAATTGATCTGTAAATGGCTAATAGCTCCCTATCGTAAGTTGAATACTTCTGTTCCGTAGGGGTTAATTTTTTCGAAAAATAGCCTAGCGGCTTCCAAACGCCGTCTACCTTTTGCTGCAATACGGCACCCATAGATGTATTAGAAGCATCGGTCATTAACGCAAGTGGAACATTTGGAAGTGGATGTGACAACGTAAGGGCCTTCTGTAGACCTGTCTTACATTGCACAAACGCGTTCTCAGAATATTCGGTCCAATTAATTTAACTTTTGTCATTTTTCTTTGCATTGACTAAGTACTTGTTAAGCTCACACTGATAAGACGCTAAATTTGGTAAATGTGGCCTGTAAAAATTGAGCATACCTAAAAATCGTCTCAAATCGGCAACAGTTTCGGGCTTAGGAAAATTCACAATTGCCTGGATTTTCTCATCAAGAGGTCTGATGCCATTCACACTAACTTCGTGTCCTAAAAACTCTATACGCGACTGTCCAAAACAACATTTGTTTAAGTTTATCGTGATACCGTAAGTATTGAAGCGTTCAAATACCAACCTTAAATGTTCGCGATGTAGAGTGCTATTTTCGCTGGCCACTATGACGTCATCTAAATAATTAAATAAAAAATCCAAACCTTGTAAAACAGTATTATTCATGAAACGCTGAAATGTCTGTGCTGCGTTTCGTAAACCAAACGTCATGCGGGGAAACTCGTACAGTCCGAATGGGGTTATTATAGCCGTCTTTTCAATGTCTTCAGGTGCTATACTTATGCAATGGTAGGCCCTATTTATGTCTAGTTTTGAAAATATGAACTTATTAGCCAATACGTATGTGAAGTCATGCAAGCGAGGAATTGGGTATCTGTCAGGTTTTGTTATCGTATTTAAGCGACGATAGTCACCGCAAGGCCTCAACTCGCCGTTTTTCTTCGGAACGACGTGAAGAGGACTGGCCCGTGCACTTTTGGATGGTCTACAGATACCTAATTCCTGCATAATTCTGAACTCTTCTTTAACTTCGTTATATCTGTCTGGCGGCAAAGGACGAGCGCGAACATGAACCGGTGGACCCGTAGTTTCAATATAATGTACCACGTTATGAGGAGGAGTTTCCCTGAATGACGGCGGTTTTGTGATATCGGGATACATACACAATAAATCATAATATGGACACGTTTCAACAACAGCATTAATTGAAGATTGTTTCATATTCACTACTGACGCTGATACATTCAAATTTGTAACCTGATCTATAAGCTTACGTTGGCTCATATCCACTAATATTTTATGAAACGATAAAAAATCTGCGCCAAGAATAGGCTGCTTAACATCAGCTATTATAAACTCCCATCGGTACGGTCTGCGTAGTTTTAGGTCTAGTACTAGCGACTTAACGCCATAAGTAGCAATTTCCGTACCGTTGGCAGCATATAATCTGTAGTCAGTACACTGTAATTTCTTAAAAATATTTTTTGTTACCGGTAAGATAGACACGTTTGCGCCTGTGTCGACGAGAAAACGCAAACCAGAGTTGTAGTCCATGACTGGCGGCTGCAGGGTAGCACAGCGCAGGTCTCCGCCGACGACTGCACCGCGCCTACTAGTTTTCCGACTGCGACGAACTGGCATTATTCTTTTTACTGTAATCGCTTGGCTTCCACGCACAAGGAGGTACGCAGCGATGGGCTCTATGGCGGTACCGAAAATGATAACTACATAGCCAGTCTGGAGAATCCGGAGTGCGATGCCTCGATGACGACCTTGAATAGCGCCTCGGGTAACGGTTGTTATCTCTCGACCTTGACCTACTGCGCTACATGTTTGTGAACGTTGCGTCAACTTCGCGATCTCAGCTGACAAATGCTCGATATCCGAAGTAACCTTAGACGACTCACTCGACGGGATCAATTTCTGGGCTACTTCCGAAACTTGAGGGACGCGAGTAGCCTCCGCAACGTTGTCGGCGATCATCGCTAAATTTTCAAGGCCTTTGGTCTCTGACACGGTCAAAACAGCTCGTACCGTCGTAGGTAAATGGCCTTGCCATAACACTCCCAGTGTATCATCTGGTATCTTGTCGCGCGCCAAGTCCCTCATTCGGTGGAGGAGTTGTGAGGGCTTTTGATCGCCCAACTCCATTTCACCTATGAGTTTCTCAATCTGTCTATTTGTAGAATCTTCAAATAGTGTCAACATTTTGGTCTTCAAAGCTTGAAATTTGCCGGTATCCGGAGGTTTCGCCAAAAAATCGGAGAGCTGCACAATGACGTCCTTAGGCAGCTTAGCAACCACTAAGTCAAATCTCGCCTCATCGCTCATCTTCTGTGGAGCGAGAATAGCCTCGACGCGGATGAACCATACTCGAGGTTGGTCCACCCAAAATTCGGGAATTCGTGACGATAGTGTTACCGCCAAAATGTCTGCTTGTGGCATTTGGGGAACGCCCGGAACGCTGGTAGTCATTTTCACCGAATAATAGTCGCTGAGCGCACACAAAAAATAGTCACAAAATTTAAGTTCACTGTGGCCTAAACGAACGATCACGTCGGGGTCACCAATTTAGGAACAGATGTCCTATTTGAGTCCAATAGCTTCAGGTTGTTCCATAAAGAAAAGTCAGTCTCACAAAAACGAATTCTATATATTTTCAAGGCCACAATATTTCACTTAGTCTATACTATACTATACTATATATACTCTATAAGTTTATAACAGATCAGGCGTGTTAAGGAAGCGAGGTGTTAATCTGGACTGAATATAAAATAAACTTAAAAAATGAGGATTGTGTAGATGACACTTTACACTTACATAGCTATGCACGTGCACTTACATAGTATGTATGTGACGTCGTAAATGAAATTCATAAAAACGTAAGAATAAACTTTCCTCGTAGAAATGTAATTCTTAAAGATATCGATGATCTATCGCAAGCGGATCTGATAGATATGCAAGCTTTGTCTAAAGTAAACCGTGGTTTTAAATACATATTAGTGGTTATAGATTGCTTTTCAAAATATGCTTGGGCAATCCCGCTCAAAAAGAAAAGTAAAGAATTAGTGTCTAAAGCATTTGAGACTCTTCTGAAAAAACGTACACCGAATAATTTGCAAACCGATTTCGGAAAAGAATTCTATAATGATAAATTTAATAAAGTTTTGAAGACTAATGATATCAATCACTACTCTACATACTCTACAAAAAGGCTTCAATTGTTGAAAGATTCATAAGAACATTAAAATACAAACTTTATAAAGAGTTCAGTCTGAAAGGAAACTATAAATGGATAGACGGTACGCTTGATAATAAAGTTAATGAATATAATCACAGTTTCCATAGAACTATAAAGCAGTCACCAGCGTCAATAAATCATACAAATAAAACAAATGTGTTACGAAATTACGCTATATATATTTCAAGAAAAGCTAACAAACTTTTGAAATACAATCGATTTCAAGTGGGAGATTTTGTGAGAATCAGTAAATACAAAGGATGTTTTGAAAAAGGTTTCACTCCTAATTGGTCCACAGAAATATTTAAGATTTCTAAAGTGCAAGATACTCTTCCTATCACTTATTTTTTAGAAGATGTTCGAAAACAGCCAATTTTAGGAGCATTTTATTCTCAGGAACTTCAAAAAACTAAGCATCCAGAAATATATCTTATTGAAAAAATTTTAAAACGGAGGGGAAATAAATTATTTGTGAAATGGTTAGGCCTTCCGACCACTGAGAATTGCTGGATAGATAAACAAAATGTTTTGTAATTTATTAAAATTTTATTATGTTCTATTCAATATATGTGTACATTTAGGAAGTTTGACAGGCGATTCTTTAAAAATAGGCACTTAATGTATTTTAATTCATTTGTTTTCGGTTCTCAAAAGAGAGAGCACTTTATACTAATTCTAAAATTAATGTTTAAGTGGTTATTATTATTATTATTATTCAATATAAAACTTGTAATATGAACGATAAGGAAAACGGTATTATGAGTTCGAAGAAAAAAATTAAATCAGGGAAGGGATTAAAACGAACCTTCAAAAACATCGTAACGCATACAAAAAAACACATTAAAAATATCAAACCTAAAAGTAAAAAGTTATTAATAGAATTAGCATATAAAACTGCAAAAGATTTATCTTCCAATTTGCCATTAAAACTACCAAGAGTCATTCCTGTTCCTAAAACTGGTGGATTTTTTCCGTTAATACCTATATTTGCCGGATTATCAGCTGCTGGCAGCTTAGCTGGTGGCGCTGCTGGAATCGCAAAGGCGATAAATGATTATAAATCATCAAAAAAAGATTGGAAGAATTAGAAAGACATAATAGACAAATGGAAGCGATATGTATTGGTAGAGGATTACATCTTAAACCTTATAAAAATGGTTTGGGCATTTATGTACCCAATAAAAAAAACTAAATGATCGGCTACCCAAAAGACCTTTATCTAATGTTGATATATTGAAGTTCTCAAGAAATATTCCTTTTTTTCGAGGGGTATATATGAGAGATGAATTACCAAATAAACCATTAGCCATAGAATGTGGAATTATTAATCTAGATTCTTCAAAAAATTCTGGTACGCATTGGGTAGCCTATGGAAAAATTTATGATTATATTGAATACTTTGACAGCTACGGCAACTTGAAACCTCCAAAAGAATGTATTAAATATTTAGGACGAAACATGTACTATAACTATGAAAATTACCAGGGTAATAATTTATACAATTGTGGACACTTATGCTTAAAATTTTTAAAATCATTTTGGTTAAAACATTATATGAACCTATAAAAAGATTTTGTTTTTATTAGCAGGTTCATTTTAGTTTGTTCTGCCTATTCAGCTCGTAGTTACTAGAAATCATTTATTTATTTGCTTTTTATTTGCTACTGTTAGTGTAACTTAGTTATAAAATATAATTTCTGGTTTTGACATATATCAATATGATAGTTTACAATAAAAACCCTTCACCCAAAGAAAACCTAATATTTCACTTCGAGCATCGAAAGGAGATAGACAGTTTAAATAGCCTTTATTTATCTACTACTACATAAATATTTCAATAATTCTAAGAAATGGTTATTATAGCCTCTACATATATTATTATAAACTAAATTAAAAATTAAATTAAATGGTCTATCTTATTTCTATTGCCTAATCATGCAGGCACTTAACATTTACGGTATAGATTTTAGTTGCATATTAATACCTACAATAAACACCTATTTTATACCTATTATAAATAAAATTATTACTAAAAAAAATATTACTAAAAAAAATAACTACTACATGTTACTAATTTAAGTTAGTAGTAGTCGCCTCTGTGGCGAAGGCCTCCCCTAAACCCTTCCAAACAACTCTGTCTCGTGCTTTCTGCATCCAGTCCGGTCCTAATGCGTGTTGAAAAGTATCCCTCCATCTTCTATATGGTCGCCCTTTTCTCCTTTTCTTGTCTCTTGGTATCCATTCTGTCAAGCGCTTAGTCCATCTATTGTTGTTCATTCTACAAATATGTCCTGCCCAGTGCCAATTGAGTAGCTTGATTTTTTTGCGTACATCTATTAATTTAGTTTTATTTCTAATGTCCTCGTTACTTATTTTATCTGACAGTTTAATTTCCAGCATACTTCTTTCCATTTTACGTTAGCAGATAGCAAGTTTTTCCTCGTCCTCTTTTCTAAACGACCATGTTTGGCAACCATATGTAAGGCATGGCAATATAGCTACATCGTATAGGTGTTTTTTATAGTTATATTGATAGTGTGGTTTTTCATTATTTCTTTTAATCCCCAATACTTTCTCCAGGCTAAAGTTATCCTACGTTGTATATCTTTTTCTGTGCTCCGTTCAAATGTTACTAGCTGTCCTAAGTATACGTATTCATTAACATAGTCTATTTTCTCTCTTCCTATTATGATATCTTTAGGGATTCCATTCGTTAGAATTTTGGTTTTACTGGTATTCAATGATAGTCCCACTTTTAAACTTTCCGTCGCTAGTTCCTTAATCATTTTCTCTAATTGTGTCGCGCTTTCCGCGAACACTACAATGTCGTCAGCAAAACGCAAGTGACTCAGCAATTCTCCATCCACCTTTACGCCCTCTGAATCCCAATTCAAACGTCTGAATACCGACTCCAGTACCGCTGAAAAAATCTTTGGAGAGAGAGGATCTCCCTGCCTAACGCCTCTCTGTATAGGGAACTCTGTACCTACTCTCTCTAGTCGTACTTTGGCATAACATTTTGAGTATACGCTTTTTATTATATTCAGATATTGTTGGTCGACACCTTGATCTGCTAATGATGTCCACATACTGTCAAAATGTATGGAATCAAAGGCTTTCATGCAATGTATAAAACACATGTGTATAGTTATTCCATATTCTTTGACCTTTTCAATTAGCTGTGTTATGACTTGTATGTGGTCTAGGGTTGAGTAACCTTTCCTGAAACCGGCTTGCTCACGTGGTTGGTTTTCCTCCAAAATAATTGACAATCTGTTTAATATAATTTTTGAAAAGATTTTATATATATTCGTCATGAGGCTGATTGGTCTGTAATTGCCTAAGTCCCTTCTGTCTCCTTTTTTGTGTAGTAAAATTATTGTAGATTGTGACCACTGGTCTGGTGTAGACCCCGTTCTCAGGATGTTATTGAACAGCACTTGGAGAGGCTTCAGAAGTGATAATGAGAATGATTTGAGAACTTCATTGGCAATGTTGTCGCTTCCTGGGGTCTTAACTCTTTTTAACGATTTTATGGCATGTTCGATTTCCGACGTTAGAATGTCTAGTGTTCCTGTTTTCTGCTTTGTACACGCTAGGTGGAGTACATGAGGGGTGAGAAGAACAGATGTAAGAATCTGTGGTGTAGAGGTCCTTGTAAAACTGTGTCGCTTCATTTATTATGTCTGGACGTCTCGATTTACCAATCCCTTGTTTGTTTTTTATTGCACCTATCCACTCTGACTTATCACACAGTTCCTTATATGCTTTGCGTAGAGCACCTGCCTTACTTAAGAATCTCTCGAACGTTTCTTGTCTTGTTTTCTTTTTTTGTTGTGTAATATTTCTGTTAATTCGTTTGCTTATGTTGGTGATTTCAGATCTTGTTTCTATTGTCTTTTTCTTCTTATTAAGGTCTTTTCTTTGTTCTAAAAGGATTTTGGTTTTATTGTTGATATACTTATTTACATGTTTCTCTTTTCGCGGTAGTTCTTTAAGAATCTCTTGTAATTCACTTTCTAGCCTATCATATTGATTTTTCACTTCTGTGGATGTATTAATAGCTTTCAAAAATTTATTTTCCCAGTAAAGAGCATCCTTTTGGGACAGGGCTGCTTATTCACGTGAGTAGCTGGCTGGTTTTATACTCTTTCTTGATCGTTTTGTTTCTATAGCTAGTTGACAGCGTATCATCCTGTGATCAGTATAGAAATTAAGATTTTTTATTATATTTTAACGCTGCTTTGCACTACGTAATATTTGCAGCGTTAATTTGAGCAATGGCACTGGTCTCAAGGTGCCTCTGGGATATTTAATTGAAAGAATGTTCTTTGATATAACACTTTTGATTTATTCACGTGAAAATCCCTCAGAGAACCTTTCAGTCCGACCAGTGCGCAGTAACTGGTCGGCCGCACATACAGTCACGCACACATACATTTTCGCTTGCCTTGCACTCAGCCTAACACACATACATTTGTCCCTACAATATCGATTTTTTTATATATTTTGGTTGGTTTGTTAATATGTAATCTATTTCATTCAGTTGTTGGCCACTTGGAGACCGTCATGTCCATTTTTTGTGCGGTTTACATGGGAATATACCATTTATGATGTAATAACCATTTTCTAGCGCGAATTCCATAAGTTTCTGTCCATTAGGGCTTCTTCTTCCGTGTGTGTACTTGCCAATGTTCCTTTCTTCGCATTTTTGTGCTTTCCCTATTCTCGCGTTGAAATCTCCGAGTAGGATAATATTTTTTGTATGGACCGAGTCTAAGGCAGATTGTAATATTTGATAAAAAAGGGATATGCTTCGTTTGAGTATGCTTCTGTAGGAGCGTATGCTTGAACAAGGGACAAGCTTGAGTTTTGGGATGTTTGTATTTCTAGTATAGCTACACGATCTGAGAAGCTTTTCATACTGACTATTTTGTTTTTCAGGTATTTTTTTACTAAAAAGCCCACTCCATTTCGTCCCTTAGTCCCTGCCGTATGGAATAGGATAAAGTCGGCATATTCTTCTACTGTTTCATTTTCCCTTCTGGTTTCACATAATCCTATTATATCCCAATTTATTGATTTAATAGCGTAGCTCAATTCGTCTATTCTACTATCTGATAGTAAAGTTCTGACATTAATACTAGCTATATAAAAGTTTGTAGTTCTTAATCTATTGCTTCTTATTTTATTATTATTCCCGCATATTTCGGTATGATTTAGGGGGTAGTGGTCTGGCTCCTCCACGGTAACCAGCCGGCTTGGAGAAGGTAGAGAGATTGCAGAGGCGCTAACTATTTCCTTTGGATATCTTCGTTTGGTAGTGCTCGGTGGTTTTGTAAAAAAGTAGTTATTGACTGTGGTTTGTTTTTCTTTGTGGCTTTTTTTGTTACCTCTTCGTTACGTTTTGGTGTATTTTCATTGTGTATTTCCTCAGGTGAAATGGACATAACACGTTTACTTGTGTTTCTTCCTGTGGGTGTATGAGGCTCTAATTCTCTTGTTCTTAATGTCACAATTTTGTCGTAGCATAGAACTACTCTTTTGCCTGATTCACGTTCCTTTTGTAGGGTTTCCTGTAACTCTTTTCGTTTTTGAAGCACACTTGGGGGATAATCTTCTTTTAAATAAATATTTGTTCTAGCAAGTGATTTTTTCTTTTTAAGTATCTCTATTTTTCTGCTATTCGTTGTTACTGTGACAACAACTGGTCTGACTTTTCCAGACTACTTTCCCATTCTATATACATTTTCAACTGCCCATTTTTGGCAGGGTATTTCCATATTGTTATTTATTACATCCAATATTATAGACAGTAAACTTTCATATCCTTTTTCTTTTTCTTCGATCCCAAAAAATATGATGTTCTTTTTTCTCAGCTGCTTATCCAAGATTTCAATGGTTTTTTGCTGTTGTTCAATTTTTGTTTCCAAGTATTTTGTTTTACTTTCAATAAAACTGAACTTAACATCGATGTTGTTATTTATAGTTGCCGCAATATTTTGTTCCATTTCCTTCATCTCTTGTTTTTGTTTTGATATATCATCTTGAATATTTTGTAATATTTTGAAAATGTCATCCATTCTAAACGTACTACTACTGCCCTCTCTTTATTGGGTACCGCGATTATTTGCTTGATGTCGTGCGCCTGCGCAAGTATGGTCTGTTGCTTTGTAGCGTAGGTAGCTTCTTTCGTTGCTAGTTTTGCTACTCGTCGCTAAGTGTCACTATAATAAACCGTTGACAATGGTGACCGTTTATTTTTCCTTTATTCTATTTGAGGTTATGATTTATATGGGAATCACTTAACAATGGCACTGCACTTCTTTTGCACTCTCATTTAGTTGATCTGACCTTCATATTTTCCGATGTGTTATTTTGCTTCTAAAATCTTCTTATTCAAATAGTTTTGTGGTGACTTCAATTGTTGGTTGTTTTTCGGCGATACACATTTTTTAGGGTGTATAACGTTAATCCCGCGCACTCACTATTAACTTTATCTTTAGAAGAAGTTTTTCCGTTTAAATAACAGCTAAATTTATTTAAAAACACAAATATATAATAGAACCGATGTTAATACGAGCACAGTAACGCCCTCTCTCCAACATAGACATTTAATTGCGATAAAAAAAATTACCAAAAGTAATAAGGAATTCTTACGTGCTCTTGGATTTAAAATTAAATAAAATGCTTCATATAACTGACTTACCGCATCATGATAGTTCCATCGAAAGCTACGAGATTCATACTTATAATCCTTATAACAACAGCTTTAAAGAAAATGATGAAATTAGAATCCCTATTCATCAGCAAGACTTATATGTATATCCATTGGCGAATTCAATTTACATTGAAGGATATGTGTGTGTGTATTCCAAAGATACAACAGGAAAGATTATAAAAAAGGATGTGAGATTTATAAATAATCTATTCTCATTTTTATTTGAAGATATAAGATACGAGCTTAATGGTGTTGAAATAGATCGTATTAAAAATGCTGGAATCACAACAACTTTAAAATCGTATATTTCAATGAACGAAGGGGAAAGCAAACTTGCTGCAGTTTGGGGCTGGAATCAGAATGGTACTAAGTAAAAAGACGGACATTTTAGTTTTATTTTGCCGTTAAATAAAATCTTAGGATTCGCAGAAGATTACAATAAAATAATTGTCAATTGTAGACATGAACTTATTTTACATAGAAGCCGATCTATTTCAAATTGTGGTACTATAGACAAAAGTGACAATATACAATTAGACATACAAAAGATACAATGGCGTGTCCCTCATATTAGAGTTTCTGATCCTGTTAGGCTCTCTCTACTGAAGCATTTGGAAAAAGATCGAGCGATACAGTTAGCATTCAGAAATTGGGATTTATATGAATATCCTTTATTACCTAAAACAACGAAACAAATGTGGTCTATCAAAACAGCTTCTCAGTTAGAAAAACCAAGATTTGTTATACTCGGTCTGCAAACTTATCGAAAAAATAACTTAAATAATAGTTCATCTGTATTCGATCATTGTCAAGTAACAAATATTAAATTGTTTTTAAATTCACAATAATTTCTATGTGACTCACTTAATCTGAAATTTGATGAAGGTAAATACAGTATATTATATGAAATGTATGCAAATTTTCGTCAGTCATATTACAACACTAGCATAGATCCCTTGCTTGATTTTTGTACGTTTAGAGAAAAGGCTCCACTATTTGTAATTGACTGCTCCAGACAAAACGATTTATTAAAAACCGGACCAGTTGATGTGCGTTTGGAAATTGAGTGTGCAGAATAGATACCCGATAATACAACAGCTTACTGTCTGATCATAAACGATCGCCTTTTAGAATACAGACCTTTAAGTAACATTGTTCGAAAATTATCATGAATGTGTTTGTGGACGTACAAGGATTTAAAAGCGAACAAAATGAATTTATTCCTAAAGAAATAGCAATCCAATGTGAAGAACGTATATTTGTTCTTTTGATAAAACCACCATACCCATTCTACGATTTGACTAACAAGGAAAGTCTACAAGTAAATTGGATTGAAAAAAATAGAGGAATATTGTAGAATGAAGGAATTGTACCATACTATAATTATACAAATTATTTATACGATTTCTTAAAAAATAAGTATGTTTTTACAAAAGGTTCAAAAAAGTGATTTGGTTGAAAAAAGTTCTTGGTAATGATAATGTATATAATTTAGAAAACTTTAATTGTCCTAGTTTAACAAAGCTTCAAGAAGATTATTGGAAATCTTCGGATATCAAAAGTTGTATATATCATAGCAAAATATGTGCTTTAAAAAATGTATCATGTTTGAATAAATGGTGTGTAGAAAATAAAATATTTTTGTGAATCAAAATAAATGATTTTATTGAAACAGCTGTATTTTATTTTTATGCAAATATTACCACGTGAAACTGTCGAAATACTATTATAGTTATTTGACAAACGTTTTTAGTTAAGTAAACATTGTTTGTATTTAACTCAGTAAATATTTATAGTTACCTGCAACATGCTTTCATTTTCCTGAATGTTTTTAGAATATAAACAAATGGACAATATATACAAAGCAGTAATACATATTTTGTTGTAGCAACAACCATGTCTTTGAATATTGGAGAACAAGTCAAAATAATTATAGTAGAAAAGCGTTTGTGTGGACTTCATGTTGTAAAGATGATTAACTACGAACAGTATAGTGCCATCTTAATACCTACTCGTAAAGAAAATGATAAATGGCCTAATTTTTTTTTATTGGGCTTACATTACGGGCTCAAGTAATAAGAATTAACAATAATCATGTAGACTTATTAGAAGAAAATTAACATAAACCATACTAGCATAGAATTGGTGTGTTCTGTATGACGCAAGCAAGTAATGCAGAACCCCCATTTATAAATTAGTCAGTATAGAGAAGAATATCTCGATCATTCAAAAAAGTTTTTGAATGATCGAGACAAAAATCTTGGATAAGCGAAGTTTTTTGAAAACCTTAAATTAGTTCTCGGGAAGTCAAAAATAAGAATGTCTTGAATAGATTAATTTATTGATAAAGCAAAAATCAGTTTTTAATAAGTAAAATCAGTCAGTTTTTGAATGATCGAGACAAAATCTTGGAATAGTGAAGTTTTGAAAAGACATAATCAGTTTTCGAGAAGTCGAAAATAAGAATGTCTTGAATAGATTGAGTTATTGATAAAGCAAAAATCAGTTTTTAATAAGTAAAATCAGTCAGTTTTTGAATGATCGAGACAAAATCTTGGAATAGTGAAGTTTTTTAAAAGACAAAATCAGTTTTCGAGAAGTCAAAAATAAGAATGTCTTGAATAGATTGAGTTATTGATAAAGCAAAAATAAGTTTTTAGTAAGTAAAATCTGTTATCAAAACGTAAGAATCAGTTATTGAATGATCGAGACAAAAATCTTGGATTGATCAAGTTTTTGAAAACTCAAAATCAGTTTTCGAGAAGTCAAAAATAAGAATGTCTTGAATAGATTGAGTTATTGATAAAGCAAAAATAAGTTTTTAATAAGTAAAATCTGTTATCAAAACGTAAGAATCAGTTATTGAATGATCGAGACAAAAATCTTGGATTGATCAAGTTTTTGAAAACTCAAAATCAGTTTTCGAGAAGTCAAAAATAAGAATGTCTTGAATAGATTGAGTTATTGATAAAGCAAAAATCAGTTTTTAATAAGTAAAATCAGTCAGTTTTTGAATGATCCAGACAAAATCTTGGAATAGTGAAGTTTTTTAAAAGACAAAATCAGTTTTCAAGAAGTCAAAAATAAGAATGTCTTGAATAGATTGAGTTATTGATAAAGCAAAAATAAGTTTTTAGTAAGTAAAATCTGTTATCAAAACGTAAGAATCAGTTATTGAATGATCGAGACAAAAATCTTGGATTGATCAAGTTTTTGAAAACTCAAAATCAGTTTTCGAGAAGTCAAAAATAAGAATGTCTTGAATAGATTGAGTTATTGATAAAGCAAAAATCAGTTTTTAATAAGTAAAATCAGTCAGTTTTTAAATGATCGAGACAAAATCTTGGAATAGTGAAGTTTTTTAAAAGACAAAACCAGTTTTCGAGAAGTCAAAAATAAGAATGTCTTGAATAGATTGAGTTATTGATAAAGCAAAAATCAGTTTTTAATAATTAAAATCTGTTATCAAAACGTAAGAATCAGTTATTGAATGATCGAGACAAAAATCTTGGATTGATCAAGTTTTTGAAAACTCAAAATCAGTTTTCGAGAAGTCAAAAATAAAAATGACTTGAATGGATTAAGTTATTGATAAATCAAAAATCGAGAAGTAAAATTGGGCTATCTGGATCTCCTCTGATCCAGATAGCCCAATTTTACACTACTGTCGTCGAAACAGTGCAGTGGTGTGGTGCATATTTCGTCCGCTTCACAAGTACCATAAGGGTGCTTGTACAGTCTGTAAGCCCTAATTGACCAACAGGTTGATGCGTGAGTTGATCCCACGAACAACCAGTATATTCGTCTACTTCTTATTCTTTTGCAAACGGTAAAAAAGTAAAAAGGTGCTTAAACAATAATTTAATAAGCCATAACAAGTCACACCTGCTGACGAGAGTGAGATTCATTTCACGAAACCAATTCGGTTTTATGCCTGGTCGAGGTACAATGGATGCCATTTTTGCACTTCGCCAAATGTGCGAAAAATACAGGGAGGCGCATAAAAACTTGCACATGGTGTTCGTCTACCATGAAAAGGCATATGACCGAGTGCCTCGTGAAGTTTTGTGATGGGCCCTGAAGAAGAAAGGAGTGCCTGGGAAGTACCTGACGTTGATTCAAGTCATGTACGCTGAATGCCGAACGCAAGTCCGATCCGCAGCTGGTATCACAGCCAGATTCGATGTGGCCGTAGGCTTGCACCAAGGGTCGGCCCTACATCTTCCTGTTAATTATGGATGCTATATCATCGGACATACAGGAAGAGGCACCCTGGTGCATGCTGTTTGCCGACGTCATCGTTCTGGTAGCAGAGAGTGGACAGAAGGTGCAGAGCTAGCTGGAGGAGTGGCGGCAGAGATTGGAGAATGTAGGCCTGAAAATAAGCAGAACCCAAACGGAATATATGTTCTGTGACTTTGGCGGTCTCTCCAGTCTTATACCGGTTACACTCAGCGGTACCCCTCTACTAGTATGCTCCGATTTCCGCTACCTGGGTTCACTCCAGCAAGATGACGGCGAAATTGATCGGGATGTTAGGCAAAGAATCTACGCAGGATGGATGAAATGGTGACAGGTCTCAGGTACAATATGCGACCACAAAATGCCTATGAAATTAAAGGGCCGCATGTATAAGTCGGTTATTAGGCCTGTGGTACTGTATGGAGCTGAGTGTTGGGCTACAAAGAAGATGGATGAGAAACGATTGCATGTGGCAGAGATGAGAATGTTAGGATGGATGTGTGGAGTGGTAAGAATGGACAGAATTAGGAATAAATACGTTAGAGATAGTATAAATGTGGCGCCCATAGATGAAAAGATAAAAGAGAGTCGATTGCCTTGGTATGGACATGTTATGCGGAGAGATGAGATGTATGTACAGCCATAAAATAGCGGTAAAACAATGATGAATATGCATGTGGAAGGACGAAAAGGGAGAGGACGGCCAAGGAAAAGATGGATGGACTGTGTGAGGATGGATATGAAAGAGAAAGGGGTAAACGATCGGATGACTGGTGACAGAGAAGTATAGAAGTGAAGGACATACTACACCGACCCAAAATAAATTGGGACCAGGGCAAGACAATGATGAAGTCTCACCTGCGTGTCTCAGAGGACATGTATAATTGAATATAGCCATCTAATAGATCAATGGCAGTTGTTACGAGAACTAAGTTCTTTTAATGTTCTATTCAAAACTCTATAGGCACCTAATGAATTTTAATTCAATCAAATTATTACTGTAGCATTTTTTAATGGAACAATTCACACGACTTGACTGTTAAATATGAAAAGATTTATAATAACCATTTCTGTTCAATAGAAACTCAATTTATAAAACGTAATTTTAGTGTCTAGACAAATCCAATAAAAAACATTCAAACATATTAGAATATACATAAAATGTTGTATTAAACGGTCTACAAGCCATATTTTTGTTAAACTATAAAATCTCATTTCGTTTCAAACTACCACCATTGGGATATTCAATATACTTTATACAATTTACAATCCCAGAAAATTATATGAAGTCAATGTTATGAGATTATTTGCTTACGTTTTTCTGTGCAGACCCTCCTTAGCAATTGTTTCAAATTGAAATATTATAGAATTTTTTATTATTATTATAGAAAGAGTCAAAATTGGCTGAGAAATATTATAGGGAGTAGTTTCTTGGGCAGTCTATAAGCTTAACAGTCTCAATTACCCAAAAATGTTCTATTGAAGCTGTAAGATTTTAAAACCTACTTATTGGAAAATGCCGATACAATGGTTAAGCTTGTAAAAGATTATTATTTATTATACTTGGAATATTTTATGCGTTGCCAGCGACTTCACAAACGTTCACAGAACAGACACAAAGATGAATCCCAGACTCGACACTACAATGTGAGTTGTAGGTACACTAACGGACGTTTCGGGTCTTGGCGTTGTACATTATCTTTGTTTAATCTCATATACGTTATATCTCATATATGTGGCGCAGTAGTAAACAGTTAAGTGAAATTTATATGAATGAGGCAAAGTGGGCAAATTCGGGTTACTTTTGCACAAGAGCAAAGTTTATAAAACTTTAAAGAAAAACAAACATAGTAAACATGAGGCACTCACTGAACGAAACTACACTATTTATTTTAATCTTTCGCGCGCTCAAGGCCGTTTGCCCAAACGCACGAATTGACAAAGTAATTTAAAAAAAGTTAGGTAAACTTTCCGAAAAGCGAAGAATTCGTCATTAATAATTTAATAGTTAAAAAAACACTAGAAAAACACGCTTTTATTAATGCACGTAACAAAAAAAAAATTATGGATCGTTCAGAACATACGTGTCCGGTGAGTATCTGAGTCAACCTAAACGTGACGCAGGCACTTCTCCTCTCGATCAAAGATGGGTAGACCTACTAAACGCGCTGCCCATATGAGACAGCGCCGTTTAAATAAAACTATTTTTTTATTGCTGAGCAAACGGCCCATCTGATGGTAAACGGTAACCACTGCTCATAGACTTCGCTAATGTCAGGGTATACATAGCAAAGTCGCTGCCTACCGTGAAAGTAATGCTCTCTTTAAAACTCGTTTGAAGAAGGACAAGTCATAGCGCTCGGGAAACACCGCAGCAGGTAGTTCATTCCAGAGCCTACAAGTACGTGGTAAAAAAGATCGCTGGAAGCGCACCGTACTAGATGAGAACGCTTCCAGGTAGTACGGGTGGACTCTACTGCATCGGCGAGTGGTACGTTGGTAGAAGGGTGACCCTGGTACCAAATTAAACAATTCTTCGGAGCACTCCCCGTGAAAGAGTTGGTAAAATACGCAGAGAGAACTAAAGTCTCTCCGCTGCTCCAGCGACTCTAGTCTAGCCGTGAGATCGGGATCATCGACGATTCGAACAGCTCGTCTCTGTAGGGAGTCAAGTGGATCAAGCTGATAGTTTGGCGCTCCGGCCCAGAGATGTGAGCAGTACTCCAGAACTAGCGAAGAAATGGAGAAACGTCTATCTCAAAGTAGGGAATCTCGGTCCAAGGCCAATTCAATAGAAAGTAGTGAACTGCGTGAAAAGAGGTTATCACAAATGCGGGCTTACAGTGAAAAATATTAAATCGTGTAAACACTGAAGAACGTAATCATCGTGTGCTCTTTGAATTAAACCGTACTACTATTAGTTATTCTGGGATTTATAATCAAAGTTATTATATGTATAAGCTAGCAGTTGGCGGCTTCGCTCTTGCGTAATGACGGACTTTCTATATAAAAATACAACCCCTATTGCCAAAAACGCGTAAATATATGATCACTTATTTCTAATCAGAAGCTAGTTTATGAAATTTCACTTCACATAAAAACTTTCAACCCCTATTTCACCCTTTTAAACGGTAGATTTTAGAAATCGCTAAAACATGTATTTGTTTTATTTCTAACCAGAAGTTTGCACACAAAATTACACGCTATCGTTTTAAAAATGACGGACCTTCCATACAAACTTTCTACTCTACATACTCTTTCAACTTTATATCACATTTCAGAAAAAATAAACACGAAATTTAGATTTTTTCAAATCTAACAACTAAGAGGTAGTTGTTAGATTTGAAAAAATCTAAATTGCGTGCTTATTTTTTCTTACAAAAAATATGTATAAAAATCCTTGCTTAGTGGGTGCTTACGTCATAAAATGCATCGATTGTCAAAATTTCAAGTCTCAAGCCCCTGTGGATTTGGCTCTGCGTTGATGAATCAGTCAGCCCAAGCAATTTTATATATATAGACTAGCTGACCCGGCAAACGTTGTTTTGCAAAATTTTTTTTTTTTTTGAAAAATAGATGTTGGCCGATTCTCATAGATACCGGATAAGCACAAAAAATTTCATCAAAATCGGTCAAGCCGTTTCGGAGGAGTATGGGAACGAAAACTGTGACACGAGAATTTTATATATTAGATTTACTCTCCAACCTTTCTTCCTCCCGGTTTCATCAATACCTGGTAATGAACGGGCTTCATTACCAGGTATTGATGAAACCGGGAGTAAAAAGTAGGCCCATTGATCGCGACTATTCTAGTATCCACTGAAGAAAAGTCAAAGTAAATGCTTAATTTCGTTTACTTGGATGACTTAATTTTTGAAGTTTTTAATGAAACTATTGGATTGATTTTGATAAAATTTGAGTTTTTAATGAAACTATTAGATTGATTTTGATAAAATTTAAATGGGACCCACCTGAAAGTATATGCTTTCAAACAAAAAAAGAATTTTGGAAATCGGTCGATAATAACGGAGTTATGAGGTAACAAACATAAAAAAATACAGCCAAATTGAGAACCTCCTCCTCTTTTTGAAGTCGGTTAAAAATGGCCAATATGGCATCGTCGCAAAGTTCAATAGAGCACGTATGTATTTTGTTTACTTAATTTTCGTGCGTACCACGTCACAACGTTAAGTTTGACCATCAGGAGCCTGTGCTGCGAAACTAAATCTTCTCCTGGTACCACTTTTCAGTCTTTGACCCAGTTGAGTCGATTACGTCTTAGTAAGAAAAAAACGATCTGGCTCATGTGGTGGCCGCTATAATATGTATTCAGATGTTGCTCTTTTTTCTGGAACCAAGTATTTGCAACTGTTAGGTCAAAAGCGGCAGTAGCTGGAAGAATTGCTGCTGCCGAGTCCCCAACCTCTCCTACATATCTTTCTTAATCTCCACTTGTTCATCCCACATGTCCATTAAAATTTCCTTCCACAATAATCTCATCATTATGCTATTGAAACTATCCAAAACTTACCTTTCTCACAATCATCACAGCCTACCTCTGTATTCCCATACACACTTATCATCACACATCACTTTCACAGCAAACAATCTGTCATTACCTTTATTTACACTTGTCACACTATTTTTCAGATTTTCGTCTAATTGATCGCTGATACACCAGAGCATTCACTTGTAACATAACAGCGAGCATTCATTGTTTTCTGTTTTGTCGAACCGAACACTTTCCAGATCATTCTAGCAAACGTTCTAAATTCAAATAGTCCGTAGAATATAGAAAAAATATAGCAATCGCACAACAACATCAGCTTTACCCATGTTTACTTCAGTTTCACTTATGAATTATTTCTAGAGTAAGAGTAAGATACATAAACGATAACGATATAACGATAACGAAGCGATGGGCAACGACTGAGTCGTTGACAATCGCTCCTGAGGATGCCTCGTGCAGAGGCGAAACACGTGTCGAAGAATAGTCGGCGCATACAGCGGAATACAGCGGAATACTACAAGTCAGGTATTTTCCTGGAACCCATACCATTCCTATATCCCTTATCCTTTTAGAGGAATTCGGTATTGTAAACCTTTTTCTATTGCAATAGTTGGGGTGGTCAATCCGAGGGTGCGTGGTGGGTTCCTCTTTCCTTCCATTAGGTTACAATGGAGTTCTGCCAAGTAACGCTTGATTCAATCAACTATATGTTAAGTATCAACTAGGGATGTTTCGGTTATTCGTATCCGTATCCGCGGATATCCAAGGAAGAAGAAAAATCCATATCCGTTACTTTTCTTGGGGATCTTTTACGAATCTTTCACGTTATTAATTTTCAATTCATAGGATGGAATGTTATACATAGGTGGTTAGGTAGAGTTAAAAAAAAATTATAATAATAGAATTTAAATACAAGTTGAAACATGATCTGTCTATTGTTCCGCCGGGTATACTTGAAGTCAACTATCGTTTCAAGGTCGCACGCATCGACATCGATTCAGTAAGAATATAAAGATCCGTATCCGTATTCACGGATCTTGACACCAAATATCCATATTCCGATCCGTATCCACGGATACAAATTTTTAACGTTCCGGCACATCAATAATATCAACGACCAATGATAGCCATCACGTTATGCACATATGAGGTGCCATAGGACATTTGGAGCGTTTTTTCATTGGGACACATTTTTGGGATTATTTTTTTTTGCAATTTGCAAACATCAGACTACTTTATTTACACACGTGGTATGAATTGTCCTAATAAAATAAACAACCACCACAAGGAAAACCTTTCTATTAAAAACAGAATCCTACCGTTCTAATTTGATCCTTTCTAGTATAAAATAAAAACTAATAATTCCCGTAGTAACGAGAGAGATAGACAGATGTATTTCGTCTCCAGTCAAAGACCACCATGACGTGGGTAGACGTGAGATGCCTTTTTAAACGAAAATAAATTGCACCGCGAGGATTAACTCTAGTAATTAATATCGTTGTGTCATAGTTTCAAATAGAGCTTTCCTAAAATACGGCTTGTGAACATTCAGTTTTCATTGTGTTTTATTTAGCTGTAAATTATTTAGTTTAGCTTTCTTCAATAAATTTAATTGGTACCTATTTTAGCATAAAGTAAAAATTATTGTAAATATAAATAAATAATAATGTCATAATATTTTAACGGTAGTAGAGCCTTGCTGATTTCGGCATGAATGAGCCGGCTCAACCGGAGAAGTACTACCCTCTCAAAGAAAATCGGCGTAAAGTAACAGTACCTAAACTGTTGCGTTTCGTTCGGTGAGTGAGAGTGGCGGAGGCCCTATCCCCTATTCCTTCTCTACATCCCACTCCTCATCTTATCCCCTTTCCCAACCCCAAGGGGCGGCAACGCACTTGTGTCCATGGGCGGCGGTAATTGCTTACCATCAGGCGATCCGTCTGCTCGTTTGCCGCCTATTACTATAAAAAATGTATAATGCAAGAACTCATATAAAAATACCTTTCATCTTTATAGTAACATGGTATTTAACAGCTACAAGTCTCTCGGGAACGTTGATATTTACCAGCAAGCAAAATCTTTGCCACATTCCGTTAGTAAAATTCACATTTACATACAGATGTAGTAGATTCGCTTCTTTAAATAGTGAATGAAGTACCTAGTACGTGCACAGCATTTTCTAGCTATGCTTTTATATCCTGGATTCTTTCTTCTAACATCGACCTTTTGCCGATTTCGTGGGTTCAATTTAAGCTACAATACTGGCTGGGCAATGACGGTAACACAGAAGACTACGTGATCTGCTTTTTACACTACTATACTACTAGGAGGCGAATGTTTTCAGGATTGATGTATGTATATATGCGTGAGAGTTTCTTTATTCCACTATGACTTCGTAAACCGATTCCAGTTAATGAGGCCAGAGTTTGTCCTGTTTTTTTTTGTCCAACTGTGATCGACCAGTGTAACGGAATGTTGATTCTGACTATTTCGTGACGATTAATATATTATTGAACAACTGTCGTCCCTAGCTGTTTCTATTATATCAAATATACGGTCTCTGCAAAAAATAACCTTGAAGACGTCAGTTAATCGTGTCATCCTATTTGTGAACAGCTCCTTTTAAATACATAAGCCGAACCTTTAAGCGACACGATATATAGTCGGAGATTGCACTTAGGGGAAAATTAGTTCAAGTTGCATCGCATTGAGTCATCGCTCAATAGGATACTATACTAGTTGCAGGCCCTTACGGCCTGGTCACGAGATCGGTCTAAGTGGCGAGCGGCGCGGCAGGGGCGATGTACATGGCGCGTTTATTCTGTCACAGTAAACGCGACATGTACATAGAAAACGCTCACCGCTGCCGCCCGCCCCTGTCGGTCGTTACCGAACCCTTAGACCGGATAGGTTAGGTATCTTAACCTTAAGTAACTTAATTATCGCTAAGCAGTCTCAGACTACGACTAATTAAAAAAACGCTTTTACAGTGAACACTAACCTTTTAATTAATTCATCAAAAGTATGAAATCATTTACAGGAACTAATTATTATTCATGAATTGCCTGTCCATGCCTTTTGGCATGGACAGGCAATTTATGAATAATAAAAAACTACTTTTCGGAAAAGGCGACTTTTCATTTTAATAACAAAAAATCAACAATGTCTCAATATTAAATATTGGTGTTCACTTCAATAAAAGGCTTGTTTGGATAACCCATTTTAATTAATGGCTTT
The DNA here is from genome assembly GCA_944739405.2 of Euclidia mi. Taxonomy (NCBI): domain Eukaryota; kingdom Metazoa; phylum Arthropoda; class Insecta; order Lepidoptera; family Erebidae; genus Euclidia; species Euclidia mi. The sequence goes on from OX123188.2 coordinate 91,538,527, forward strand.
TGGGCGGCAGTCAAAGTAGTTTGTCGGTGTATAGATATATGAACAACCCAATTACCTCTCGTGTGTCCTGGCCTCGTCTGACGTTGATTGATTCTGAAGATGATTAATGATGTTTGCGGTGACACTCATTTCGCACGTTTTTTCGGCTATTTTTGGCACTATCAAAGTCGTGTCCTATTTTTGGACAGATAAAAATCACCACCCATTCGTTATAGGTACAATTTTTGTGAAAATAAATAGTGTGTTAGTGTGTGAGAACTTAAGAAAATCTATCAAACTATGAAGCTTCATAGATTTTCTTAAGTTATTAATTAGATTGTAATATTATTATGTATTGATGTAGCGGGTCTATATCGCGTAATATACGAATAAAATACTTTTATGTAATTATTATGTATGGTCTTTTATTGCGTGAATTTTTCCTTAAATGGCGTCTGCAATCATTCATTATCATCAGTTCTTTATGCTGTCGCACTGCTGGGCACGGGCTTTTTCTCACTATGAGAAGGGTAAGGCCCTAGTCCACCACGCTGGCCTAGTGCGGGTTCGCAGACTTCACATGTCTTTCGAGAACATTATGGAGAACTCTCAGACATGCAGGTTTTCTTACGATGTTTTCCTGATAATTAACAATTTAATAATAAAAGCTTCGAAAAGTCATTGGTGCGAGCCTTGGATTTGAACCTGAGACATCTGCGTAGCAGTATGTCGGTCTTTCCACTCGGCTATCGCTGCCTAGAACTGCAAAGGATTGACAATAACATAACACATATCTTCACGCCTTTTATCCCCGAAGGGGTAGGCAGAGGTGTATTACACACCCACACTTCGCCAGATATGTTTCGGTCCCAATGTAATAGGGGGCGAGCCTATTGCCATCTACCGGGCACATTATTAAGCGAGCGATAATTAACATTTTTAAATACACACATAACTTCGAAAAGTCAGAGGTGTGTGCCCGAGGTACCTGGGGATCGAACCCGAGACCATCGTCTCGGCAGTCCGTTACGTACACCACTGGGCTACCGCCGCTTTTTTTAACAAGAAGGTTAAATACACGCCCAAGTGTTTTAATCTATTGAATGTTATCTGAATAACCACAAAACTTGAATATTAAACTTGAAGAAACAAATCATTAATTTGAAATTAATAATTATCGTTGTCAAAGTGTATTCAATTTCAAATCAATAAAACATTTTATTCTACAAAAGTAATTAAGAACCTATTGATAAAATAAAACTTTTGTGGTTCAGAAATTAAAAGCTAGGCTTAATTTTTGACTTTGTCTGTATTTAATTCACAAAAAGATAATAAATATTTATATCTTATCCGGTGCGTATTTTTTCAAATCTTAGAACAGGAGGCATGGAGATGACCTTTTGTATAAGGAAGGTCAGAGGCACGAATTATGCTCTCTCTATTTCTATCCCTCTTTACGCTTCAACCCGTCTCACTCTATTTAGATGATCCGATTAGAATGAAATGGGATAAAAAGTGTTGAAAGAAATACCATTATTATTTTCAGTGAATTAACTGCTTAGTTTCACAAATATCACATAAACAATTATTATACGCTTTTATCAGACACACATACACACATTTTACAATATGACAATTCTTACATTAGTCTTACTGAGTGATATATTAATGAATTCAAGCATTGTGGTCGATTAACATATTGGTTCGATTAAAGTATTGTGGTCAATAAACAAGCCCTTTGTGTAAATTTTATTACATTCGTTTTACAATCTTCAGCGATAGTTGTGTTGTGTTGTTCAGTAACAATTGTAAAGGTGAGTAAGAATCAAAGCTTCAATGTTAAAATTTGCTTGGAAAGCAATAATTTAAAGAAAAATACCAGTGTTAACTTTAGTCAGTCAGCCTATGCAAATGGACAACGGTAGTTTGTCGGATTATTGTCCATCAGGCACAAAGAGTGTATTTTTTTTCAGATTACCTCATCTGGGTCGGTTTTCTTTGACCACACTCACCCGGCTACCTGGATTCGTAGTCTTTTTATAGTCTTGAAGTTCGATCTAGGGAGTCAAAGCTAACGTGATAAAGACGCGTTAAATAAAATTATGTACTTATATATTATTTTATTTTATACTCTTCTTTATAACTTTTATTATAGGTAATATTGATAAATACTGCTCAATAATATGTTATAGAAACCACAACAATGACGAAGAAGAAGAAACTAGACGGCGTGTACTACATGTCACTGGTGGAGAGGATCACGACACTGCACGGCACGAACCACTTTGTGTCGAAGAAGGGCAAGTACTTGTGGCTTTGGACGGCGCTGATGGTCTTCAACGTCATGTTGACTGTACTCTTCATCTTCGTCATCAAGGACAAGTTTAATGATAGTAAAATTGTCACACAGGTAAGTTTGAGACATTTTAATATCTATATTATCTGTCTATCTGTGACCATGACTGGTGGAAGTAAGCGATAACGTCAGGGAATAAAGTTCATTTAGGTATATCATTAACACGTTCATGATCATCGGCCCTGTATATAAACTGTTCCACTGCTGGGCACGGTTCTCTTCACATGATGAGAAAGGCAAGGGTTCACCACACTGGCCAAGCTGGGTTTGACAGAATTTACACATTTTTCACGAAGCTTTTGGAGAACTCTCAGGGATGCAGGTTTCCTCACTATGTTTTCTATCACTATATTTTAAAAAGCTATGATTAACATTTTAATACGCAAATAACTTCAAAAAGTCATCGGTGTGCGCCGTGGATTTGAACCCAAAACCCCTCTATAGCAATCTTCGTTGGTGACGGTCGTAGCACCAGGCTATTGCTGCCTTACGTTAGTTAACGTGATTATGACTTGTTAATACACACATTTTCTAGCGGCTTCGCCCGCGTAAAGGTTGGTTACCGGGACAAAAACGGTGGTCATACTCACAATGTAGTATAGGCTCACTTTATATATCAGATTTGACAGAATACGAAATTGCCTGAATAATAGAGCAAGTGCTGGCTGAACCCTTAAACTTTTGGGATCGAACTGAAACGCTCTCTCTAATAATCGTTTGATCTCTCGTTGGTCTTCTATTACTAGCAACAATTATAATATTGAATTGTGTATTACTGTTTTCTCAGTGGTCCCTGCGGCATTAAGATCTTGTTCATTTTAATTATTTTTATTTGATTTCCCTTTGTTTTGTGGTACTAAATAATTTGTTTAATTTGAAGTTGTGTTATTCCAAGAAACATTGGCAAAGTCTCATCTAGTTTTTTTAATGTCTGGCGATATTATTTATTTGTAATTAACTATATCTTTGTAAAATTTTTGTATCGATATTAAAGGCAATATTAGTTACGTTATGGCGCTGATACACCTGAGCATTCACTTGTAACAGAACAGCGAGTATTCGCCGTTGTTTGATTTGACGAACCGAACATTTTCACGATCATTCTAGCGAACACTCTTAATTCAAATGGTCCGTAGAATATAGAAATCGCACTATAACAGCAGGTTTACCCAATATATTTACTTCAGTGTCACTTATGAATTATTTCTAGAGTAAGATACATAAACAAATCACGTTTCTAAATAATAAAATGCAGATTCAAATTTGAACAGGTTTAATAAATCACACAAGTGTCTGTTCCTACGTTCAAATTTATCAATCGATATCGAGAGTTAACCAAATCTAAGGATCTATTGTAAACATTATCGATATTTTATCGATATCTATTCTGAGTAAGCCCATCACTAGTCAAGTTAAGATTAGTGACAAACTACGAAGAATCTTCCGTGGATTAAAATCATAAGTCAAAGTGAAGTAAATATATTGGGTTCAACCGCCATTGTAGCGCGAATTCTATAGGCTCGTCCAAATGTTCGTGAGAATGCTCGCTAAAACACACGCATTTGTTTTATAACATTCGCAAGAATGCTCATTACAGGTGAATGCTCAAGTGTATCAGCGCCTTTAAAAACAAAAAAAGAAGACTTAGAAATATGTTATTCCATCATCGCTTCTTTTCAATCAGAAGTAAATTAGGAATAATAAAAGTCAATGTTACATAGGTTATCGAACAAATATCGTAGAACCTTGTTTGAAAAACAAATGCTGGAACAACTTTTTAAATCCTTTTCACAAATAAAAAGTATTAAATTCAGCTAGATACTGTTGATCATCTGGGACTGATTATATTCAAATGAAAAACATAGAGACCGTGCCTAGAATAAAAAGTATGAATTTTATACATTTATCGACTCTATACAAATACATATGAATGAATTGAAAGGTTGAATTTTCTCAATAACACTTAAGCATTACGTGAAGCCAATAGTACATACATACATACATAGACTCACGCCTGTTTCCCGGAGGGGTAGGCAGAGACTACGGAACGCCATTTGCAACGATCCTGACATACCTCATTTGCTTCACTTATTCCCATCAAGTTTCTCATGCATGCTCTTCTGTTAAGGGTACTTCTGACTTGTCCTTTTTTCAGGATGTCTCCAATCTGGTCAGAGAACGTTCTCCTAGGTCTTCCCCTTTGTCCTGTCCCATTCACACTAGCCTTCTTTGTCAGCCTATCGTCATCCATCCTCTCCATATGCCCAAACCATCTGAACATGCCTTTCTCAATGCTTGTCACTACATCTTCTTTTACCCCACACCACTCTCGTATCACACAATTCTTTACTCTGTCGGTCAAAGACACACCACACATACTTCTCAGTGCTCTCATTTCTACAGCATTTATTCTACTTTCAAATCTCTTCTGCCATACCCAACTTTCACTACCATACATAAGGGTAGGCCCTAACACACCTCTATGTACAGCCAAACGTGCCTTATTGGACACGTTTTGACTGTTCATAAACGCCTTCAGAGCTCCATTCACACAATTACCTGCATTAACTCTCCTTGCAATATCTGCTTCATTCTTACCATCTCTTGTAAACAACGTACCTAAGTAAACAAACTCTTTCACTTGTTCCACTCGCTGTCCATCGATCAAAACATTACAAGCCGTAACGCTTTCCTCCTTTTCAAAAACCATAACTTTCGTTTTACTTACATTTACTTTCATTCCTTTCCTTTCTAACGCACGATGCATGATTGTTACCATCTCCTGCAACTCCTCCGTTGAAGATGCAAGTATAACCTGATCATCAGCATAAAGGAGGCATTTGACGAGTAACCCATTCATCCTTAATCCGCAGTCACTATGTTTTAAATCTTGCAAACAACTGTCCATGAAGAGGTTAAACAGCCACGGCGACGCTACACATCCCTGTCTAACACCTTTATCGATGGTAAACCAGTCAGTGTATGCCCCGTTTATCCTCACACAAGCTCTAGAATCCTCATAAAGGGATTTCAGAGCTCGAATGAGGCTGCTGTCCACCCCATTCATTGACAGCACCGACCACATTTCATTCCTCACCACTTTATCGTAAGCCTTTTCCAAATCCACGAATGCGCAATAGACCTTTTGACCTTTGGCCAAAAATTTTCCGGCTATGCTTTGCAAGGAAAAAACCTGATCCGTGCATCCCATACCCTTTCGGAATCCCGCTTGTACATCCCATATTTTCTTGTCGGTTACTTCCATATCTCTTTCAATAAGTACCTTTGCATACAATTTGCCAACAATGCTGAGAAGGCTAATGCCTCTATAGTTTTTGCAGTCTTGTTGCGAGCCTTTTCCTTTATAAAGAGGCACAACTACAGCTGTGGCCCAGTCATTAGGTACCCGGCCGGTGCTCCAGCACAATTTATATAACCGCTGCAACTGACCAACTATGATACCCTGTCCAGCCTTCAGCATTTCGACTGTAATCTGTAATCCTATCATATCCTGCAGCCTTACCTACTTTCATACTTCCCAGTGCCTTCACGATCTCATCCACGCCAATAACGCTTTCATCATTGCTATCATTACAATTCACTTCAGCTATCGGTGTCTCTATCGCCGTTCTTTCGAATAAACTTTCAAAATACTCTTTCCATCTCTTCAGCACGCACAATTCACCATTTACTATACTTCCATTCTCGTCTCTGATGGATGTGTGTTCTGAGGATTGCGTTCTTCCTCGAACTGCTTGAACGGATTTCCAGAAAAACTTTATGTTCCTCTGAAAATCGTCAGATAATCTGCTATCAAACTCATCTTTCTTTTCCTCTTTTTTCCTTTTAACCATTTCTTTTACTATTCTTTTTGACCTAACAAACTCCTTTTTTGCTTCATCTATGTCTACACTCGTTGCTTTTCCCATTCTTTCATTTGCTCTGGCAGCCAACCAATCTGACCAAGCTTTCTTCTTCTCTGACACTGCTGATTGTACATCCTTGTCCCCCCATGTATTCTTAACCTTTCGTATTTTCCTTCTCTTGATCATACCACATACTTCAGACGCTACACATACTACCTCTTCTTTAAAGGCCTGCCATAATTCTTCCATATCATTTATGCCATCGAATCTCTCAAATCTTGCTATCAATCTTCGTTTATACTCATCTTTCACATCTTTCTCTTGTAGATTTTCTACTTTTATTCTTTCCAAGACCCTATTTTCATTACGCTCTCGGTGTCGCCATCCTTTAAAGAGCCCACTTATCCGGCTGAACACCAAGAAGTGGTCTGTGTGGATGCCGATCCCTCGATATACTCTTGTATCCAACACATTCTTTCTCAATCGTTCATCTACTATCACAAAATCAATCATACTTCTTCTAACATTTTTCGCCTCTCGCGTATACATATGTATCCTTTTATGATCAAACATGGTGTTTGTCACACAAAGGCTCCACTCCAAACAAATCTCAAGCAGTGCTTTTCCATTTTCGTTCACACTCTCATCACCAAATGCACCTAACACCCTTTCAAATCCATCTCGTTTTACTCCCACCCATCCATTGAAATCCCCTAACAAGATCAATCTTTCATTATCCTTGCAGTTCCTCAAAATCTCTCTTAAACTCTCCCAAAACTCCTGCCTTTCGTCTTGCTCATGTTGTGACATACCCGTAACTATATTGACCGGGGCGTACACCCCCACAATAAAGAGACGAGTAAGTCCTACTTTCATTCTCATCCACAGTAGCCTAGCATTTACACATTCAAACTCTTTTACGCACTCATTCATTCGCGCAGACAGTACTACACCAACTCCCTTACAGGCTCTGGTGGTACTATCTACCCCAGACCAATACGCCGTATATGCACCATGCTTGGTGGTGTCACACCCTTTTCTTTTTGTTTCATTCACACAAAGAACATCAATCTTTCTATCATGCATCATCTGACATACTTCATCCAATTTGCCGTTCATTCCTCCACCAACATTCAATGTTGCAAACCTGCTTTCCGTAGGCCGCTTTTCGCCCTCGCGGGAAACGAGACGTGACGGGTTGCGAACCGCGTCGCCGCCGTATGGAGAAGAATAAGTTTTTGTTCCCATAGCGTTCCCACGAGATTTAGGGATCTAGACGGTCCATCCCCGCAGAGCCCTTTACGGGGGTAAGGCGGAATATCAGCTGTGCCCTGTGACCACCAACACAGGCACCCTCCGTTTACGACCAGCTTGCCCTCTGGCCACGAATCCCTCGGCACGGGTCGGTTCACACCTTAGATCGGGGTTTTGTTTCGGGTATGCTCCCTGAAAGTTGGTTTAAATTCGGAGTTTTCCTTCTCCTAGACAGGTTGCTAACCAAGGCTAACGAGGCCCATCTCCCGTAATATTATGTAAAAATATTCCAGTTGTAATACTTATTTTTATCTTTCACTTGCTCATATCATCTTATGAAAAAATGTTGAGCGGTGCTGACTTATTCAAATGTTCTGAACGTGCTCAAATGAACCTCACTTATCTTTAAGGTGAAATATGAAACGGTTGAGTGATTGATTTCTCTTGAATAAAGTGTGATAGAGATAAATTGACGTGAAATTCTTAGAATTGAAGTGAGCAAAACTTTAGAACAGTATTTAGAATTAGTTGGCGTATTAGTAATCTTCATCGTTTTAGTGCTACGGTACTAAGGATCTGTAAGAGTACGCGTTAACTAAACGGTATTGTAGTTTATTAAGTTTAATTTTGTCACTAAATGTGCAAAAATTGTTGGGAGGTAAATTAATGCCGGCTTCAGCATATCGAAACGCGTTCGAAACTCTCGGAGTCGTATCTTTCTCTCATAGACGAATGACGTTATGTTACAGTATTCATAAGTATAAACACCGGCGTCGAAATCAAATTTTCCATTACACTCTTACTTTTCTGTGCGGGAAAATACAGAGCCAATACAAAAGGGTCTTGGAAGAGGGTGAGGATAGCTTTGTTCTCTTTTCTTTTCTCCTAGGGTTGGCATTTTTGTAACACGCATCATAAGCATCCCTAGCGTCTAAGGATCTATAGCCTGGTCTCTATCTAAGGCCCACGTCATGTTAGCCATGCTTATTTTTCACGAATATGCTATATATGTAGGTCTCGTTAACTCACACCTACCTAAAACCGCGTGTAAACCGAACTCTAGTGCTGACAAACTGCTTTGATATAGGACATTTAAAAGTATTTTGATAAAAAAATGGATAATTTTGACCGTTTTATGTAATAGAGACTCTATCATTATTATGGTTAATGTTTCACACAATAAATACGACTGAATATTTTAAATAACAGTAACCAATCTTTATAAATACTAGTTATGGACCATATGGATCACATGAGCTTCAAAACTCAAAAGTAGATGGAGCATCAGACCGCCGCGCCGAGCCGTCAAACTCATGACATCACTGTTTTTGCATTTGGGGTGACTGACAGAGCAGAAAGATTTGTACAACGTTGTTTGTTGTGCTCAGTTTACTTCCATTTAAATAAAAATAAAATAAACTTAATTCAATAAAATAAACGTCACTTGTCATGTTACACAGGAAAAAATTATATGTGATTCTATGAGATAACATGTTGTATGCCAATGTGTTTTCTTAGGTTTCCTATTCACTCCATGGGGGACAACATTTGGTCGACACTGAACTTTGCTGTTGGGGCCGCGGGGGACAACATGTGACCGCAAGCTGAAGCTGATTTCAAACCTGTCTATCGAGCCGTCGGACAAATTTTCTTAGCAAATCTTTTATATTATATATATGTTATAACGTGACCCCCATGGCCCTGTAGACTAATGCAGTTCACTTGGTTTTTATCTAAACTTAATACGTAAAAAAATAAGTCAAATTTTCTAAGACACATTTTCTATGTAGTGAGGATATTATAATGTGAATATGATAATGGCGCCCGAATCCGAAATCAGTTAGGAAAGATTTGGATTAGACAAAGGTTTTGTATATAATATGTACTACATAAAAAGACGAAGGAGTATTAGTTATAATATTTATTTATATAAAAACATGCAAAATCAGACTTAATTTGAGATAAAACTTAAAATACTTTTGGCAGCAAGACTTAAACTTACATAATTAAATAATACTAATGAACTTTATGAAAGCAATCCTAACAGAGATATGGTTTGTTGGGACAAGTTTCACAAAATGTAACCACCTTTTTAGTTTTATTTTTCGCCAGAGCCCTTCCCATCAGCTCAACGTTTCTTTTATAAGAATTTTGGCATGTACGGCGATTATCTTTAGCAGTTCCTTCTTTTTTCGTGAGCTTGTGCTTAATACGTCTCGGTCTCAAATATTCTACTGATTGTTCTTCATTTTTTGACACTAAACCCTTCAATATCTCTTTCCTAAATTGAACTACTTGCATATTTTTTCCAGTGACCGTCTTGTACAATATTAAAGCATTAACAATGGCCGTGTTTAGAAGCAAATTTATGGCCACTTTTTTGTACCATTTGACAGACTTTCTAAGAGGTGTCGAATATGCGGCCATCTGGTCTGATAAATCGACTGCTCCTTTCGCCTTGTTATAATCTAAGACAATTTTAGGCTTTAGAACTGTTTTGCCTCGCTTAGTGATGGATTGAAATTGAGTGCAATGCTTTGTAGAAAGAACGTGAACGTCCCTCTTGTCTTTCCATTTTAAAACTGTTATTCCATCAGTACTTTCCATAGCAACAAATTTGCCTCTTTTCAACTTAGCATTCATCACATCTGTAGGAAGATTTTTCCTGTTTTTGCGAATTGTACCGACAAGATGCGTTTCATTTTGTAAAAGCTTTCTAGCCAAACTTACACTTGTGTACCAATTGTCAGTGTATAATGTGTGCCCTTTGTTCAGGAGGTCACTGCACAACGACATCACTACATTTTCAGGCGTAGTATTAGTTTCATCGTTTTGTTTGCCGGCGTAAATACTAATTTTGTAGGTATATCCAGGTAACGTGCATAATTTAAATTCCTTTATACCGTATTTATGGCGTTTCTGTTTATTATATTGCCTGAAAATAATTCTACCTCGAAATGGTACGACGCTCTCATCAATGCACAGATCTTCGCCCGGAGTATAATGATTTTTAAAATTCTCATTCATAATATCCAGAAGGCTACGAACGCGATGTAACCGATCACTCTTGTGCGCATCATCATCTCTAGAAAAATGTAACATTTGCAATAACAGTTCAAACCTGTTGCGAGATATTATTTTTCGTGCAAAATCATGGCTTATTATTTCATCCTTGCACCAGTAATCACTAATTTTAGGCAGTTTTACCAATCCCATAAGTAATATTAAACCAAAAAAGCTCTTCATTTCATTAATGTTAGTAGGTGACCAATTGCGAATGCGTGCTGATTTTGAAGCTTCTCGTGCAGTTATTTTGTGTAAAGCAAACTCGTTAGTATCATTTACTACTTTCCCAAAAATTTTGTCTGACACCGAGAGGCAGTAAAAATTATAAGGCGATTTATTAGTCATTGCAGAGCGGAGATTAAAAGGCATACCAGGAATTTCAGTAAAAGCAATAATTTGTCGTTGATTACCTACTGGTTGCGTCCATGTTCGGGCAGATGTCGATGAATTGCTCATAGTGTTCAACGTAATTTGTAGCTGGTCCGACTCACTTTCATCACTCTCAAAGACCATTATACGGCGACGACCACTGCAAACTGGTTGAACATTCAGATCTTCTTCTTCTGAGCTGACATGAAAGCTGCTGTTCAGCAAATTTATTTCTAAATTGTCTATCTGAGATAAGTCTTCTTGGCTTATCTCAAAATCTTCAAAATCATCCATCTTTTCTTTATAATATGAACGCAGTCTGTATCGATAGAATTACGTACGTAAGCATAAAACTTTGCACAAAATCAAATAGCGTTGTGAGCGTAACGCGTTTAGACATGCACTAAACAAGAAGCTCGTGAGTCGTGGGCTAGCTGCGCGTGAGGGCGGGTGCGCGGGCGGCGGTGCTCGACACCGTGACCCGCGCGGCCCCCGCTAACGTACATACGATTTTCTTTGCGCACAGGCCACGGGGGACAACATATGAGTGACACGTAAATTATAGCGAATTTCAACACTATAATGATGTTATATCGACTCTTACAGTGTCGCTATTACAGTGTCGCTCATATGTTGACCTCCATGGCGCTCAACGTGTTAAATAGTAGTAGTCAGACACATACTCAGGTCACTAAAATACATTACCGGCACACATACACAACAAAATCAAAATTATGTACACTCAATACATATACACACACGTACATAAGTATGCGCACCACACACACACACACACACACACACACACACACACACACACACACACACACACACACACACACACACACACACACTCACACACACACACACACACACACACACACACACACACATATACATATTTTAAATATTATATAACTAGCCTTTGCCCGCGGCAGTCCTGATTATTCTAAAGACTTCAGAAACTCTATAGGGTACAAAGTAGCCAAGTAGGTACTGACTTGGCTACTTTTTTACCCTATAGTAGAAATACTGATTTATGACACTATATATACCTACCATTATATCTGCTATTATATCTGCCATTATACCGAAAGGTACGTAATAACATCGCCTTGCATACAGTCAAATGCCAAAGCCTGCAATGTTCGAATACATGACACTTTCGCATTTATAATATTAGTAGAGAAAATCGTTTCAGCCGTTTAAGCGTAGTATATAATTATTAGTTTATGTATGCGAACAATGCCGTGCACAATAATATGACATTATGTATGATGTGTCAGTACTGACAGATATACACACATGCGCACTCAATCATTATAGCGCATGCCTTCTTACTCCCAAGAGGTAAATTTGTGCCAAACAAACTTCTCCTCTAGCCCCCCTACAATCCCTCCCAGTTTGATTTTTACATCTTATGGTAGCCATAGTAGTCTCCATGTGCCAGTATATCTTTGTATCAAATTTCAACAAAATTGGTTCAGCCGTTTTAGCGTCAATACGGAACATACATACATACATACATACACACTTTCGAATTTATAATATTAGTAGGGATAAATGATATTCAATTGTGTTCGCTCAAGCGTTTATTTTATGTATAATGTTTACTTTGTTAATTTATTCTGTTTTAACCCACTTGTATATTCGTGCAGATATTTCCTTATTTGATATTTGCCTTTAAAACATAATTATGAATATTCAAATATATTTTACTGACGAACTACTTTGTACAATCTGTATTGCGGTATAGAATAATGGCGGATTTGGGTCGCTACAGATCGTCGGGGAAATATGGTATGTATTCTGGGACAATATTTATCTAAATATAATATTCTGCTTTTTACGTGAGGCATCTGTTGAAAATGTAAAATTATTTAGATTTCATTGCGAGAAGTTATATCCATGAAGCAAAGTAATTGCGTTCTATCAAATAAGCAGTTAAATTGTCTGTGACTCTAAAAGTTAAATATCATAGTTAAATAAAAAAACACTCGTTAATGTGAACACTCTAAACTCTACTACCGGTGTGGTACTACGATCTTATAATCTGCAATCCTCGCAACTTTTCTCCAAAGCTTTTGTTGAGAATTTCTCTAAAGAAAACATATCCACCGGCTGTTTAAAGCTAATTTTTATACTGCGAGCAAAATTTGCTTCTACAGTCCAATACGGGGCTGATGTTGGTTGCAAATATATTCTGAACTAATGCAACCCTAAAATACTCCTAGTATTAATCATATTATTTCACACTGAATATATTGCTCAGTACTTATAGAAACACATTTCTAAACCTAGTTCCTAGCATTTTTCATCTTGTCTAATATAAAATTGTACAAAACGTACGTGTTGAACAGATCAACGCGAACTGCAAAGTGAATCAAGTGCCGTTTCCAGCTGTGAGTCTGTGCAATTTCAATCTGGTGTCGCTCAAAGAGTCACGGAATATCGCGAGGATTCTGTGAGTATTAGAAAAAGTTAATCAAAATACCTTTTGGATATGTTAGCTTACTTACTTTTTGTTTCCTTAATACTACCTTAGTTTTCTTTTTTTTTTATTTCATGTTATTTTATTATTCAAATATTATTTTTTTGCTGATATTTGGGTCTGAATGACTAACAATGTTATTACAAGAAAGAGGTAGATACGTTACCTACGTAGTAATCAATCCGTATAAAACGGTACACTAACGCACACATCGATAACTCCGTATTTATTTTATCTTCGGTTGACAAGATGTGTCAGTTTCACTTTGACGCTGGCTCGCGACTTCACACACACATATGTCAGACTTGCCAACTGGCTTATGTTAAGCGTCCTTTTGGTACGCCCATAACGTATCTACTTCTTTTTACTTTTTTAACATCATTGATGACTAAGATAAACTGAAAGGCAGTGTCAGTTTATACCTGATTCGGTCTTTGGTAATTTCACTGACATGAAACGAATCGAAAGCATGTTGACCGTTGTCATCGTTTGTCTTTATTACAACATCACTTCTTTATATGTTATGATGGATGTCAAATTCATTAATTTCAACTATAAAACTCTATTTGAATTGTTTTTCTTCATAAAGCAGTTCTAAAGAGCATTTACCTATTTATTGCGCGGTTGTAGTGGTTAAAAAACAAAAGGAATCGAAACCTAGTTTATTCTTCACGCGAACAATTGGCCAAGGATCGTTGAAAGCTGAACCCAGTACAAGCTAATGGAACGGTTTGCTAATAATGACCTTGTCCGGCTTTCTTTTCAATTAGCCACGGCGATCGTTTTAGTGATTTCTTTGTATGATTGTATTATTTAACTTTATTGAAACGAACGATATTGTTATTTATTTGAGAAACAGTTATATATTGTAGCGCTGATACCGCGACTTGATTTGCCATTCACAATATTAAAATCGGCACAATTAAGCCACGTTAACAGAGTGAACATCAATCATCATAATTTCAATGGGTGACCACTAGTGTGGTATTTACAACAGAGCACTACCGTTCTTCAGGGCGCATGTAAGTTGTCTCAGGACAAGAAACTTTAGGCCTTGACATAGGCTTAAGTACGGTCTAAATATTCGGATACCAGATTTTGCCATACATTCACACGAAAAAGAAGAAAAAGCTTTAAAATTTGCGCTGAGAAACTTGAGAATGTAACCAAAAGTAAAAAATTGAGTTGAAGGTACAAAATTAAGAAGCAGTACCAAGTTCTAAGATTTTAACCATTTATATTTTATAAAAGCCAAATTTATCGGCCTACGCAATAAGTACATAATACACGGTCCGACAAATTGAGATGGATTACAGCTTCTCTTTATAAGTAGGCTTTGTAAATTATTTTCTTATTCGCTTATCAGTTGCACAAATATAAACGACGTCGTTACTCGTAACACATTAATTTCTTATAAGTCTATTGTTAACATGTTAAGGTTGTATGTGTCTATTGTGATAAAAAAAGAATTTATCATCAAAAAGTTGAAGTACAAATACCTACAAAAATATTGATTTATATTTGTAAAACAATATTTTGTCTCGTCCAAAAAACTTGTAAAAAAAATTTTATTCGATCAAAAAAGAAAGAAGAAGGAAATCTTAGATTATGACATGTAATATATGTATGTTGGTAGAGGAAAATAGATCCTCTTTGTGATTGAGTGGCAACATTTATTTGCTGTATTTATTTTTATTTGAATTTCAGGAAACATTACAAAGTGAATGAAAGTGAAATGGTAGATTTCTTCAACGCAGTACCCAAGCTCAGGTATTTCGACCACAACGCAAGGGAGTTGAGAAATTTTACCGAAATTATGTCGATATTAAAACATCACTTCTTTACTATGGACACTATTGTTGAAGAGGTAAGTAAATTAGTAAGCAATGATTTTGTATCTTACATGCCAGATAATATAATAAACAGGATCGCTTATATTGTTACTGAGTAATCATAGCCCACAGGACCCTGGGTTGGTCTTACAGACCAAAAAACCTACAATATTCTTTAAAATATTTTTTGTGCCGCTACAATTTAAAATGTATTCTAGCGACCATTCTCTCACAACTCATAATGTGATGCCTTACACCCTAATTAAACTGTATGCAGGTGTAAAGTGCGTCCTGCCATGAAAACTTAACAATATGTCTACTTTGTCAAACACAATTAAAATCTATAGGGGTTCCTAGTAGTTTATAACGACACCCTAAATAGTAGCCATCTTTACTACTAGTCAATTGATTTTCAAGCTAAGTTTCTGAACTATAAACAGAATCTTAACCCTCAGATTTCCTGACCTGACCTATGACTTCTACAAAAGTACTGAAGCAAATAATTACATTTGCATTTCATCATCAAGCCAAAATGTTCCAAAAGGTTTAGGATTTTCTGTTTAATTTATTGACAGCTACATCAAAAATGTGAAGATCTCGTACTGTACTGCTCGTTTAATAGAAAACGGAGGAACTGTGCTGATTTATTTTCTCTGGTGAAGACTTACGCCGGGTACTGCTGCGCGTTTAACTACGCGGCGCTTAAGGATGCCGGTGAACTGTCAGTTTTACCATATTTAATGTTTTATATTTTTTTTATAAAATCACGCCTGTATCCCCGAAAAATTAAGTAGAAGTCTAATATTAGGTACACGTACATTTTGTCATGTTATGAAATTGTATTCCGGGAATTTAATTCGGTACCTCCTGATCAGAAGACGCATACGCTATCAACTAGACCACAGAGGCAGTCTACTTACCTATCTTTATTTTGAAACAAAGTCCTCTGTCGTGTCTGTCTTGTCATCATCATTTCGTATGGCATTCTTTGCGCTGGATCCTATACGTCTATTTTTAGGTTTATTATGTCTGTTTGCTATACTCTAACACTAGTGAACAAATTTTTAATGCGGCTATTGCCAATAGACAGGATGATTTATAAGGAAGGAATTTGTAAAGATATTGTGCAAATGATACATGGGTATGCATATTGTACTAGCCATGCGAAACAAGGATTTACTTTGTGACAGTGAACTCAATTTATTTGTTCATGCCGCTTTCACATAGGTGTAGAATGATCACCAATCAGTTACCGTATCGTCGCGTCGGGTAACTTTAGCTCCCGAGAGCAACTTTGGCTCAAACAAGAAAAAGGATTAAACTTTCCGATACTTTGCAGCAAAAGCAGTATTCGATCTAGTTCACGGCTGATACGGTAGGTGGCATTACTGGCGCCTACTTTTAATAAGCTACACGCAGTTTTAATCATTTTCTATTTGCATTCCGGACTTGAATCATGTGAGACCGTGTGATATTAACATCTGTAAACTTTATAGTGAAACCGAAGTTTTGGTTAAATAAGATATTAAGTTAATTTTTCTTCCAGAACTAAATTATTTGACATAATTATCTAAAACTCTTATTGTTGTTACCTTTCACTTTTAATGTCTTACTTAACCAAGCCCAAAGCCAAAGCTTTGGGCTTTATTGAGTAGATTGACAAAAACTGTGACTATTGTATCTTTCTTTACAGAATTCTTATTAGTTATGTTTATAGTACTTACAGTGTATTATATTTCCAGACCGTACTTAGCACCAGATCCTGACCTAGAATACTACGATGACGCATCAAATGACGATGAAAATAGTGACGGAGACGAAACCCCCGCTTATACCAGAATCATAGCTACGTCTGAATCTGGCAGGTAAACTTTTTTATACAACTAGCTTTTACCAGCAATATTGTAATGCGGGTTATAAAGTAAAACTTAACCAATTATTTTACCGTTTTATGTACGAAGTTTTCAAAAGCCTTCCTTATTGGTTGCATATACGATATAAAGAACACATTGTCCAAATTTAATGTTTATAGCTATAGCGGTAAACGCTATAGCTATATACGACCGCGATGGCTCAGTGATGGTAGCAATGAAAAGTAAGCCTGACTACGTTAATCGAACCCACCGTCAGTTGAAAACAGGCCCTCTAAGTTATACCGTCGAATGACTATAAATATTAGAAAATAAGTTACCTAATAATCGATTTTAAACTTTCACGATTTGTATACATCATACAAAATAAATAAGCGGGTCTTACAAATAGGTATTTATATCTCAAATAAGTTAATTGTCCGCGATTAAGACCCGCTAATTTATTTTGTATGAAGTTACCAATATTATGAAGCCACCTAAATGTAATGGCGCACTTAACGTTTGGGCAACTGTTAGTGTAGTGAGTAGTCGTAGTAAATAAATAAATAGTTCCTCATACATCTTTCTGATTAAAAATAGTACAGATAATTTAGTGAGCCGTGTGGTTGACGGCGTAGAATACAAGTGTCACCACCCCCTATCTTCCCGTGGGTGTCGTAAGAGGCGACTAAGGGATAACACGATGCAAATACCATCTTTGCGTAGAGACGGAAAACTCGACATCAAACCCTATACGACTGCCTCGTTGGTCTCGTGGCATAAATGTGCGCGTGGGATCGGGAGGTCCCGGGGTCGATTCCTGGGTCGGGCAGTGTTACTGGGTTTTTCTGTCACGAAATTCTCAGTAGCAGCTCGGAGTCTGGAAATGTGCCCGGTACGGCAATAGGCTCGCCCCTTATTACGTGGGACTAAAGTATATCTGGCGAAAAGTGGGTGTAGAAATACACCTCTGCCTACCCCTTTGGGGATAAAAGGCGTGACGATATGTATGTATGTATGTATAATTTAGTTGATATGTGCTTGTCAGAAAGAAAATATTTATTTCAGAGGAACTGGTTTGAGCGTGGTATTTAACGTCCAGCCACAAGACTATCCGAGCTGGTCGCCTGTGCGCTACTATGGAATTAAGGTCGGCAATACATCTCAATAGCTTTTGACACTATTTTGTTAACATTAGAACTACATGTTAGAGTTCGAACCGAATCTATCTTGTCGCTAAGAGAATAGACTTACTAAGCTAGAGCATAATATTACAACCCGTATGTATTACAAAAATCGTTAGTCTGTCTTAAGCCTCACTTACCTACAAAATGTGTAAAAATAATAGATTTGCGATTCTTAATGTCTTTTGTAGGTAATGCCACCTCAGTTGGTCCTATAAAGATTTATTTTCCCATTTGCCATATTCTCCCGAATGGCGGAACTGCCAATGGAAATATTATCTTTAAATCCATAGAGCGTATTCTACCTATATCAGTTTTATCGTAGCTGTAGTGGATAAGATGAAATGGCTTTTATACTCCATCTCAGTTACTATTATGTAGTCTTTACCCATCTTTTACCCTATTCTTCAAAACTAAGCGTAGCGTTAAATCATATGGTTTAGCGCTTTTGACGTGTATGAGCTCTTATGGTGTCGTAAGTGTGCCATAAAAAATGTAAAATCCAGTTCTATGGTGAATTCAGATATACTTAGTTGTAAGTGACGCATGATCTACTTCACATAATCGTGGGTAAAATTAGGAAATTAAATTAATTACCTACCTAATCAACTTTGTGAAGTTTGGTAACGCTGTTGAATGCACTGTGAATGAACTGCTGATAATGGATTTGGCTGGATCTGGTTGTCACATAGTGGGCTACTTTAATACATGTTAAAGCCAACATATTTTAGCATTGCAATTTAAAATAAAACTAGATGGACTGTAACAATTAATATTCTGCCAGGTACTAATTAGTGACCCAAACGACTATCCAGAAACCACGGTACTCTACAGATACATAACTTTGGGCGAGTCAGTCGATCTCAAAATAGAGCCTATGGTGTTTCAAAGTCAGTCTGACATACGGAGAGTGGACCCTGATAAGCGAGGCTGCTGGTTCCACAACGAAGTGTTCTTGGGACACACTGACAGATACAGCTTTGAAACTTGCTGTACTGAGTGCAAGATGAAAGCTTTCGTACAGGATTGTAAGTGTGTACCGTACAAGTATCCTAGAGGTAAGTAGCTCCTTATTACTATATTTATAAACCACTTCCTGACCTAAGCTGACAGGTGTATGGAACTTTAAGATACTTACGGTGCTTTTCCACAAGAGATATGCTATGCTATGCTTTTTTACAAGAACTGGAGGCGTTGATGTAGCCGCGTACGTGATGTCACACCGGCAACCTTCCGTGACTGACTGACAGACAATGCACAGCCAAAACTATTGGGGGCAAGAAGCTGTCATTTATATGTTCCTGAAGGACCGAGGTGTAAAGAAGGGTTGGGTTAGAGAGAGGGTTTTCGGAAATTTCCATCCAAAGGTGGTGAAACAGACACATGCGGGTGGACCTGAGGGCAATGTCTAGTCTTTGAATATTTATTTAACAATGTCTATTTTGCTTAGCAAATATAAAAGTACTATTTATAAATGACTAAAGTAATATTATCGCAATGATATGTATAGATGCGCGTTTCTCTATTGTATGCCAATAAGATAAACAGTAATAAACATTATTTTAAATATTTAAATTCTCTTTGTAGATTCGACGACTCGTACTTGTGAATTCGAAGATCTAAAATGTTTGAACAACGTTACAGGTTAGTAAAATTCTATAAAAGTTTCTAAAATAATTATTCATGCACAAAGGAAGCAATTAATGCAGCACAATCCAATAGGTTTCGTTAGAGGCAGCGATAGCCTAGTGTAGATACCACCGGTCTGCCATGCAAAGGGTATCGGGTTCGAATCCACGGCGCACACCAATGACTTTGCGAAGTTAAGTGTGTATTAAATTATTAATTATCGCATGCCCCGTGCCTCGGAGAGCACGTTAAATCGTCGGTCGCGACTGTCATGAAGATCTTTGACAGTCGTACGGTGAATCAGTACCCTCAAATAAAATGATACTGGATTAAACCATGGAATATCGCTATCCCTTTGGGTTGCGGAAATCAGACGGCAGTCGCTCTGTGGCAAAGTTGATATTCTGTCATATCTGGTTAGACCAGTAAGCGGATCTCGGCTTTCAAGGCGTGTCAGTCTTGGATGCAACCGGGATTACGCTAGGGTGATGAATCCAATAGGTTTCGTTATTAGGTAAATGTACGGAGCAGACAAAACATTTTGTTTGTGATCGAGTCTGTGGCGCACAATAATATTTTTTGCACGTCGTATATATTACTGCATACAATTGCATAAGTTATATTAACACAGACTAAACATTGTATCACAGATAGTCCTGTAATTTGCACTGCACTATAAGGATATAAGAATTGCTCTATCTTCAACTAGAATTTTCAACAAATATTTCTGTTCGTGATTGGGTTGTCTCCAGTTAATAAGTCAAAACAAGTGTTATTCAGGTTTCAGTTGAAACAGTTCAAGGAAAAGAGAATTTATTGTATTACGGTAAATATTACAAATATTTCTGTCTAATTCATTGTGTCTTTTATAAAAAACACCCATACTCAAAGCACAAAAATAATGGACCACGCCAAATTGTTCTCTTGTGTTGGCTCTAAGCGACAACGGCGCAGGGCTAAACGACGGATCTGTTGCTTAAACCACTAAACCATACCTACAGTCAATTGTTCAGACATACATATAATTAAATGCATAACCGCACAGATACTGTTCACGGTAAGCGCACATAGTACACATGCACCACGTGCCGTAAGATGCCAGCTAAAGCTTCCACTAAGTAAGCCCCTTATCCCGCTTTACGAGTCAAGTCACCACACAAACTAACAACTGCTAAACACAAGAACTACGGTTTTGTGCCTTCTATTTGTTCTCTTGTTTCAAAACTTCGATTGGTACTAACAAAACAATTACTTCGAAATTTAAATTTAATAAAATATATAGAAAATATTATTGTTTATTGACCAACGCTCAAAATTTTATGTACAAAAGTTTGTTGACTCGTTATGAAACGAAATCATAAGCTACGATGCGACAAAGTTAACTTTAAAATAAATACGCACGACGCAGGCAATATTTTATGCAAAATATAATCAGCTTGAACTGAGTTTTTTTTTATTTGCGTTGCCTTGCGTTAGTTTATTATCATCCTACATAATATATATTTTATAAACTGTAAAGAGGCGTGAGTAACACAAAATTTAATATGATTTGCTGTGATTCATGAACCATAGCAAGTCTCATATAATTTGCTTTCACACAGGGGAACTCTTTAATAACAAATTACCATACCAAGACAATCCATGATCAAGCAAAGTAACTTGCTATGTTTTATTACTGAGCTATCAGAAAATCTATCTGTTTCTGTAAAATCATTGCGTTACTGACTGACAGACAACGTACAGCATATTGGACGCAACAAGCTAAAATTTAGTAATATAAATATGTACCTATGTTCCCTGGGCACCATAGAGAGGCACTAAGAAAGAATTTTTCGAAATTTCCACGGGATCTGTGGAGAAACTGTTTAATTAATCTTATTATATAATAATAAAACTGTAGAGGTGAAAAAGTCTGTACAGTAAAGATATTTTGGCGAAAATTAGCTAAAAAATCTAGGAAATTGCTAAAAGGCAATACTTGATATTTTTTAGAATTTATGTCTGTCTGTCTTTCCCTATATTGCTAAAGATCTCTAAAATGGCGAAATTGATTTCAATAATACTTACACTCATGTACAAAGGATACTCAAACCTATAAAATAGTATATGTTACATCACAATCGGTTGAGTAGTTTTCGGTGTACAGCTTGACCTCTCCTTTGTACGTAGTCCCAAACAAAACAGGGATCATCCAAAACTAGTTTTATATGTGGTGCCATCTATGATCATTATAAGTTTGTTACTAAAAGTATAGTTAGTCTAAATAGGTACCTTCAAAGTATTTTATGGCTATTTACCGACCGATAGATGTCACTATTTTCAAATAATTTTCTAGCAAAATAAATGTTTCTTGCAAAAAAGACAATAATTATTGTGTGTCGGGTATCTTTCTGTTATTAAACAAATAATAGAGTATAATATTCGGCACTTTCATAAACAAAAAGTCTCGGTGTCAAAATTTATTACAATGTCCACTTAATTTAAACGTTCAATCTCATTTATTTAAATTTATTATGTTTATAAAATAGTTATATACTTAATCATTTCATTATTATTTATTTTAAATGATAAAAACAATGACTATAGATCCTTTTTTCAATAAATTGTCGATTAGTCCATATTATTTTCTATCTCGGTCAGTTTGTATATGTAAACATAGATGGCGTTGAATAATAAATAATATAATAATAATTGTTATTTATTTCAGACATTAGTCCATAAGTTAACACAATTTAAAATTACAAGCAACAACCATACTTATACAATTTACACTTAGAAAATTAAAAGTAACAAACAGAAAAAAATACATTTAAAATTTTTAGGACAAAGAGAAAAAGCTGCCCACTTATCAAAGGTCAGTATGCAGACGTACCTATCCAGTGGCGCAGTCGTGGAGAGTCCCACCTATCCACGAACACGCTTAGCATGCCAGTTTAAAAAGTGTTACTTTTACTGCATTACTGCAGTGTGCGAACCTGCGAGCCAACATATTACACCGGACAGCTAGCGCCCTACGTGCCCTCTCTATGTCCTTACTATCTTTAAGGACCTCAGAGACCCAGTGGCCCAGATAGGTACTTGAAATGAGCGATTTTATTAATAGAGCTACCAGCTAAACTAAGTGAAGGTACTGTGGTGTAAGTTTTGCCCCTCGCTTTAAATACTAATAATTCACTTTTCTTCGCATTGTATCTGAGCCCATGAGCCGCCGCGTAACCATTTTCAACAGCTTCCGTAAAGCTCCTATCGATGGACTCAGTACCATGTCATCTGCGTAGCTTATATTATGTTATTGACACAGACACCGTCTATGTAGCACCCGACATTGGCACTGCTGAGTTCACCGATAAGTTTATTTATGTATAGATTAACGAGCTTAGGCGATGTCAGACCACCTTGCCTCACTCCGCACTGCAACCTGTACACATCCGAAAAAGAGCTTGCCCATCGTACAGTGTTCTTTTGGTTATTGTACCAATACTTAAAAATAGATACAACCTTCGTTGAGCAAATGACGTCATTTTCTGAATGGCGGTGTTAGGATTCTCCGAAGATTGATGAGGTTCTCGGATAATTTGCTTTCGCCGTCGTTGGATTATTAAGATTGTATATTTGACGTTACTTATGAATTTATGATTGTTGTATGTTATCGTGTTTCTATGTGTTCTGTTCTTATACAGGTGTCTCATTGTCTCATTATTCCCAATGTCTCACTCCTCACGTCACGTACGTGGGAATCTTTCGGCGGGAGACTGAGGCTAGAATTCAGATACCTCTTGAATTACTCAACAGGGCTATCTTACTTTCGGCAGGGTTGGATATTCGTAGTCCTGTGTGTATTTTCTAAATAAATCGCAGGGACAGATACTTGAAGCAGCTGGAATCGACATCCGAACATGTTGTTTTTCACATGATCTACACTTGATAATATTAAAAAGAGGAAAAATTTGTATTTTTGTTTGTAATGGATAAACTCAAAAACGACTGGACCGATTTTAAAAATTCTTTCACCATTAGAAAGCTAAATTATCTGCGAGTAACATAGACTATATTTTATTTTAGAAAAAATAGGGGTCCGTCAGGACGCGGGTGAAACCGCGGGAAATGGCTAGTATATAAAATCCTTGCGATACTGACTGACTGACAGACACGCTACAGCCGAAACTACTGGTCACAAGAAGATGAAATTTAGCATGTATATTCCTTGAAGAGTGTAGGGTAGCACTAAGAGAGAATTTTTGGAAATTCCACCCCTAAGGGGATAAAAATGGGGGTCAAAGCTTGTATAAAGCTTTTTATTCCTTCAATGGATTGACTCCAAACTTTGTATATTACTTCCTCAAACAACGATAGTGAACAGTAAGAATTATTTTTCTGGAAATTTCTCCCCCTGGGTAAGATCCCCTATCTTACCCCAATGTCAAAATTTTGTATGTAACTTTTTATCTCTCTAATGGATTGACGTATATTGGTTCCTTAAACGACGATGGTGAACACTAAGAATTTGTTTTTTAAAAAATCCGAACCTCGGGGGTGACATAGGGGTCAGAGTGTGTTACTTATTATTCCTTCAGTAGATTGACTTCCAACTTTACATATTGGTTCCTCAAATAATGATAGTGAACACTAAGAATTTGTTTGTTTAGCAATTCCTCCCCTAAGGGGGTAAGATAGGGGTCAAAGTTTGTATGAAACTTTTTATTCCTTTAATGGATTGACTTCAAACTTTGTATATTGGTTCCTTAAACAAAGATAGTCAGCACTAAGAATTTGTTTTTAAAAATTCCGACCCTCAGGGGTGAGATAGGGGTCAAAGTGTGTTACTTATTATTCCTTCAGTGGATTGACTTCAAACTTTATATATAGAATCCTCAAATGACGTTAGTGATCATCAAGAAAGGTGTTTTCGAAGTCACTCTCCTATGGCGCTTAAGAAAGGGTATCCCATTTTGTAATATAAAAAAGACTTCAATGGATTCACTTGAAACTTTGTATATCGGTTCCTCAAGTGACGTTTTTCGCGTTCGAATTCAACACTAAAACGGGGAGTTCAAAAAGAGGTCCCAGGTTGTATTAACCTTTAATTCCTTCACTTAATTTTTATTCAGTGTCCCTGATGTGCATTAAATGTTCATTAATTTAAATTTATGCGGCTGGCTCTCATCTAAGCGCTCTTCATCTTCACTAACTAAAATGTAGGATGGTTCTTTATAAGACCAATAGAATCCAAAATACTTAGAACCGTTATTTTGCTATTTTTATTTATTTTTAAGCAGGTCAGCACTTTTTATCAGTTATCTGCTTTTTCCAACTGCTGACCAAGGTTTCTCTCATTTCTTCAACCTAAAATACTAAGAAAGGGTTTTTGAACTTGGATACATTATTTTACATTTTTTATAATGTCGCTGAGATATACATGCCCTTTTCTGCTACAGAATTCTTGACTAATTTAATTTAACAAGCTTTTGCAAGCAGCTACGCCTAAATAAAATTCATTTCAATTCATGAACCATTAGTAAAATACACATCTTGATAGATTCAGCCATTTTAAGATTACCCTGAAAAAATAGACAGTAAAACAACTTAAATAAATCATTAAGGTACTCGAAACGGGTTAGCAACAAAAGGCAATACAGTTATTTTGAGATAACAGACAGTTTGTCTATTTATTTTTTATAGCCTGACGCCTATATCTCCGAAGGGATAGGCAGAGGTGTAATATTACACTCACATTTTGCCATGTTGCATATTAGGTCCCACGTAATAGAGGGTGAGCCTATTGCCGTTACCGTGTACATTGGCAAACTCCGTGCTGCTACTGAGAATTCGGCAAAACTCAGTGTGGGGGAATATTATTGGGATAAAAAGAAAACTCAACTGGACGTGGTGCGGTGTTAAGTAGCGAATCTTTAATAACGAATGAATGATATGCACATTTTATAAAAAGAGACAGGTACTTAAATCTAATGAGTATTGCGTTTGTGTGGACGGTTTTCAACGCATTGCTATGGCTGATTGAGTAGGCGCTTAAACATGCCCCCGGGCGTTGAAGGCTCCGCTTTCAACAAAACCTCAATCAGCTGATGCAGGCAACGGGCAGATCCTGTTAAAGGCTCTTCTAATGACTCCAGTTGATGTTCGGATGTCAGCCACACGTACTATCCCATCTGATTCAGGGTGAACTGCAACTACTCCGCCAAGTCTCCACTTCAAAGGAGGAAGATTATCCTCTTTCACCACAACCAAGGAATCCAACTCTAAACTATCTTGACAGGAGCGCCATTTGGTCCTCTGCTGAAGTTCAGCAACATACTCTTTACTCCATCGAACCCAGAAATGCTGTCGGAGTTGTTCGATTCGATGGTAGCGAGACAGTTGGCCAACAGAATGATCCTGGAGGTTTGGTTGTGGTAATGAAGTCAATGGTCGACCAATCAGAAAATGTCCTGGCGTTAGCGGTGTATCATCTGCAGGATCTGAAGATAAGGGTGTCAGAGGACGGGAATTTAGAATTGCTTCGATCTGCGTTAATGTGGTGTAAAGTTCCTTGAAGGTCAGATTACAATTTCCCAACACTCTCCGTAGATGATATTTGGTTGACTTTACACCCGCCTCCCAGAGTCCGCCAAAGTGAGGACTATATGCAGGTATAAAATGAAAGTTAATTCCATCATTGGCCAAATTTTCGCTTAAAGAATTAGAATGAGATTTTAAAAAATGTCTGAGATCGTTATACGCGCCCACAAATGAGGTACCATTGTCAGAATAAATATTGACAGGCTTTCCTCGTCGCGAAATAAACCTATACAAAGCCAGTAAATAATTATTGCTAGTCAAATCACCTACTAACTCCAAGTGAACTGCCTTGGTGGTGAAGCAAATAAATATAGCTATATAAACCTTTACTAGCCTGCATCCGCGTCCTTGGCGACCAGCACACATGACGGGGCCCGCGTAATCACCGCCTGTGCTTTCAAAAGGGTAACCTGGTTGAAGTCGCTGCCGTGGTAAGTTTCCCATTATAGGAGTGATGACTTGTCCTTTAAGTCTACGGCAACGAACACATTTATGAAAGTAAGCTTTCGCCATGTTACGACCACCAATAGGCCAATATGACTCCCTAATCGAGGCTAACAATAACTGGGGCCCTGCGTGCATCAATCTCTTATGTTCGTAATTAAACAATAATTTAGTGAATTCATGAGTGGACTGTAAAAGAATAGGGTGCTTTTTATTATAAATAAAATCGGAATTATTAAGACGTCCTCCTACGCACATTATGTTATTGTCATCTAAATAAACGTTAAATTTTAGAAGTACACTCTTTTTTGGTAAGCTACTTTTATTAATCAATAATTTATGCTCAGGAATGATTCACTTTGACTTTGGTAAATCAATATATTTAATGCGTCTTGTAATTCATTCTCTGAAAGAAATTTATCTTTAATTGAAACTTTCCTACATAATTTAATAAATCTAAGCGCGTAAGCCATTGAACGTACCAGCCGTAAGTAGTTAGAGAACCGCTTAAAATACGATAATTAAGCTACCATTGCTATTGACCTTAACAACAGCGCTTAATGAAACATCGGATTGGGTTTCAGGCAAAGCGTCTAGTCCTAAATGTTCACACTGAGAAGGCCAACTGCACATAGTTAACTTTAGAAAGTCGGGACCCGACCACCAGAGATCTGAATTTTGCAGAGTTTTAATATCGATACCACGCGATATTAAATCTGTTGGATTCTTATCGGTTGGGACGTGTCTCCACGTACAATTTCCCGCCTTATCTAAAACTTCAGCAACGCGGTTGCGTACAAAGGGCTGAAGCTTAGAAGGCAACATGTGCAACCATCCCAACACGATAGTCGAGTCTGTCCAGCAATAGACACGACTGATATGTGCTCGAAGTGAAGTGTGCACTTTCTCGTATAACTACGCTGCCACTACTGCACTACACAACTCCAACCTTGGGATAGTTGTGGGCTTGAGTGGTGCTACGCGACCCTTTGCCATTAATAGACGAACCATGTACGTCACCGTCACCTTTCACGCTTCGAATATAAGCGCACGCCCCGTAAGCGCGTTCAGAAGCATCTGTAAATATATGGACTTCTAGCTCCCTGTAAGAATCGGAGACAACAATACGCGGGATCCTATAGTTTTTTAATAAAGAGAGTGACTCGATAATAGTTTTCCAACGTTTTTTAATTTCTGAACTTAGTGGTTCATCCCATGACAACTTGTCTAACCACATTTGTTGTAACAACATTTTCATCACAATTACACAAGGAGATAAAAGCCCTAATGGATCGAAGATCCGTGCAATCGCTGAAAGTAAATTACGTTTGTTACTAGCATCAGAAGTTATGTCCATATTTATTGAAAAACCAAGCATACGATCGTATACCAATTAAGACCGAGCAACTTATCGGGCTCATAAACGCCAGAGGAAGTAGGAAAACTCGCATTAAATACAACACGAAGCTTAGTCGTGCTACTACATTCACGTAGCACCCCGTGATGTGGCATATAATATTCATTCGTACATCAATTAGGCGTACTAACTTTAGTCATATGACCTAACAACTCGTATTCTGACATAAATTCATAGTACATCTTACTAAAATCTGGTTTAACCTTTAACCTACGTTCTAAAGAGTGCAAACAATGTGTTGCCCTTTTCAAAGAATCACCTAGAACAGAAGGATTTTGTTTAAAAGGTATACGGACACAAAAACGTCCATCACTCAATCGTGTCGTGGTTTTAACAAAGTGATCCTTGCACAGCTTTTCCTCAGGTAAATAATGAGCACCCTTCATACTTACCTCTTCTAACTGCTAAAATTTCGTTAAGTCAGATCTAACTTTGTCCCACTGATCATCATGACGGGCAGCGATTTTAGTAAGATTACACCTTACATTGTTTGAAAGTAAAACAAAATAATCAAGTGAAATAGGACCGGTGACTATCCAGCCTAGTCTGGTTTCATATAGAATTGGTTTACCGGTACCTAGGTTTATTCTCTGCGATCCTAACAAGTCCCAAAAGAGGTCAGCGCCAATCAATATATCTATATCACTGGGCTTGTAAAAAGTAGGATTAGCTAAACATATATTAGAAGGTATAATAAAATCGGAAATATCAATTTCACGATTATGTACAGTACTTGTAATGAATGGCAAAACGAAACAATGAATTTTACATGAAAAACTATCATCTAACGATGTCATGGTTGCATGACACATTTTGCCTACGTGCGAAGACACGTTATTGATACCAAGGACCGACCTATCTACCTGACTTGTCTGTAAATTTAATAATTCACACAACCTTTCCGTCATAAAACAAGATGTGCTACCGCTGTCTAACACTACACGAACTATGTGCGCGTGATTATTATAATCATACAATTTGACTAAAGCGGTTGACAACAACACATCACGTTGTTTACGTTCGCCCCGCCGAGAATAATCAACGCTTGTTGATAAGGATACATTATTTGCATCGGAGGTGGCGATCGGTAATGACGGCTGAGACAACTTATTATTATGATTGCTACCTATTAAGTGTATTCTCATTACTGCTATTTATGACATTTTGATAATAATTGTCTGATAATAATATATGTATCAACGTATTGTGCCTTCGCTTACATAATTTGCAACCTGGCTGCAATGATTCGCAAAATGACCAAACTTTAAACAATTAAAACAAACCTTGTAAGTTGGCAATAACTTAAGACGTGCGTCATTACTTAACGCTAGGAACTGCGAGCAATTATTTAAATTATGGTCACCCTTACACTTAGGGCATGCCTTACGAGTCAGCTCAGTATCAGAAGTGTGAAGAGCTTGTGTTGTCACCATAGATTTTATTTTAGGACGCGAACTAATGACAGACTGAGATTGATTACGTGACAGTTCTAAAGTTTCTAGTAAATCAGCGCGAGCGCGCAGGAACTGAATGAAGTTATCGAATGTTATTGTGCTGTCCTTAGTCTAATCTACCTTTGAACTCTTGCCACTCGCGATAAGTCTTCTGATCGAGCTTATGAGTAACAATATGAATTAAAAGAGTGCACCAGTACTTCACGGGCTCGCCTAATGATTCGAGTGCACGCAAGTTTTTATTTAGCTGGTCAATTATACCCTTTAAATTATTGGAAGACTCTTTGACAATAGGATCTAAATTAAATAACGCTGATACATGATTCTGTATCAATAATCTTTGATTGTCGAAGCGGTCACATAACAAATTCCATGCGACAGTGTAGTTACTGGCTGAAAAATCAATTGATTTAATTACCACGGCAGCAGACCCCTTAAAGACCCCCGCAAATAGTGAAACTTATTCACGTCGTCAATATCATCGTTAAAATGAATGAGGCTAGTAAAAATGTCATGAAATTCTATCCAATTGCAGTAAGAACCACTAAACTTAGGCAATTGTATAGTAGGCAATTTAACTGGCTTATGTGTATTACTACGTGGAGTTTTATCACTACTAACTGATTTACAATCTTTGTTAAAACTAGTCAATAATGTCTGTGCCCGAGACAGCGCTTTATAATACAAAGATTCGAACTCAGAACGTTCGGCAAACTGTATCTTAACATCGTCGGCGATGCATTCCAAACGCAACTGCACCTCATCGTAGTGCTCGTATAACGACTCCAATTTCCTAATGCGCAGCTGCAGTTCGGTGACATCACAACTGCTAGTTGTTTTATCATTCAGCTGATCGAGATAATTAACAAATGTTGTTAAACGGCCTTTAAAACTACCTCGTTTCTTTATTAAATATTTTTCTTCAGACATTCTGGGAGAGGAGTGTCGTCAACCTGGAATTTATACAAATCAAATTTGTAATAACTAAATTGATTTATTTACCACTAAAGCAATACACTTTATACCTAACTATAACAATACTACTAGTTGAGCAATTTATTAGTTGAATACAAAAGTATAAGATCAAACTTTTATAGATAGATGTTCTAGAAAAACACATTCAGGTAGATAATGACTCACAAAGATCGTAGGTAAATGAATATAATTTGAAACAATTAACTTAACCGCAATACGATCACTAATATATATTAATAATTTGCAGTTAAATCTTATAAATCTCATATGTGTCTTATGTAAAAGTACCGGCGTAAAAATTACAAAGTGAATAACTATTATTGTAATATCAATTAAAATAAAATAATGAAGCGCTTATTACGGCTTACTATACTGTAGGTACAAACAATATAATTTTACTTAATTGTGGCTAACTATTACAATAGAAAAAATAACTAGATATCCACCATACAGTCGGAACCAATTACTGAACACAATAAATAGGTAATATAATAATTTAATAACCTTATAAATCCTTAAATAACTTATATACTACCTTTATGAGTGTTGGGTAACGATATTATTATGGAATATTACTTATACACCACTAAATTCCAAAGTTTTTCCACGTCCACACAACCGTCAAAATGACCTTCTTCAAGGTTGTTGGCGAGTTGGTAATTCTTCGAATTTTATATATTCCACGATAAAAACAGCATATATTCTTCAAATTTAATATCCGGAACGATTAAGCACCATCATGTGGGGGAATATTATTGGGATAAAAAGAAAACTCAACTGGACGTGGTGCGGTGTTAAGTAGCGAATCTTTAATAACGAATGAATGATATGCAAATTTTATAAAAAGAGACAGGTACTTAAATCTAATGAGTATTGCGTTTGTGTGGACGGTTTTCAACGCATTGCTATGGCTGATTGAGTAGGCGCTTAAACACTCAGTAACACTTTTGCGCGACCCGCGAATCGATCCCGAGACCTCCCGTTTAGCAGACGCATACGCTATCCACTGTACCACGGAGGCAGTCAAATATTATTTATTTGTGTAATCTGTCTGTATATAAAATCCTTGCGTTACTGATTGACTGACAGACATGCTACAGCCGAAACAACTGAGAGCAAGTAGATGAAATTTAGCATGTATGTTCCTTGAGGTGTGTAGGGGCACACTGAGAGAGGATTTTTGGAAATTCCTACCCTAAAGGGGTTTAGCTGGTTGTTAGAATTTGTATGAAACTTTTATTCCCTCAATGGATTAACTTCAAACTTTGTATACCTATTGGTTCCTCAAATGAAGTTAGTGAACACTAAGAAAGTCTGTTTGGAAATGCTTACCCTAAGTGGATAAAAAAGGGAGTCATCATTTGCATAGAACCTTTTATGCCTTCAAGGGATTAACTTCATACTTTTTTTATTCGATCCGCAAATGACGTTAGCGAACACAAAGACATTTATTTTGGAAATTTTCCCTTATGAGGGTGGAAAATGGAATCACTTCAATCTGTGTTTAAAAAGTCCTTGCGTTACTGACTGACTGACAGACACATTACAGCCAAAATTACTGGGCGCAAGAAGGTTAAATTTAGCATGTATGTTCCTTGAGGAGGGTAGGAGTGTTTGTACAAAATATTTTATCTAATCGTAATTTACGCGTCGAAGCAGCGGGCAAAAGCTAGTAACTAAATGTACCCGCGTAGCTGCGAGCATTCTCTTGTCAGAAAATAAAAGTACTGACAGAACAACCCACGCTGATTTTGATACCTTTACACATTTTGTATTAAATCAATCTATAATATTATACTTGATATTCAATCTATTCAAAACAGATGTATTGTATCAGCAGCTCTCGTTATACAATTAACAACTTCAGTTCCAGTAATTGGTGCTCGCTACAAATAAATTGTAAAATTTCTGGAATTCAATTGTGTTGATATGAATTTGTAAAATAATTTCAGGGCGACGTATATTTTCATGGCAGCTTGAAATAAGTTTTTTGTGCCGAAAATATAGTGCAGGTAAAGCTTCGTATTCGTTTTAGACGCAAGTTATACCACCATACCGTCTGACAAGATCAAAATCTCAAGAAAACTGGCTTCGGCAGTGAAAAATCATCTAAAGGACGTTTTAAAAACGAATCTGAGGTATATCTTAGATTAGTTTTTAACTTCAAGCTAAATCTGAAGCCAGGCACCTACAGAGAATAATTATGTTTTACTACAATAATTATTTATGCTTATTTATTTTTATGAACAAATAATAAGTCTCATCTTTCGACAGAAATATAAGCAATTTTATTTAGTTTAGGTACGTTTTAAAAAGGTGAAGGTTATTCTTAAAATTGCTTACAACTTAAGTTAACAGCTTACTACTAAAATAATAGTTAAAAGAAGTTCACACTATAATAATTGAAAAGTATAATGCTCTATATACCTAAATAGGTTCTACTTTCAGAAAAATTACCAATTCTTAAAACTTAGAACCAAATCATATCATGCCTATCACATTCGAAGCTTTCATAGTAAGAGTCTTTCCACTGGGAGATGTGCTTCGTTGTTACCGTGTAACGCGGTGATGGATGCCTTCCTACTGAAATAAATATATTTCTACTCTACCGAGTACGTTCTGCTTCAGATGTTAAAAGCAGGAAACACGAACTGTTTTTGTATGCAGCCGACTGTTAAAATAATGATACAATCACTGACAGCTAACGACAGTTTCAAACAAAGTAGAGAAATAGACAAATTTTATCAACAAAAATATAAATTATTTTTTAAAGTTACTGAGTAGAGGCAGTTATTCTACAAGACAGGTCGTCAAGGACTAGATCAATAAACTGCATTGCAGTCTCAGGTCAGCTATCAGCCTTAACAGAAGGCTTAAAGTCACTAATAGGGCGATGGAGAAAAGTACTGTTGGAGATGATACTGTGAGATTGAATTAGAAAATAGGTGATACGAAGGAAAAGTGATGTCGCCATATTTTTTTTCCGAATGGTCATGTTGTAGTGACAATGGACAGCTCGGGCATATATCTCTTAGAAACGATAGCCATTGGGGCAAGTTTGGTCTATATGGCGAGTACTCTGGAACGCCTTTTGGTACCTACCTAATTAATGCATTGTAACGTGATTTGACTGAGCAGTGATTACATAACAACATGATATTTAACATGTGTGCGGTTACACCCTACTTGTCATTTTGTTTTGGAGGCTAAGTGTTGGTCATTATTCTCAATTTTCAAGTCTTAAGTAGGTACGTAACTACATAAATGGCAATAGGTTGTGTGATAGCTATCATGTTAACTGAAATGTGATATTATTATTTTTGGATTATTATGTATAACTTCTTATTTAAATACGCAGACAGTACTGTGTTGCTAGGGAGTTTGTTGCGCTGCTTCTTCTTCCTAGCGAAAACACATAGGAAGCAGTGAAGGGTTGGGCTTTTTGGGGGACTGTCTATTGTAAAATTTAACGTTCAGAAAGAGCTGTCTACCAGCCAATTTTGAATAAAAGATTTTGATTTTGATTTTTTGATTCTATATCCAGAAGTGGACGTGTCTTGACTAAGATGATGAAAACACAAAATTATTAGCTACTAGATGAGCCTGCGGTTACATCCACATTATTTCAGGCTACTGCTCCGCGCCCGTGGTTTATAGCGGGATGTTATATGGCCTACCGCCTTCCTCGATAAATGGGCTATCTAACACTGAAATAATTATCAAATCGGACCAGTTGTTTATGATATTAGAGCGTTCAAGCAAACAAACAAACGAACAAGCTCTTCAGCTTTATATATTAGTATTAAATTTGTTTAAACAACTATACACAATTATATGGACAAATAATATTAAACCTGCCTAAAGAAAACAAATTGTGACTTACTTTCTGACAAAAAAGATGAAGGTAAAACTGAACTGTTACGCGTTCCTGCTCGCTCTCGTAAGCTGCCTCGAATGAAGACATATTTTTGCATTATAGTATCTACAACCGCCCGTCATTATAATTTATAAAGATAAGCCCTGAGTCCTTACATTATTATTGACTCATACAATAATACAACCGTCGTATTAATGACACATAATTTGAATAATGTTATCTAGAGACAATATTACATACAATAAACCGCTTTTAATGTACCGACTTAATATCGTTTTCTAACGTAATAGGTTATTTGGTCACCTTAAGATATATTGTGTTTTTAAGTCATATTTATATCGATGGCTCAAACTGATGTGCTTAATTTTCAAGCTACCTTGCGGTCCATTGATTAATTCATGTGGATAAAACCCACATTGACTCATTCGGTATAACAAAGTAATGCTATATAAACTTAATTTAATCAAATATTTCGTATTTTTAAGCGACTTCGAATGCACATTACATGTACCAACTTCTGATGTACTTGTATGTTAAATAGATAATATTTAAGAGGTACTTTGTATAATTTTGCATTTGGGTTTGAATACAAATATAATTAAAAATTGTGAGCTTTAAACAAAGTCAATGTTATTTTTTATTGCAAGTTTTAGATTGGTCAAATTATTTCAGTGATCATCAGATTTTCTTACGTGGTTTATTTAAGATATTTGATAATATATGAGCCGCCTAGGGCTTTATTTGTTTCTCAGATATTATTAAATATGAATGATGAATCCTTAAAGGATCTGCTAGAAATTGTAGTATACCTACAAGGTTTCACTCTTCATTATGGCATGAGAAAAACAATTAACTCTATTTCAGTAAATAAATCAAAATAACTTTAACTGAATCACTTTTCTTTTAAGCGGGGCCTAAGAACCCTGATTACAGGCGATAGAAAAACATAAATACTTTAAACATGCTTTAAACTAGAAAACACAACTCAGACACAATTATAACTTACTTTAATGTATCATTTTACCCGCATTAAAATAAATGTACCTATAATAGCTTTAACCTTTACGAGACTACTTAACACAACATTCATCACTTCTTATAAGCCAGCGTAAAATAGGTGTAATGAATTCTGCCAGAAGGAAAAAATCCTATGCAGGAAAACGAGGATTTTTCGCCGGAGAAGAAACTTTATAAAGAAACTGTAAGTAAAGTCAAGAAAGAAATAAAAATTATTTTTAAATAAAAAAAACCAACTTCAAAAAACACTAAGGAACTAAAAAACAAAAAATAATTGGTTTAGGAGCAAACATTTTAGGAGTCGGTGCCAAGCAAAGTATTTCTGACCTGACTATAAAACCTCTACACATTTTTATATAACTTTCGTTGTTGATGGAATAGGTACTTTGTAATTTAGTAACTTTTGCGTAAGGGCTTGGCACCGAATTCAAAAATGTTTGCTCCTAAACCAATTATTTTTTGTTTTTTAGTTCCTTAGTGTTTTTTGAAGTTGGTTTTTTTTATTTAAAAATAATTTTTATTTTTTGCTTTTTAGTTACCACTAAAAAGCAAAAACTAATAAAAAATAGTAATAGGTGGTACATAGGATAGTGTAGGTGGTACATGATGGGGAGGCCTTCCTTACGTGCCTCAATTCTGAAATGTAGACCTGTACGTTTCTGGCAATTTCAAGTATTTTTTGTTTTCAACTAAATAGCCTAAACACGTTCGTTGCAGTTCCATCATCAGATCTCCGAAATCATCCAATACCAAAGACAAAACAAACGAGCCTAAACACGATGATATTGCGTTATTGTATAACAAAGATCCCATGGCCACCTTCCTACTCCATAATCAGAGTTTGGTAAACATTCAGCACTAAAGTCCATGTAAAGACGAATCCAAAGAGCCCAAACTCAATGGGATTGCGTCCCTGTATTACAACGATGCCATGGCCACCTTCCTGCTCCATCGTCAGACACTGGAAAACATCCAGTACCAAAATCCATGTAAAGACCAACAAACGACCCTAAACTGATGAAATTGGGTTACCTTCCAGCTCTATCATTAGACCATGGAAATCATCCAGCATCAAAGTCTATGTAAAGACGACTCAAACGAGCCAAACTCGATGGGATTGCGTAACTGTATTACAAATATCCCATGGCTACCTTCCTGCTCCATCATCAGAGTTTGGTGAACATTCAGCACTAAAGTCCATGTAAAGACGAATCAAACGAGCCCAAGCACAATGGGATTGCATCCTTGTATTACAAACATCCCATGGCAACCTTCCTGCTCCATCATCAGACCCTGCAAAACATCCAGTACCAAAGTCCTTGTAAAGACGAATCAAACGACCTTAACCTCGATGAGATTGGGTTATTGTATCACAAAGATCTCTTGGTTACCTTCCAACTCTATCATCAGACCATGGAAATCATCTAGCATCAAAGTCCATGTAAAAGACGACTCAAACGAGCCCAAACTCGACGGCATTGGGTTGTTACGGTCAAATCGCTTCAAGTGTGCTTATAAAATTTGAAGAGTTCCTTCGATTTATCAGGATTCCATGATCAGATCCTGACCTGATGATCATGGGACCAACTAGGAGGTATACTCTTTCAACCAAAACAAGAATATTCGAAATCGGTCCAGGCGTCTTAGAGAAATCGGGGAACATACATAAAAAAAAAAAGATTCCGACGAATTGTAAACCTCCTCCTTTTTTTGAAGTCGGTTAAAAACAAACTAAAGACATTCGCAACAAACGTGCAGCTCGCGACGAATTTAGCAACACTGTGTTTAGCCTTTACGCGACCCACTCTACACGCCGCGCCGTGAATAACAAATAGGCGAGACATGAATAT
This sequence comes from Euclidia mi, assembly GCA_944739405.2. Taxonomy (NCBI): domain Eukaryota; kingdom Metazoa; phylum Arthropoda; class Insecta; order Lepidoptera; family Erebidae; genus Euclidia; species Euclidia mi. The sequence continues at coordinate 91,576,013 of OX123188.2, forward strand.
TACCATAATATATTGTCTGTAATGTTTCTTTGCTACCAAACCAAGAAGTTTCATAATGTTACGAGCTGGGGTTCGACGATAAATTATAACTCACTATGCCACTTAAACTGAACTTTTTTTATACACAAACACTATACACACTTATTTTCACTACTAGTAAAAACACTAAACGCTGTCGATTCTTCCAATTGTAACTGTCCCCGTTCCGTTCGTTCGCGCTCTATTTATACTGGCCGGATAACATCACTAGCGCATTCTAGATGCTTCTACAAAACTGTCGAAATAATCTCGAACAGTCGATTACTTGATACAGCAACGCCATCTAGTACAGAGTAGCTGAATTACCTTTAAACCACCGATACATTTAATCTCTTCTAGTACCCCCATTCACCGATAGATGGCGTAACACTGCCCCCCTCTTAAACGTGTTCGTCTCGAACATCGTTGGACCCATAGTAACGAGCCAACCGGTCCTCATGAACTATCTTCGGTGCACCTCGCGACCCCTTCTGGATTCGATAGGTGACGTCGTTCATCCTGATAATTATGCGATATGGCCCGTAACTTAGGCGATTTACCGTTGCTTCGTACTGGGTTATGAAGCCACACCAATGATCCCTCATCGAAGCCTTTTTTGTTCGCCTTCCGGTCGAAGCGAGTCTTCATCTTCTCAGACATCTGTTGTCCTGACTCCCCTGGAGCTCCTACATTGTACACCTTCAATGCACCTCTACTACGAGTGTGTGGCCTCTTGACAGCCACACCACTTGTGCATTTGCGGCACCAATTCTCGACGTCATCCCGACAGTGGAGCCAATAAAACCGCTCTCGGATCTTAGTAAGCGTCTTCTTAACTCCCATGTGACCTCCCGAAGCACTATTGTGATAGACCTGCAAGACTTCCGGCACCTTAGTTTTGGGCACTACCATTTGCAAATGGTGAGACGGAGGATCTCAGGTAGGATGTCGGGGTTCGAGAGAAACACTGCTAAGCTGAACAGGTTCTTTATTATGTCTCACTACCACTTACATACAGTATGACCGAACTAGGTAAGCACTGGCCTGAGCTGGCTGGAGCGTAGACTCCTGCTGCTCTCCGACGCTCGCAGGGTAGTTGCTCGTAGGGTCGCCGATGAGCTGGCCAAGGTGCGCTGCGTAGGCAGCTCTGTGGTCGAGGTTCAGGCTGAGCGGGGTCTCAGGCGGTGCAGCCGATGTGGCCGAGCGGTCAGGCTCAGGCGTCTGTGGCCTGGCTGTAGGAGCTCGTAGGCAGGAACGGAGGCTTGGGTGGCAGCTGGCTAGTAGCGGCACGGCGCCAGCAGCTTGTGGCTTGTAGCCCGTAGAGAGAACGTAGCCCGCAGGAAGAACGTAGCCCGTAGGGAGAACATAGCCCGTAGGAAGAACGTAGCCCGTAGGAAGAACGTAGCCCGTAGGAAGAACGTAGCCCGTAGGAAGAACGTAGCCCGTAGGAAGAACGTAGCCCGTAGGAAGAACGTAGCCCGTAGGAAGAACTGGAAACAGCATAGAGAATACACAACAACCGGTCAGGAACAGGCTGTCCCTAGATCGGCTGTTATGCTTAGGAGACACAGATACTACAGACAGAACATATAGGCACACAGACAACTAGAATATGCTTACCCCCAGCGGGACAGTAGATAGGAAGTAGAATGTAGAATAATCGCGAGGTGTAGCGGCAGCGTTCCGATGTCTAGGGAAAGTGACCATTCTACAACGCGCACCCATCTTATATAGGCATAAACCTATGACTCACAACTGCCTTTGGCTGGTGAACATGACCATATTAGGTAATATTGCGAACGGCTAAGCTGGCGTTAAGCGCCTGCGAGATATTATAACGCAATACGTGTAGTATTACGTTACAATACCCCGCTCTGTACAGCAGGATTTTTCGTGTCTTGACAAGAAAAATCCGTCTAGCTAAGTCCTCCGAACTTCTGTAGACAGTGCTAAGTAGATAGTGACTATGAAACTCAAACTGCAGGTAGGTACAATGAAAGAATCTAGTTAGGTTAGGAATCAGTGTAGTTAATTAGTTTTAAATCTTTAATGTGCCAACTGCCAATAGGTTTACCCGACGAATCCACTAATTCGTATACTAGTGGTGACTTTTTAGCAATAATAGTACACTTGGTAAACTTAGGAGCCAGTTTTTTGCTTAATGATTTGTCCTTATCACTTAGATAGAAGGTTTTTTTCCATACGGTATCACCTATGTTAAACTCAGCCGGTTTACGACGTAAGTTGTATGTGTGTGAGTTTCTAGCGTGAGCTTGGATTAAAAGAGACTGGACCTTATCGAAAATACTTGATAGATAGCCTATATTTTCAGCATAAGAATCCCTAGGTATATAAATAACATCATCTGACTCGGCATCAATATAGTGTGAACCGCAAGTTACTAGTTCTCTGCCGTACACTAAAAAACTCGGAGTATAACCAGTTACCTCATTAACCGCAGTATTTAGCGCGAATTGAATTTTGGGAATTAAAGTATCCCATATTCTATGGTCATTTTCGATAAACGAAGATATAGTAGTCACGATGGTTTTGTTGTATCTCTCAACAGAATTTACGTGTGGAGTGTATTTCGGTGTAAAGTGCAAGTTAGGTATTTTATATTTTCTAATCATAAACTTTAGAGTTGCACTTACAAATTGTTTACCATTGTCTAGAATAACGGTTGAAGGTATGCCATGTATTAAGAAAACTTTTTCCTCGAGAATGTTAGTTATAATCTCGGCGGTAGCCCGCTTGATGGGAAAGAGAAGACAATATTTACTGAAGCAACAAGTAACAACAAAAATATAGCTATTTTGTTTTCTAGTTGAGGGAAGGGGTCCAACAAGGTCGATACTAATTGTTTGGAAGGGACGAGATCACACCTTTGGTCGTCCCATAACACCTAAAGTAGCATGGTTTTGGTGTTTATGTGCGACACAAGTATCACACGAAGATATAAATTTAACAACGTCGGCGTGCATACCGGGCCAATAATAACGCTGTGCTAAACGTTTATACGTTTTAAAAATACCTAAATGACCCGCAGCGAGTTCCGAATGGTTTTCTTTAATAGCTGTAGATCTATCCGAGGTAGGTAGAACCTCTTTCCATTCGAATTCTTTCCGCAGTGCACATTTCGATACCATATATCGATATAACTTATCATTTTTGATGGAATAGTTAGGAAAAGATGTAGGTGAGTTTTTACAGCCATTGTAGATAGTAGTATACCACTGATCCGAGGATACGGTAGTATCATTATCAGTGTTAGTATCAATAGCCGACACGGCACTTGCCCGCGATAGTGCGTCGGGTATGACGTTATCCGAGCCGCCGCGATGTTTCACATCAAAATTAAAAGAAGACAGGCGCACCCCCCATCTCGCTAAGCGACCCGTAGGGTTACTTAAAATTAAAAACCATTTTAAGGCTGAGTGATCTGTGTAGACAGTGAATTTCAAACCGTTATCTAAGTAACATCGCCAATGTTCTACCGCGACTAAAACAGCTAGCGCCTCCCGTTCCGTAATACTATAATTACGTTCCTGTGTAGACAAGGATTTGCTCATATAAGCTATAGGATACTCCACACCGTCAGTAGTTTGTGTGAGTAAAGCCCCTACGCCATAGTCGCTAGCATCCGTGTGCACTTCGAACGGTTTGTTAGGCGCGGTAGATAACAGGTGTTTGAGTTTAATAAATGAGTTGTTAGCTTCCTCCGACCACACAAAAGGAGCAGCCTTTTTACTGGTAGAAGTAAGTTTATTTAGAGGCCCTGCAATTGAACTAAAATTAAGTATAAATCTACGGTACCAAGACGCGGTACCCAAAAACCGTTTTACCTCCTTTTTATTTGTAGGTACAGGATAGTTCATATTTGCTTCCACCTTACTAGGATCTACGTGAAGTCCTTTAGAATTGACTACGTAACCCAAGTATTTTAATTCGTTTCTAAAGAAATGTGACTTTTCTAAATTAATAGTTAAGTTAGCTGATTTTAGTTTCGCGTATACTTTAGATAACAGCTGAATGTGATGATCAAAATCTTTTCCTATAATACAAATATCGTCTAAGAATACGAACACCGCGTTTTCGAACTCTGGACTATTTGTAAATAATTGATCGACCAATCTTTGTTGCGTAGCCGGCGCATTAGTTAAGCCGAACGGCATAGTAACAAATCGGAATGTTCCGCGGGTAGGTACGTAGAACGCGGTCTTGTCCCGATCGCTACTCCGAATAGGCGTCTGCCAAAAAGATTTAGATAGATCAATACTACTTAGAAATCTAGCATTTTTTAGGTTATCTAGGATTTCGGAAACATACGGTAGTTTGTACGCATCCTTACGTGTAACCGAGTTTAGTTTTCGGCTGTCTAAACAAAACCTTAATTTACCATCTTTCTTAGGCGTTAGTAGGATAGGCGAAGACCATGGGCTTTCATACGGTTCTACGACTCCGAGTTTAAGCATCTCGTCTAGTTCCTCAATAATAACACGCAATTTTTCTGGCGGCAGACGATAGTATCGCTGACGTATTGGCGGTGAGTCACCTGTATCAATACGATGCTCGACTAAATGGGTACGTCCAAGGCCTTTCTTCTCGGAAGATATACATTCGAATTGCTTAATCATCTTATCCGCTAAACGTTTTTGGTAGTCATTAAGCTCATTGTAGGATTGTAAGGCAGCATTAGGTTTATTAGGTAAGGAATTACTACAAGGGTCATTATTAGCTAAAGAGACAGAGTAAATATAATTTGGTAACAATTTAAATCTTTTCCAGAAGTCAATACCTAAAATTAACGAACTAGTGACTTCTGGAATTACGTTCGCTTTTAAGTTATAAGTTTTATTTTCAAAAGTGGTGGGTAGGTTGATATAGCCGATCGGTGTCAAACGATGACCACCCGCCGATCGAAAAAATATAGTAGGGTTGTCACACTTATTCAAAGGGAGATTCTTTTCAGAAATAATTTGTTCATGAGAATTATTGCCCAATATAGTCACGGCAAAACCTGAGTCAAGTAACCCAGTAAGGGGTAGATTCTTAATGGTTACATTAACGTAGGGTCGAAAATCAGTATTAGGTTTTTGATCACGGATCGCAGCCACAGAATAACTGGAAAAATACACTTTTCGAGTGTTCAGCCAATTTTTCCAGTCTTCTATGTCAAAATATTTAGGTTTATAAGATGTACAAACGGTAGGGTTTGTCATCTTATTTGACGAACTACGATCCGAGTAAATTAGTTTTTTGAAAAAGATTTATTTTTACAGTTAGGACAATTTACGAACGTGACATCCCTAAGGCCACACTTAAAACATATCGGATAACGTTCACGCTTGCACGTCCCTAGTGAGTGATCAGTTGAACGGCATCGCGGACAAAACACACACCTCTTATTAGTTATTTTTGTAGGAACAGCTGATTTAGATATCATGTTGACATTATAGTGTTGTAGGTTAGGCACAGGTGTATCGTTCGGTTCGACATTTATAGATGCGACAGAAGCGTAGTTTTTTAGTTTAGACGGTTTATAGTACTGTGAATTATTATAGTGACCGTGCGTGTCCTTTTTATTTATGTAAGCTAAATCAGGTGCTACTGTGTTAGACGTAGGGTAACTAGGTTCGTGAAATTGTGCACTTAAACACTGGAACCTCTCATAGTTTAGACATAGTGTTTTTAGAGTGTCTATAGTGTCTATAGCCGTAGTACATGAAGCTAGTACTGTAGAATAACACGGTCTAATACTGTGAAGCAATATATTTAGTTTTTCATGTTCGGTTAGTACCGTGTTCGGTGACAATCGCGCAAAAAGTTGGAACATAATTGATAAGAAGATGATTATACCCTCAGTTTGCACTTGAGTACGATTACGAATCTCGGCTAAAAGTTTTTAATCATAGTCGTACGGTGTAAAATCAGCTGTGAGTTTACTAGCTAGTTCGTCCCATGTAGAAATGGAATTTTTAACACCGCGAAACCAGTGTAACGCATTACCGGTAAAAATTTCGGACGCGTAATCGAATAATCTATTGGCAGGTAGATTTCTAACCGTCCTAAATTCCGTCACGCGTTGTAGAAATTCGCGAACGCAGCCTGTTCCGTCGAATTCGAGTTTCGGTAGTTCGCCAACCCTCAAATGCTCACGGTGGACAGTTACCGGAGTCGACGCTGCCTGTGCAGGGGTTGAATTCGTGCAAGTCATCGTGACTCCGACTTCCGCCGACGGAACATTCGAGTGTTCTATCTTAGATAGCTCTGCTGACAGCATCCGAAAGCGTTCAGTCAGGTCGGATATTTTCTTGCCGTATTAAGGTTCGGATTTGTCTAATTTGCCCAATCTGTGGTAGACCTGGTTGTGCAAAGCCGTAGTTCGCTTTGCCAAGTTGTGGTCGTATAATTCCTTAAGGGAAGAGATTCGCGAATCTAAATCGACAACTGACAGGCTTGCTCCCTTGAAGTCGTCTGCTATGTCTAGGCCTGACTCTAGAATTTCGTCATTCGGAATCAGCTCGAGTAGTTTAGGTAGCTGCTTCCGTAAACCTAAAACAGAGGTAGCCGGCTCCTCTCCGCGAATAGAGACCTCGTAGGGTAGTTCATTCTTACCAAGTAGGAAGTGTTTGATAGGGTTAGTGCTCATGATGAAATGCAGTGTATGATAGAAAAGGAACGTAAGTATATTACAGCCCTCCGTGTGCAATCGTTCTGCTTTACAAAGAAACTACGACGATTCGGTGTAAAAATTTAGACAATAGATAAGTGACTTGCATAAATAAAAACGGTTATTTCAAATTGCGAACTGTTACGTAGAGAATCGGTAGTTGAAATTTGAATTAGGCAATAGTAAGATAACACATAATAGGTATACAAGAATAGAAATCGAAGATAGACAGCAATACACAAGTTAAATACTACGTACCGGTTCGCTGATGTCTGCACCTCCTCGTTTACAAAGACTGACCTCCTAAACAAGAACAACTGCAGTAATTGGAAGTGAGACAATTAGAGTTGGGCGCCACTGAGACGGAGGATCTCAGGTAGGATGTCGGGGTTCGAGAGAAACACTGCTAAGCTGAACAGGTTCTTTATAATGTCTCACTACCGCTTACATACAGTATGACCGAACTAGGTAAGCACTGGCCTAAGCTGGCTGGAGCGTAGACTCCTGCTGCTCTCCGACGCTCGCAGGGTAGCTGCTCGTAGGGTCGCCGATGAGCTGGCCAAGGTGCGCTGCGCAGGCAGCTCTGTGGTCGAGGTTCAGGCTGAGCGGGGTCTCAGGCGGTGCAGCCGATGTGGCCGAGCGGTCAGGCTCAGGCGTACGTGGCCTGGCTGTAGGAGCTCGTAGGCAGGAACGGAGGCTTGGGTGGCAGCTGGCTAGTAGCGGCACGGCGCCAGCAGCTCGTGGCTTGTAGCCCGTAGAGAGAACGTAGCCCGCAGGAAGAACGTAGCCCGTAGGGAGAACGTAGCCCGTAGGAAGAACGTAGCCCGTAGGAAGAACGTAGCCCGTAGAAAGAACGTAGCCCGTAGGAAGAACGTAGCCCGTAGGAAGAACGTAGCCCGTAGGAAGAACGTAGCCCGTAGGAAGAACTGGAAACAGCATAGAGAATACACAACAACCGGTCAGGAACAGGCTGTCCCTAGATCGGCTGTTATGCTTAGGAGACACAGATACTACAGACAGAACATATAGTCACACAGACAACTAGAATATGCTTACCCCCAGCGGGACAGTAGATAGGAAGTAGAATGTAGAATAATCGTGAGGTGTAGCGGCAGCGTTCCGATGTCTAGGGAAAGTGACCATTCTACAACGCGCACCCATCTTATATAGGCATAAACCTATGACTCACAACTACCTTTGGCTGGTGAACATGACCATATTAGGTAATATTGCGAACGGCTAAGCTGGCGTTAAGCGCCTGCGAGATATTATAACGCAATACGTGTAGTATTACGTTACAATGGCACTGGTTACCGCGAGCGTTTTCCCATTTGCGGCACAGAACTCCATCCTGGACAACCAAGCTTGCCCACTGTGCCCAATAACTCTTGGTGATAGGGCTCATTGCTGCGATATCACTCCATTTGGGCCTAGGAGCGTCTGATTTCTTCCATTCGAGAATCGGCTGTATGTCCTTGTCGTCTTGCTGAGCACTCTGCAAAGCTTCTTTCCATCTGTCACTCAGATCCGTCTTCAACATTCTCACTAGCGCTGCCGGCCTCGCTTCCTGTCGGCTACAGTGCTTGCACTGGTCGGGACACGGCCTACGCGATACAGGGCATCTGCGTTACCATGGGACTTGCCGCTGCGATGTTGTATTACAAAATCAAACTCTTGCAGTAGTTCAATCCATCTGGCTACTTGTCCTTCTGGGTCCTTAAATTGAAGTAGCCATTTCAGCGCTGCATGGTCGGTTCGCAGGTGGAATTTACGGCCCAACAAGTATTTGTTGAAATGCTGCAACGTCTTTACTACAGCCAAGAGTTCCCGCCTGGTGACGCAGTAGTTTCTTTCGGGTTTGGATAAGGTCTTGCTGAAGTATGCTATAACAACTTCTTGATCACCTTTCTTCTGTGACAGCACGCCGCCAATTCCGGTGTTACTGGCATCTGTGTCAACTATGAATTCATGCTCATTGTCAGAATAGGTGCAGTACACAGATGTTCCTTAAGCTTCTGGAATGCAACGTCACAGCTCTCATTCCAACAGAACTGCACTCTGTCTTCGGTGAGCTTATGAAGAGGTCGAGCAATGTCAGCAAAGTTCTTCACAAACCGTCGATAGTAGGAGCATAATCCGAGGAATGCTCTGACCTGCATTTTGTTCTCTGGAACTGGCCATTCCTTCACGGCAATGATCTTATCCGGGTCAGTTTGAATACCGTTCTCCGAGACCACATGTCCTAGAAAGTTCACTTGCCGTCTGAATAACGCGCATTTCTTCGGACTCAGCTTCAAATTAGCTCCTCGTATCTTTGACAGCACTTGCTCCAAGTTTCGAAGGTGATCCTGGAAGGTGCGCCCCACGATGATGATGTCATCCAAGTAGACCAGGCAGGCGTCTCCAATCAGTCCCATAAGCACTCGCTCCATCAGTCTCTCAAAAGTAGACGGAGCGTTGCACAATCCAAAGGGCATGACGTTAAATTGCCACAATCCTTTGCCTGTGGAGAATGCCGTCTTCTCTTTGTCCCGAGGATCTATTTCCACTTCATCCCCGTCAGCGTATCCAGTGTGTCATCGATCCTTGGCAGTGGGTAGCTGTCCTTCTTCGTGATGTCATTTAATCGGCGGTAGTCTACACAGAAGCGCATGCTGCCATCCTTCTTCTTAACTAACACCACCGGAGAGCACCACGGGCTGGACGAAGGCTCGATTACGCCTTCTTTCACCATACCGTCGATCATAGCTTCCACTTCACGTTCCCGTGCCACTGGCACACGTCTTGGTCGCTGGCGAATCGGTGCTTCACTTCCCGTGTTTATTTTGTGCTGGACTAGTGCTGTCTTCCCTATGTCGGCATCACTGGTCGAGAAAATATCGGCGAACCGGTTTAACATCTTCTTAGCCTTGATCTTCTCTTCTTCTGACAGGGTACTTTGGCAGTCCTCCAAAAGTGAAGACACGTCGAATCGTGCATCCTGAACCTTGGCGCTGGTAGGTTGCTCTTGACATCTACGCATCCAAGCCGCTCCTTCATAGGTGCCCAATTCCGTCCCTTTCTTGAGCGACACTTCCTTGTCACTTGCATTCAGTGCGCGTACTGATGAAACTTTGGTACCCCTTACCAAGGTTCGTTCAATCTTCCACGAGGCCTCTTTCTCTAGGCCTTCGATTAGTACGCAGCGGTTCCCTCGACCAGAATTCCCTGGTAGACAAAGTGGTACAACTGTTTCCGACCGCGGGTGAAGAATGACATTCTTCAGGCAGTACACTTTTCCTGAAGTTGCACCTTCCATGAAGACTTCTTCCGAGCCACTTTTCAAGACTCCCTGGTTAACATCGATCTCGCAGCGATACTTCCGCATGAAGTCTAGGCCCAAGATGCAATCGTCCACTATATCGGCCACGATGACTTTGTGACGGTAAATTTTGTTGCCTAGCTTCAGATCCACCTCCATTTCACCTCGGACGGTTATGTGCTGACCGGTAGCTGTTCTCAGATTCACACATTCATTGTTCCTGAAGCAGCCCCGAAGAATCCGTCTTGCCAGATGGAAACCGACGACTGTCCGAGAAGCACCCGTGTCCAATGTCAGCTTGCATGGTGTTCTGTTAATTTCGCCTTCGATGATCAGGCTGTTCCCGTCACATGATTGCGAGATCGAGATACTTGGGGCTCTTCCATTACCAGCCAGCACCCGCCTGTAAGTCCTGGCTTCTACTCGTCTCCCTGCTCACGCTGCCTGGCAGGCACATCAGGCGACCCCTTTGGTGGAGACAGGGTGTCACCAGGCTGCCTACGCTTTGGGCAGCTCAAGCGGATATGGCCTCTCTCTCCGCAGTTGTAGCACCGAGGTGACGACACAACTTCCCTGATGCGGTGACCTCGGTCGTCGCGTCGCACTGCTTCCACCTCCAGAGCGTGGGCTAAGGCGTCCTTAAGGTCCTTGAAGTGCCCAAGCCTCACTGCTGCTCTTACCTCCAAGTCCCGGATCCCATCCGTAAACGCCTGTACGAGATTCCCGTCAATAAGCGCAGGCGACGACTGATATGCCTTCCTGACCAGCTTTTCCACCTCCAGAGCCCACTGCTGCAGAGTTTCTCCGGTGCGCTGTGTCCTGTCCTTCAGCTGAGCACGATACACATGTTCAAGGTGCGCGTCACCGTATCTTGCCTCCAGCGCCTCCAGGAGCTTTTCGTAGGTGACGTCTTGTCCGAGTGCCTCCAACACTGTCAAGGCCCGGTTGCGAAGGCCCAAGGTTAGGGCGGTTAAGGCCTGTTCTTTGGTCCACCCATTCGATCGCATCACAGCCTCGAACTGGATCTTGTATGCAGACCATGATGACGAGCCATCAAATGGTGGAACCTTAAATCCACGAGGTGAGGGCGCTACAGCCGCTGGTGTTACTTCGAGCCCACGCAATTTCTTCTCCACTTCAGCAACACAGGTCTCGTGATGGTCGTGAACACGCTTCTCTATAGAGGCAACGCGAGTCTCGAGCTGGTCGTGTACGATCTTCTCCACGTCGCTGATACAAGCCTCGTGCTGCTGGAGCTCCTTCTTTACCACCTTCAGGTCCTTCCCTACAGCGGCGCTGAGGTCCTCCATCACCACCAGCTGTTCCTCCAGACGACGGGCCTGCTCCTCCTTGTCGCGCTGTAGTTGTTTCTCCAGGCGGCGCGCGTGCTCCTGCATGAACTTCATCAGAGCTGCGATGTCGGGCACCGTCACGGAGTGTGTGGCGTTTGCAGGCTCCACTGCAGCCGCGGAGTCGCCTGGTCCACCAGACGATGGAGAAAGAACGTCTCCGAAGCGTCTCTGGTCCAGGTCTTGCTGGCGCTGGTTCCTGGTGCGCACTCCTTCAGTTTCTTCTTTCGACATAACCGGCATAATTTATCCCTTTCTTCTAACACCAATTTGTTACGAGCTGGGGTTCGACGATAAATTATAACTCACTATGCCACTTAAACTGAACTTTATTTATACACAAACACTATACACACTTATTTCACAACACTAATAAAAACACCACTAAACACTTCCGACTTATTTCTCTTCGCTTCTTGATCGCTGTCGATTCTTCCAATTGTAACTGTCCCCGTTCCGTTCGTTCGCGCTCTATTTATACTGGCCGGATAACATCACTAGCGCATTCTAGATGCTTCTACAAAACTGTCGAAATAATCTCGAACAGTCGATACTTGATACAGCAACGCCATCTAGTACAGAGTAGCTGAATTACCTTTAAACCACCGATACATTTAATCTCTTCTAGTACCCCCATTCACCGATAGATGGCGTAACAATAATAATGATTATAATTCATAAAATCATATGATATGTTGTTACAAGTAAATATGTATTTTCTACCCATTCTAACTGAAAAAGAGATGATGAATGACATCTCCTCCAGTTTGGATAATATTAACGAACGAATTATTCGGGGATATAGGCGTGAGACTATAAATAAATAAAAATAAATATAAAGACGAACTTTTTCTATTCAAATTCAAACTCATATATTCAAATAAGTTACAAAAGCAACACTTATGAACGTCATTTTTTTATTACCAGGTTCGGGATGGTAGGGATATGAGAACAGCCTGGATGAAACTCATGCCTCTCTTTTTTTAAATCAGTATCATAATCTTACAATTTGTGGTTCCATAATTGTTGACAGAGCCAAAACACTTCGCGACACTGATTAGAAATAAATGGATACGAAAAAATATGTTAATAGTACAACAACAAAACACTATAGCGACAGTAGAATATATGTATCAGCAACCAATAGGTTAGAGAATTTTGAACTCATATACTAGATTCAACAAATCATAAAAAATATACAAACCCTGCAAACATCATGAGTGTTCACGAGGCACCTCCACTTAACATGTCACTAATTGAGAAGAGTCCTATATACACCATGGATTTTAAGTCAGTGTTTTTTGCGAAAAGTGTGTAGTCAGCCCATGATATGGAAGCTACCGTTAACATTTATTTTACAAACATATGAAAAAAATTGAATTTTTATTTTCGCCACAATTAATTTTTCATAGCATAACAACGTGACGGTCAATGCGTAAGGTCAATGCACTTTATTTATAACCTAAAAAGTAGCTTACACTTCGATCAAGGCACATTTTAGTCCAGTGAATTGCTGATTTTAAAGAAAATGTTTAATAGTAAAATAAATGTTATAGGTAGCTTCTATATCATGGGCTGAGTACATACTTGTCGGGAAAACACTGACTTAAAATACGTGATGTAAAGTAAAAGTTCGTATTTGAATTTAAATATATAACATCACTAGAGCCCGATTGGAGATTTCCGAGAGCCCGATTCTTTCAGGAATAAGTATGGTGGTACTTATTCTTTGTTTCCTAATAAGGCCTTGTGTTATGTGTATGTATTCTATAATGTTTAGTGATCTGAACAGCCCATCTGTTTTCATAACGTCGGCAGACTTTACTTTGCTGTTAAAAATACAATCGTTTTCCCGTCGGTAAGGCATCAGCTAGACATTATTTCTTCTATTTTCGTAAATGTCTCAAATCACAGCAGTAATTAGTATGGGATAACCTACATATTATATTGTTAGAGAAAAAGTAATAGCGATTGAACGCAAAGTATTTACCAAGAGATATGCTGTTATCAAGAGCTACAGTTTGGCTCGACCTCAACGATAAGAAATAAAAAAATTAGCTTTAGGAACTATAATTTATGATTGTAACAATATCGTTATTAGTTGTGTATCGCAATGTGTTTATACGATATCTGTTATTTGTACTGCCTGTTTATCACTGCGATACTTGCCCTTCCTCTCTCAAAAGTTAGTATATATGGTTGTATTTATGCGTGTATCGAGTCAGGGTGACCTTTAAGTCCACTGCTTGCTGGTTTTACAGCTTCCCAAAACATGATTTATTCCCAGTGCAAAAATTACCATACTCAAAGAGTTCTCCACACTTTGTAGTATTATAGTAGGGGAGCCCACGATGCTAAATTGGGATTTACTCGAGCGCCATAGAGACCTATTGGAATGCTTAGATGATAAAAAGATAAAAATGTAAAATATAATGTATAATTTTTCAGCGATATTTCAGCGGCTATACGGCCTACTTTATTAAAAATACGTAAGACATGGATTCTATCAAGTAAATCCCAAAATCCCTTCTTGATAAACGATAAAATAAAAGACTATGATACATCTGAAAAATATATAAACTAAGTGCAAAATCTCATCTACGTCTTTCATCCTGGTCAGGCACAAATAACATTCTAATGGTTTGTTAAACAATACATGATAACAAAAACGATAAATATATCGCAGTTCAAAACAGAGAGTATTATAACACCATTGTGTTTCTGTAAACATTAAGCGGCTTATCAAAGAGACAACACAAATAGGTATAAATAAATATACTTAATATTTGTATGCAAAATACAAAGGAATTTTATATTGAGCTGAAAATTAAGAATATTTTCACCAGGCGTATAATATGTAAACAAGCAATTCGGGAGCGTAATATAATTTTGTGTTGTTCTCTGTACTTTTGATTCAAATACACTGATTGCTACTTCTGAGAAAAATCGGAGTAATATTATATTCAGAAAAATAATACGGTTCTTATAACATCGGCGTAGGGTAGGTATAGGCGTAGGGCTTTAAGCAATTGCCTCGTCGTTTAGGCCGCCCTCACATTGAGCGTCAGCGTTCCTCGAGCGTACGCCCAGCGTGCGCTCGGCGGTCACTCTGTAGTACAAAGTGAACACCGGGCGCACGCCGAACGGATGCCGAGCGTACACTTGAGGAACGCGCATGACCAATTTGAGGGAAGCCTGAATGTGCTGGTAGTTCGATTCTCATTTTCCATTGTTAACACTATGTGTGATCCAGAAATAGTTGTTTTGAGTTTGTGTGTTTTTGGCTTGTTTGTTAAAATGATTCTTAAGACGCGATGCCGGTTGCACTGCTCGAATTTCCGCTGCAGCGATTTGTCCGCGGCCTGGCCGTAAATCCGTCAGTAAACTGCAGACTGTTTGTTGATTTTGAAAGGTCAGACCTGTATTTTGGTCCTAAAGTAAAGTTGTGCCGTGTGGTTGACGGCATAGAATACAAGTGTCACCACCCCCTATCTTCCCGTAGGTGTCGTAAGAGGCGACTAAGGGATAACACGATGCAAATACCATATTTGCGTAGAGACGGAAAACTCGACATCAAACCCTATACGACTGCCTCGTTGGTCTCGCGGCATAAATGTGCGCGTGGGATCGGGAGGTCCCGGGTTCGATTCCTGGGTCGGGCAGTGTTATTGGGTTTTTCTGTCACGAAATTCTCAGTAGCAGCACGGAGTCTGGAAATGTGCCGGGTACGGCAATAGGCTCGCCACTTATTACGTGGGACTAAAGTATATCTGGCGAAAAGTGGGTGTAGAAATACACCTCTGCGATCCCCTTCGGGGATAAAAGACGATAAGTAAGTTAGTAAGTAAGTTCCCAATCTTAATTTATATTTTGGTGAGCTTAGAAGCCTTTATAAGTTACTTCTATCAGTATAATTATTATTAAGGCAGGTTTTTTTATTGCAGTGCACAAATCCAGGAAGGAATTATCGTGCAAGCCTTTATGCTACATCGAGTGTCGCGACAAGAAGTACCGCATGACGAGCGACCTCACGCCCTTCCTCTCAGAGAACTATCCGCCCGACGTTACGTAAGTTGCGCTTGAGACAACGTCCCGATAGCACCCTTCCTCTCAGAGAACTATTTGCCCCACGTTAAGTAAGTTGCGCCTGAGACAACCTCCCGATAGCACCCTTCCTCTCAGAGAACTATCCGCCTGACGTTACGTAAGTTGCGCTTGAGACAACGTCCCGAAAGCACCCTTCCGCTCAGAGAACTATCCGCCCGACGTTACGTAAGTTGGGCTTGAGACAACGTCCCGATAGCACCCTTCCTCTCAGATAACTATCCGCCCGACGTTACGTAAGTTGCGCCTGAGACAACGTCCCGATAGCACCCTTCCTCTCAGAGAACTATCCGCCCGACGTCACGTAAGTTGCGCCTGAGACAACGCCGCGATAGGACTACGGGGCACTTTACAATATATCACAAACATTGATACACGCTTATGGAAAATCCTTGTTGTGTTGACAAGGATGTTAAATTGTATAATAGGTTCTTTATGCAACGCAGATGTGAATGTGGCTCACGTGAGTATGTACTGTTTCTTTTTTTAATATGTTTTAAAAATTTCCTTATTTTTCGTTAACAAAGCCTGTATGATCCTTGATTAATGTCGGGGCACCAAAAGGTAAAGGTAAACACGATATTATGATAATTATTTTCAGAAGTAATTGTAAAGCATTATATATATGACTGCCTCCTTGGTCCAGTGCATAGCATATGCGACTGCTGATCGGAGGTCCCAGGTTCGATTCCCGGGTCGGGCAAAAGTATACAGGGTTATTTTTTGTAAAACACCGTTAACATCTCAGGACTATGTTACTAACATCATAATCAACAACTTCTGTGAGACTGAAAGTAAGTTTATGTTACTTCAACCCGACTTCAACGCGCGTGAAGCCGCGGGTAAAAGCTAGTATTAAGATATTTTATTATAATAACATGAAGTACCAAGAAGTTTTGTGAAGAGGTGGTATGTATGTGTTTTGTGAAGTAGCATATGTCCTGTTTCGAGACTCTTTGATCTTTTTAAGACTTTCATCTTTTTGTTTTCCCGTTATTTCACATACATTAAAACAAATTATTATTATATAAAGCACTAGTCATAAATAACTTTAAGCTTTGAACTTAAATAGCAAATTAATGCTTAAAGTATTTATTAGAAACTGTTATTATTTGTTAGTTCGATTCTGAAAACAATAATTAAAGTGTGACCTAAACTAAATTGAATAACCAAAATAGTTATGAAACAATATTAAATTCAATTTTGTTCAAATGATCGCGTAAGTAGCGTTCTAATCTGTTCAAAGAAATTGTAGATTGTAAGACTTAACAAGAATTTAAAAAGAACTAATACTTATGGATAACTTGTCCTTATCTTTTAAAAGAAAACTTGACGTGTGTTAAGTTACAGTAGTTTTGGAGATTTTCGTAGACAAACATACATACATCTTTGAAATTTTGTATATTAATTTGGAAGTCCTAACAGATTATCATATATTATATGAAAATTACGCAATTCCAATAATATTACAAACATACATATCGAATTGATATCCTCCTTTTTTGAAGTCGTATAAGAGCTTTATTTCAGTTATACATATTATATATATCCCTATTGCGCGGCAAACCATTCAGTAATGCCAAGGTGGAAATTTCACGATACCTAAGGTGCAACGCAAAGCTAATGTTGTGAGAAAAGAAGTTTTGTGATATAATATAATAATATGTATTTTGGTAAGAATATCATCTTTTTACTTATTAGATAAGGCTACAATGTACTCATCATACCTATATGTAAGAGCTTTTTTATAATATTAAAATATGCTGTGGTGCAGCACGGGTTCGATCCTCTAGTCTATATATTAAAAGAATTTGTGTTTCATAATACGAGTCAGCCAGCCCGTTCTACCCAACTGATTCTCAAGATATTTTTTAAATGAAAGCTCTCGCTGCATAGATTTGTCATCAAGCATTAGAAATTACCTAACTTGCACATTCATCAAGTTATATGCAAAAACAGTTTTCTCCCATACATTTTCTACGTTTTCGTAGCCGTAGTCAATGACTTTCTGCTTCTATATATCTGGTTCTCATTGAGGTAGGCGTTTCGTTATAGGCCTATAACACGTGCTGAAAAGAGCTCTTTCATTTGATGGTATGCTCATTTAAATTGGGTAAGTTTGAAGGAAGATAGGTGTGGACATTGAACTTATTTTTCAATATTTCCCTTTATATTTCTTAAGATTCCATTGCTTTCTCTCTACATGGCCGGTTCTAAATTCTAAAATATTTTTAAGGCATTTAATAAGTTCCTTAAGGTGACTGTCCGGAAAACCGTTATGCCTCCTCAAGGTGACCTTGCCTTACTTTCATACGGGTGTGAGTGTGGTGGTGTGTAAAATTATACCAGATGTTGGTAAAATTATCACTTTAGTGAATTATCGCTGATTGCAGGTAATATTCCTCGAATGTAACCAGTTAACCGTAAATGTTGGGTGAACTGATCTCTGATGTTGAGGATTTCCCCCATTTTTGTATCGCGATGAAATACAGTTACGGACTGTCCCTCAAAGGGACCCCTCCGCCAACTCTGTACCGATTTTGGGGTAGATGGAGGGAGGGTGTGTGGCTCGGCTCTCCCGCCTAGATGGAGATCTAGATGGAAAATCAACCCTACAGACGGGTAAATTACGTTTTATGTTAGGAAAATTTTTGTGTTTCTAAATTACGGGCTTTCTTCGGGCACCTTAATTTTTTTGTTATGTGGAACATATTACAGCGGTTCATAGTACTATTTTCAATTAATTATATTACAAGAAGTGGTAGTTATGGTAGAAATTGTAGCTTTGGTAAGAATAGTGGTTTTGAGAGAAAAGGTACTTTTGACAGCACCGGCGGTTTTGGTAGAGATGGAAAAGGTACTTTGGCAGCACCGGCGGTTTTGGTAGAAATTGTAGTTTTGAAAAAATGGTAGATATGATAGTGTTAGTACGAAAAGTAGTTTTGGTACAAATATAAGTTTTGATATGAATAGTATTTTCGGTAGGAATAGTAGTTTTGGTAGAAATTGTATTTTTTGTCTTGTATGGTAGATGTTACTTACGATTGCTACCAAAGCTACCATTCCTACCATAACGATACCCGCCGCATGATTCACAAAAAAGACGTCTGAAACAACTCCACGGCAGGTACTATTCATGATATTCTTTCGTCCGAAATTTTGAAATTAACTTTTTTTTTATTTATTAATAAGGCATGTCAACAGAATAAACATAAACAATTACAAAAAGAAATCACAAATTACACAAGTTTTATGCTTATGCCAATTACAGACATGCACAACATTCTTAAAATAAGAACATAGTTACAATATATATATAATAAGGAATGAAAATATATAATTAGACATGTTAATTATATTCTTAAAATCTAATAGGCACTAGTTGGTACTTATAAAATTAAAATTTAATTTATTAATTATTGCAATGGTAGGTAAAAAATATATTATATTGTATTTATTTGAGACTAGACTTGAATTTTATTACAATTAATAAATGTTTATTTTAGTGCGGACTAGATAGGTACTTACTATTTATTTCTTATTCTTAAGGTTAATTATTGTAGCCCGAAAACGTGTGGGATTATCATGGAATATATTTTTCACCACTGCAGCTCAAACATGCCGCTTTTGCTGCGAGACAACAGTGAACAAAACGCGATTTTGATTCGAGCGTGAGTAAAAGTAGCTTTTTAATTTTTCAATCTTCAGTGTCACGAATTGACATTGTTCAGCCATAAATTTGAAACATTCGAATTTTACTGAGCTCTGTCTCTTTCACATGCATATAACAAGTGAGTGAAAAAACAAACCCCTTCGAATTCGTAATTCGATTCGGTTGGAATTCGACCTCAAAGAAAACACCTACGGCAACGCAAAAAAAAGATATTTGTAATAAAAAAAATACTTTTTTTTATATGTTATTGTTTACATGTTTAATTTATTATTGGATTTGAATAAAAATAAGTCTAATTAATAGTATAAAATTAGTATTTAACCAATACATTTTTATTTAGAATTACAACAATGATACATTTGAAAAATAAACATCAGGGACGCGGTATTAAAACGTGATTTAAAAAAGTAGCGGGAATAAAAATTTCGCTGATGCTGATACAGTAGGTAGGTATAGCGTAACGTGATTATATTAATATATAAAATAATCTAAAAAGATGAGTGAAACTAACGATGATGACTGTAATTTAACACCAGAAGAGTTAAATCAACAAGTGATTATGCAGAATTCAATCTATTCCTGTTCATTTCTATGTCTCCTAAGTAATATGTGTTCTCACTGCTGTGGTGAAAAGTTATGTGTGCTACACGAGAGCAAAGATTTTTGTATCTCGTGCTGTTGAGTCCCTCACCACGCTCAGGATTCTAACTTTGATTCACTCGCTACGCTCGTGAATCAATCATAGAATACTTCGCTTGCTCGGGACTCAAAATCAGCACTCGAAACAAAAAACAACTTTGCTCTCTTGTTGCACAAATAACTATTCATGGTAGTCCTCCTGATTGTTCACCATTCTTAAATAAATAAAAATTAATGATTACTTTAAGATAACACGAAGCAATCTATACCAACCTGTTTGGCCAGCGTGGTATAGTTGGCCAAAACCTCTATACGGAGAGGCTTCAATCCAGCAGTGGACTGCAAAAGGCTGTTGATGTGAAGCATAAGAAATGAAAAAAAGGTTTAATTATTGTTTATCATCAACAGCCTTTTGCAGTCCACTGCATGACTTAAACCTCTCCTTATGAAGGTTTTGGCCTACCATACCACGCTGGCCAGATGGATTGGCATAGGGCTTTTATTATAATTATTATTAAAATACCATACATAAGGTAAAGGCTCCTTATACCGAGGTATTTCGAGACATTTGGAAGCAAGCAGGAAAAATAAGCATTTGTAAATATTTTAGCCTATGTAAAAATATTATTTCAGCTAAAATGAACATTAAATTTTGTATAACTTCTAGTATTATGTGACTTTTCAAAAGATTTATTCATGAAAAAAAATAGTTTTATAGCAAAGTCGATTTTACCTAATTCCGAGGTAGAATAAAAAGGATTTAATTGGTTACGTACAGCAATTTTATAAGTTAAATAATAATCGTAAAATAGTAGTGCTATTTCTTAAAAATATGCTCTTACTCTAGTCACAAATGAGTTTTTAAATAAAATAATAAATGTTTAAAAAAGTTTGATTAAATTTCATGTAGATAGTTTACTTATTCAAAATTGTTAATAACACACACTTTCGTTCATACAAAATTGGAATATATCTTAGTAGGTTGGTATCAAGAAAATCCAAAATGCGGCTAAGCGCAAACGCTAAATTGTAGGGGGGCGGCCGGCGCGTGTATAAAGGATTCCGATATGACGCGAAAGTTTTGGTCTAAGGAACCCTAAAATATTATTTGTGGTTGCCATACCTCGGTATAAGGCTCTATGGAGATCCTTATACGGAGGCATTACCCTTGGTATTAGGAGCTCATAGAGCCTAACACCGAGGTATACAAAGATCCTACGTCGGAATTAGGAGAAATTCCTGTAATTTGTAATCTTAATTCCGAACCATAAAAATTCGGCCGAATAAATAACTTATTCAATTCTTACTGGTACCAACATTTCTGTGATTGAAAAGTGTTAATATCAGTCACAATCTGCACAAAATAATTACATTTTATTAGACTAAAGAGCTACTTCTTATTTATGCCTATCAAAGAAAATGTTGTTTTCTGGATCATGTTTGACAACATCTAATAAGATTTCTATCCAATAAAACATACCACGGAATTAGGTTTTTACTTCGAAAGAATATTAATAATTTTAAATGAACAAACGCCTCATTAAAAAAAATATTGTATTAAAAGTAATAAGCAAGTGAATACGATGTAGTGTTTCTCCTATTACCGATGGTACCTCCGAATTAGGAACTACGCTTAAAAAACGTACCCTAACTTTTTTTTTTTTGTTAAAGACAACTCCCGCACTAGGAAGAAATTCCTGTGTTGCGGGGGACTTTACAAACATACAACCAACGGACACAATGAACACCCAGACTCGAGACAACAATTTGTAGATCACACAAAGTGTTGTCTCGTGTGGGAATCGAACCCACGACACGCGGCGCAGTACCAAGCGGCGAGGCGACCGCTTAAACCACTACGCCAACCGTGCAGTCAACTCCGTGGTATTTTGTTTTATATTTTTAAATACTAAATCAATTTAAAACATAAATTATCTTGATAATTATGGCAAGTAAAATAACACAAAATACTGACCAATACAGTACCTTATGTTATAATTACAATAAAAACTTACGTTAAAAAATGAGCTCACTTACCTAACAGGATCCGTGTTTGTATGAAAAAACCACTCGCGTCGACACCGTGGCTGAGACTGATTGATTTTAGCTAGTTGCTTCGGGGTTACACTTACGAACTTCACGTATGTGAGCAAGTTTGAAACATGGAATGAGTGAATCCTGTTTTTAAGTAGTTACATAATATTATTCAAAAGATAAGAGCGAAAACAAAAATACTTCGGAGTTAGGAGCCGATTTTGACTACCTCGGTAATAGAAGCCTTTACCTTATATGTTATAATAATAACTAATAAGTGTATAATTCAAAACGTACGTATTTTATTGCGACGTAAATATTTTATTAATTTATACTCCAAGATAAATATGTTATGTATTGCGAAAAATACAAATTTGATTAGGCAGAATAGGACAAATCTTGAAGAAAAAAGTAAGCAATCTTGAAGAAAAAAGCGGATGTTAAGTGAACCTAAACAAAAGGCTCTCATTGAATAATCTGACGATTTGGGCGTGACGCAAACTCGTGGTCACTATTAGAA
The DNA here is from genome assembly GCA_944739405.2 of Euclidia mi. Taxonomy (NCBI): domain Eukaryota; kingdom Metazoa; phylum Arthropoda; class Insecta; order Lepidoptera; family Erebidae; genus Euclidia; species Euclidia mi. The sequence continues at coordinate 91,598,324 of OX123188.2, forward strand.
CGTACAAAAAGAATTTACCATTTTGAGATACTCAAGCGCGTCAGATTAAGATGTATATGCTTTCATCCTAACGTCCTAGACGTGCTTTCTCATAATCTGACGATCATCTGGAGGGATTAGTGCAACAGTTTTTTTTTTTAGTTTTGAAAATCAATAACCGCTCCCCACATCGATAAAAAGGTATACATTATTTATATTTTGCCTTGCAACCCAATAGGTCTTAATGACGCTCGAGTAAATCCCAATTTAGCGTCGTATCTACCCTTACTATCAATTCAAAGCACTTGTAGGACTTTGTGTTCCGATGTTAAGTGAAGTTCAACTTTATAATTGGTATTTCGATATAATTACGATATATAGATAGATAATTGCTTTATTGTGCAAATGTTTGTACAAATTTGGTGTAAATAACTTAAATGTAGATACATATCAAATGCACAAGGGCGGCCTTATCGCTGAGTGCGATCTCTTACAGGCAACCTTAGGATGGACAGACTGAAAATGACAAAAAGCTTTGATGTGTAGCGACTAAAAGTATCTGATTACTAGAAATTGTTTTTATTATATACATACATACGCAGGCATACATACAATAGATATGATAGGTGCTAAACATATAAATAAATACATAATATACATATATCAATTTGAAAGCTTGACCGAATTCTTTGAATACCAATTTGAATTTAACTTTCAGATAATATAATAGAGCCATCTGAATAATATATTTAATGTACAGGATTTTTAAAAAACGTAGGTCGGTATATGTTTATGCTTATACATTCTCTCAGATGAAAGCGATTCCGAGGTTAGGTTAGGTTTAGATAAGGCTACAATGTACTCATCATACCTATATGTAAGAGCTTTTTTATAATATTAAAATATGCTGTGGTGCAGCACGGGTTCGATCCTCTAGTCTATATATTAAAAGAATTTGTGTTTCATAATACGAGTCAGCCAGCCCGTTCTACCCAACTGATTCTCAAGATATTTTTTAAATGAAAGCTCTCGCTGCATAGATTTGTCATCAAGCATTAGAAATTACCTAACTTGCACATTCATCAAGTTATATGCAAAAACAGTTTTCTCCCATACATTTTTTACGTTTTCGTAGCCGTAGTCAATGACTTTCTGCTTCTATATATCTGGTTCTCATTGAGGTAGGCGTTTCGTTATAGGCCTATAACACGTGCTGAAAAGAGCTCTTTCATTTGATGGTATGCTCATTTAAATTGGGTAAGTTTGAAGGAAGATAGGTGTGGACATTGAACTTATTTTTCAATATTTCCCTTTATATTTCTTAAGATTCCATTGCTTTCTCTCTACATGGCCGGTTCTAAATTCTAAAATATTTTTAAGGCATTTAATAAGTTCCTTAAGGTGACTGTCCGGAAAACCGTTATGCCTCCTCAAGGTGACCTTGCCTTACTTTCATACGGGTGTGAGTGTGGTGGTGTGTAAAATTATACCAGATGTTGGTAAAATTATCACTTTAGTGAATTATCGCTGATTGCAGGTAATATTCCTCGAATGTAACCAGTTAACCGTAAATGTTGGGTGAACTGATCTCTGATGTTGAGGATTTCCCCCATTTTTGTATCGCGATGAAATACAGTTACGGACTGTCCCTCAAAGGGACCCCTCCGCCAACTCTGTACCGATTTTGGGGTAGATGGAGGGAGGGTGTGTGGCTCGGCTCTCCCGCCTAGATGGAGATCTAGATGGAAAATCAACCCTACAGACGGGTAAATTACGTTTTATGTTAGGAAAATTTTTGTGTTTCTAAATTACGGGCTTTCTTCGGGCACCTTAATTTTTTTGTTATGTGGAACATATTACAGCTGTTCATAGTACTATTTTCAATTAATTATATTACAAGAAGTGGTAGTTATGGTAGAAATTGTAGCTTTGGTAAGAATAGTGGTTTTGAGAGAAAAGGTACTTTTGACAGCACCGGCGGTTTTGGTAGAGATGGAAAAGGTACTTTGGCAGCACCGGCGGTTTTGGTAGAAATTGTAGTTTTGAAAAAATGGTAGATATGATAGTGTTAGTACGAAAAGTAGTTTTGGTACAAATATAAGTTTTGATATGAATAGTATTTTCGGTAGGAATAGTAGTTTTGGTAGAAATTGTATTTTTTGTCTTGTATGGTAGATGTTACTTACGATTGCTACCAAAGCTACCATTCCTACCATAACGATACCCGCCGCATGATTCACAAAAAAGACGTCTGAAACAACTCCACGGCAGGTACTATTCATGATATTCTTTCGTCCGAAATTTTGAAATTAACTTTTTTTTTATTTATTAATAAGGCATGTCAACAGAATAAACATAAACAATTACAAAAAGAAATCACAAATTACACAAGTTTTATGCTTATGCCAATTACAGACATGCACAACATTCTTAAAATAAGAACATAGTTACAATATATATATAATAAGGAATGAAAATATATAATTAGACATGTTAATTATATTCTTAAAATCTAATAGGCACTAGTTGGTACTTATAAAATTAAAATTTAATTTATTAATTATTGCAATGGTAGGTAAAAAATATATTATATTGTATTTATTTGAGACTAGACTTGAATTTTATTACAATTAATAAATGTTTATTTTAGTGCGGACTAGATAGGTACTTACTATTTATTTCTTATTCTTAAGGTTAATTATTGTAGCCCGAAAACGTGTGGGATTATCATGGAATATATTTTTCACCACTGCAGCTCAAACATGCCGCTTTTGCTGCGAGACAACAGTGAACAAAACGCGATTTTGATTCGAGCGTGAGTAAAAGTAGCTTTTTAATTTTTCAATCTTCAGTGTCACGAATTGACATTGTTCAGCCATAAATTTGAAACATTCGAATTTTACTGAGCTCTGTCTCTTTCACATGCATATAACAAGTGAGTGAAAAAACAAACCCCTTCGAATTCGTAATTCGATTCGGTTGGAATTCGACCTCAAAGAAAACACCTACGGCAACGCAAAAAAAAGATATTTGTAATAAAAAAAATACTTTTTTTTATATGTTATTGTTTACATGTTTAATTTATTATTGGATTTGAATAAAAATAAGTCTAATTAATAGTATAAAATTAGTATTTAACCAATACATTTTTATTTAGAATTACAACAATGATACATTTGAAAAATAAACATCAGGGACGCGGTATTAAAACGTGATTTAAAAAAGTAGCGGGAATAAAAATTTCGCTGATGCTGATACAGTAGGTAGGTATAGCGTAACGTGATTATATTAATATATAAAATAATCTAAAAAGATGAGTGAAACTAACGATGATGACTGTAATTTAACACCAGAAGAGTTAAATCAACAAGTGATTATGCAGAATTCAATCTATTCCTGTTCATTTCTATGTCTCCTAAGTAATATGTGTTCTCACTGCTGTGGTGAAAAGTTATGTGTGCTACACGAGAGCAAAGATTTTTGTATCTCGTGCTGTTGAGTCCCTCACCACGCTCAGGATTCTAACTTTGATTCACTCGCTACGCTCGTGAATCAATCATAGAATACTTCGCTTGCTCGGGACTCAAAATCAGCACTCGAAACAAAAAACAACTTTGCTCTCTTGTTGCACAAATAACTATTCATGGTAGTCCTCCTGATTGTTCACCATTCTTAAATAAATAAAAATTAATGATTACTTTAAGATAACACGAAGCAATCTATACCAACCTGTTTGGCCAGCGTGGTATAGTTGGCCAAAACCTCTATACGGAGAGGCTTCAATCCAGCAGTGGACTGCAAAAGGCTGTTGATGTGAAGCATAAGAAATGAAAAAACCGGTCAAGTGCGAGTCGGACTCGCGCACCGAGGGTTCCGTACAAACCTGTAGGTATATAAGTAAAAGTTCACCAGTCATAGTTATGGTATTTTTATTGCCAAATGAAATACATAACATTACAGTATGGAAAGCTGGAGGAGCATAAATTAAAGAAAAAGGGGTCTTTGTCGTTTGTAATCAGTCATCCTTTATTTTATATTAACATATATCGCTTATTTTATAATATAACTTATTTAAGTTATATTATAAAATAAGCGATACCAGCCTTGCAGCAATATCTATACCAGCCTTGCAGCAGCCTTGCAAAAGTCTGCTGATGAATGATGGTAAGATTTTTTATCAAAGTTATTGATTTACAAAGTTTTTAGTGACTATTTGAAATCTGTTACAAAAATACTTATAAAGTACGGAATAATTAGCAAAAACATTTGAAGACTATGTAATTATTTGAAATCTCAATCTCAATCAGCCTATCGCAGTCCACTGCTGGACATAAGCCTCTCCCAACACGCACCACAGCACACGGTCCTTAGCCTTCCGCATCCAATATCTGGGCTATAATACGTTGCTTCGTACCAAATTTCAAGATTTCGAGTTCACGGGAAGTACCCTGTAGGTTTTGATTCCCTTGCGAGGAGTCGCGAGTTTAAAATATGATTATATTGCTCTTTCTTTTGATTGAGTAGACATAGAAGTTTGATTTTGTTACAATACCTTTTTTTTTTTTTTTTTTGTTTTACGAGGTGGAAAATCCCTTCAGATCTCCGACTCTTGGGGGAAATAAGAGCCGGAGTATGTGGTGTTTCCACTAAAAACCACCTCGACTTCCGCCATGTACCCGTATGTCGGAGGGTGGGGCATCACCAAAGCACTCGTCGCCACCCTCCAACGGGTATTCGACCGCCAGATGGTCAGGCGGGCCCCGAACAAAACCCCCTTGGCGACGGATTAAGGTGTTGGACTCCGCCGCCAAAACGCCCAGCGGCCGCAGAGGATAGGGAGGACGGCAACGCAACACCGCATCTCCTCTTCCTCTGCGGACCCACCGCGACGCATCAAATGGTGCGCCCCCATTTGGTCGCGGGAGATAGGGCGCGCGGCAACGCAACACCGACACGCCTCTCGTCCCGCGACCGCACCCGACTGCGAGAGACAGACAGAACTGTCCCCCGCACCCGCACCGTTGGACGCATCCTGCGCAGGCCCCTCCAAGCCCACGCGGAGCGTCCCCTCCTGGATCCCTCTTAGCTTCACCGCGGGTGAGCAATCCACGGTTACTGAGCCCCCCCACCACGACAAGGTGGAGATCCCACGGGGGGGTTGTTACAATACCTGAGTATTTGATATGAATTTCAATTTAATACCTCTACGCGTTCAAGAGAAAGCGGTAGTAACTTTAAATTTTTTTTAAATATTTTTTTTATATGCTGTAACTAAAAAATTACGGTTTTCGCAATTTTTCCTTTATAAGTGATATAAGACGTTGCTTCGTACCAAATTTCAAGATTTTGACTTATGGGAAAGAACCCTGTAGGTTTTGATTCCCTTGCGAGTAGTCGTGAGTTTGAAAATATGATTAAATTGCTCTTTTTTTGATTGCGTAGACATAGAAGTTTAATTTTGTTACAGCCTAACGGTGTTATATACTTGAGTATTTGCCATAAATATCAATTTAATACCTCTACGCGTTCAAAGTCAAAGTCAAAGTCAAAATCATTTATTCATCTAGGTCACAAGGTGACGCTTATGAACGTCAATTTTAAAATTAAATTACTTAATACTTCTACATTTACATTTACTGCCTCGTTCGCAAAGCAATATGTAGAGCCACGAGAAAGAACGGGCAATAAAACTCGAGGCCACTCTTTTAAATCGCCAATATTATGGTACATATTTTTATTTTTGTAAGGAGCTGCAACTGTTACACATTGTACTAAATTACTTGTAAATAGTAATAGTTACAGACGTAATACTTAAGCAATTAATGCAGTTACTAAATTATGTGTTTTAGTTAGCCTTCCAATGCGAACAGCGAATATTGTGTAACAGGAGCATCCACTTACGACTTATAATGTATACAACTCGTGACCATGTTCAGGACTATGGTGGAAATGTATGTTACAGAAGTGACGATATATGAATACACAAAATCACAAAAACGTTAGTTCACAGACCATGATAACGAGTTATCTACATCTTACAGTACAGTAAATTGTAATAAAATTAGTGGAACAACAATGCAAATGTAAATGTAGTAAGTGGAGTGACCTAATTATAATAAACGAATAATAATTTAAAAGAACTAGAAATGTTATATAATAATAAACTGAAAAATGCTAAGTATCTATATAAATTCTAAATAAGTAGTAGATCATGAGTTGTCTAGTGTAAGTGACCATCTATCCTTATCACTAAAATAATCATCAACAGTATAATAACCTTTCCTAATAAGGCAGTCTTTTATTTTACTTTTAAACGTATTAAATGGTAATTCTAAGAGACTAATTGGTATTTTATTGTAAATACGAATACCTAGCCCTACAAAAGAATTGTTAACTTTATGTAAACGATAATAAGGGGCATATAACTTATGCCTGTTCCTAGTATTTATATTATGTATGTCACGTTTTGTAGTAAATAAACCTATATTTTGCCTAATATACAATATATTAGCAAATAAGAACTGCGAGGCTACTGTTAGAATTCCTATAGACTTAAAGCGTTCCCTAAGAGTATCTTTAGCACCTAACATGTATATTGCTCGTACCGCTCGTTTCTGTAGAACAAAGATATTCTGAATATCCGCAGCTTTGCCCCATAACAAAATGCTACAAGACATAACACTATGAAAATAGCTAAAATAAACTAGACGAGCTGTGTCAACATCAGTAAGTTGTCTAACTTTTCTGACAGCATACGCTGCAGAGCTGAGCTTACCTGCAAGACATGCTATATGTGCACCCCATTGTAACTTATTATCTAATGTAATGCCTAGAAACACTGTAGAGTCAACTGTCTCAAGTTCCTCCCTATCTAGCATAATATTAGGTCCCAGTTGTCTAACGTTAGGTAAGACAAATTTAACACATTTAGTTTTTGTAGAATTAAGTACTAGGTTGTTTGCTGTAAACCATTGTGTAGCTTGTATAAGTGCATTATTTACATCATCAAATTCATTCCTATTCCTGTCTACTTTAAAAATAAGTGACGTATCATCTGCAAAAAGTACGACATCACAGATGTTTTTTAAATAAAAAGGTAAGTCATTAATATATACAAGGAATAGAAAAGGACCTAGAATTGAACCTTGTGGAACGCCTAACTGTATAGGTAATTTAGAGGATGTAGTCCCATTTACATCGACATACTAAAATCTCTGCCGCAGGTACGACTCGACAACACAAAGTGCGGTTTCCTCTACGCCGTAGTGGCGGAGCTTACGCAGTAGTGTGTCGTGATGAACGCAATCAAATGCTTTTGATAGGTCACAAAATACTCCGATAGCATTTTTAGATGACTCCCAAGCATTATAGACGTGTTTTATGAGAGCAACACCCACATCAGTAGTGGATCTACCTTTAGTAAATCCGTATTGATCTTTGTGAAGCAGACTATTTAAATTAAAGTGTTTTAGTAGCTGCTTTAGTAAAATCTTTTCAAATATTTTACTAAATGCCGGCAAGATAGAGATAGGCCTAAAATTATTTATGTCATTTTTACTGCCAGATTTGAATAAAGGTATGATTTTACTTAGCTTCATCAAATCCGGAAATACGCCTAGGTCAAAACATTGGTTAAAAATTATAGAGAGGTAAGGCGCAACAGTCTCAACTATAGTACTTAAAATTTTAATTGAAATGCCCCAAAAGTCGCCGGTATTTTTAATAGTAATTGAATTAAATGCGATCAATATATCTTGCGGGGTGACGTGCTCGAATCTAAACACGCTCTTGCATTCAGGTACACTGCTAAGCAACAAATTTCCAGCGTATAAAGACGATGATTGTAAGGAACTAGTAGTTGTTATTGGTATGCTTGTAAAGAAACTATTGAACATATGCGCAACTTGAGATTTGTCTGTGACTAATAAATTGCTATCTTTGATTTCAAATTGGTTTTCTCGTTGTCGTGTTCTACCAGTTTCATTATTTATAATTCTCCACGTTTCTTTAATTATATTTGTCGATTGCTTAATTTTACCACTAATAAATTTTGATTTTGCCATAATACAAACTTGTTTAAAAATTTTTGAGTAGCTTTTTACATAATTTAGAAACGGTGTGTCAAATCTATGTTGTTTCAAACCATATAATTCAAACAACTTGGCTCTACTTCTGTATATACCTTTAGTGGCCCACTGGTTAAAAGATCCGGTAGTACCCTTTAGTGTGACAGTTTTACTCTTAAAAGTATTTTGAAACTCATTAATGATTAGTCCAAAAAGTGAATTATAAATTTTATTTGGATTTTCTGAGTTCAATATTGAAGGATTGAGATTTGCGATAATATTGTTTTTGAAATGTATAAGACGATTGGTAGTTCAAGAGTAAGGGGTAGTAACTTTAAATTTATTAAAAATATTTTAATTATATGATGTTACAAAAAATTTACGGTTTTCGCAATTTTTCCTTTATAAGTGATATAAGAAGTTGCTTCGTACCAAATTTCAAGATTTTGAGTTCACGGGAAGTACCCTGTAGGTTTTGATTCACTTGCGAGTAGGCACGAGTTTGAAAATATGCTTATATTGCTCTTTCGTTTGATTGCGTTGACATTCAAGCTTGATTTTGTTGCAGCCTAATTGTGTTATATACTTGAGTATTTGATATGAATTTCAATTTAATACCTCCACGCATTCAAGAGAAAGGGGTTGTAACTTTAAATTTATTAAAAATATTGACCTTATATGATGTAACTAAACATTTATTGTTTTCGCAATTTTTCCTTTATATGTGCTATAAGGCGTTGCATCGTACCAAATTTCAAGATTCTGAGCTTACGGAAAGTACCCTGTAGGTTTTGATTCACTTGCGAGTAGGCGCGAGTTTGAAAATATGCTTATATTGCTCTTTCTTTTGTTTGCGTTGACATAGAAGCTTAATATTGTTGCAGCCTTACGGTGTTATATACCTGAGTATTTGATATGAATTTCAATTTAATACCTCCACGCGTTCAAGAGAAAGGCGTAGTAACTTTAAATTTATTAAAAATACTTTTTTATATGCTGTAACAAAAAATTTACGGTTTTCGCAATTTTCCCTTTATAAGTGATATAAGACGTTGCTTCGTACCAAATTTCAAGATTCTGAGTACCCTGTAGGTTTTGATTCCAATGCGAGTTTGAAAATATGCTGCGATTTGCAGCATATACTGCTGTATCTTTTGATTGCGTTGGATTAGAAGTGTGATTTTTTTACAGCTCTATGGAACCGTAGATTCGAGTATTTGGTATAAATTTCAGTTTGATACCTCAACGCATTCCTGAGAAAAAGGGTCTTGACAGACGGACGGACAACAAAGTGATCCTATAAGGGTTCCGTTTTTTCCTTTCGAGGTACGGAACCCTAAAAAAGGTTTAATTATTGTTTATCATCAACAGCCTTTTGCAGTCCACTGCATGACTTAAACCTCTCCTTATGAAGGTTTTGGCCTACCATACTACGCTGGCCAGATGGATTGGCATAGGGTTTTTATTATAATTATTATTAAAATACCATACATAAGGTAAAGGCTCCTTATACCGAGGTATTTCGAGACATTTGGAAGCAAGCAGGAAAAATAAGCATTTGTAAATATTTTAGCCTATGTAAAAATATTATTTCAGCTAAAATGAACATTAAATTTTGTATAACTTCTAGTATTATGTGACTTTTCAAAAGATTTATTCATGAAAAAAAATAGTTTTATAGCAAAGTCGATTTTACCTAATTCCGAGGTAGAATAAAAAGGATTTAATTGGTTACGTACAGCAATTTTATAAGTTAAATAATAATCGTAAAATAGTAGTGCTATTTCTTAAAAATATGCTCTTACTCTAGTCACAAATGAGTTTTTAAATAAAATAATAAATGTTTAAAAAAGTTTGATTAAATTTCATGTAGATAGTTTACTTATTCAAAATTGTTAATAACACACACTTTCGTTCATACAAAATTGGAATATATCTTAGTAGGTTGGTATCAAGAAAATCCAAAATGCGGCTAAGCGCAAACGCTAAATTGTAGGGGGGCGGCCGGCGCGTGTATAAAGGATTCCGATATGACGCGAAAGTTTTGGTCTAAGGAACCCTAAAATATTATTTGTGGTTGCCATACCTCGGTATAAGGCTCTATGGAGATCCTTATACGGAGGCATTACCCTTGGTATTAGGAGCTCATAGAGCCTAACACCGAGGTATACAAAGATCCTACGTCGGAATTAGGAGAAATTCCTGTAATTTGTAATCTTAATTCCGAACCATAAAAATTCGGCCGAATAAATAACTTATTCAATTCTTACTGGTACCAACATTTCTGTGATTGAAAAGTGTTAATATCAGTCACAATCTGCACAAAATAATTACATTTTATTAGACTAAAGAGCTACTTCTTATTTATGCCTATCAAAGAAAATGTTGTTTTCTGGATCATGTTTGACAACATCTAATAAGATTTCTATCCAATAAAACATACCACGGAATTAGGTTTTTACTTCGAAAGAATATTAATAATTTTAAATGAACAAACGCCTCATTAAAAAAAATATTGTATTAAAAGTAATAAGCAAGTGAATACGATGTAGTGTTTCTCCTATTACCGATGGTACCTCCGAATTAGGAACTACGCTTAAAAAACGTACCCTAACTTTTTTTTTTTTGTTAAAGACAACTCCCGCACTAGGAAGAAATTCCTGTGTCGCGGGGGACTTTACAAACATACAACCAACGGACACAATGAACACCCAGACTCGAGACAACAATTTGTAGATCACACAAAGTGTTGTCTCGTGTGGGAATCGAACCCACGACACGCGGCGCAGTACCAAGCGGCGAGGCGACCGCTTAAACCACTACGCCAACCGTGCAGTCAACTCCGTGGTATTTTGTTTTATATTTTTAAATACTAAATCAATTTAAAACATAAATTATCTTGATAATTATGGCAAGTAAAATAACACAAAATACTGACCAATACAGTACCTTATGTTATAATTACAATAAAAACTTACGTTAAAAAATGAGCTCACTTACCTAACAGGATCCGTGTTTGTATGAAAAAACCACTCGCGTCGACACCGTGGCTGAGACTGATTGATTTTAGCTAGTTGCTTCGGGGTTACACTTACGAACTTCACGTATGTGAGCAAGTTTGAAACATGGAATGAGTGAATCCTGTTTTTAAGTAGTTACATAATATTATTCAAAAGATAAGAGCGAAAACAAAAATAATTCGGAGTTAGGAGCCGATTTTGACTACCTCGGTAATAGAAGCCTTTACCTTATATGTTATAATAATAACTAATAAGTGTATAATTCAAAACGTACGTATTTTATTGCGACGTAAATATTTTATTAATTTATACTCCAAGATAAATATGTTATGTATTGCGAAAAATACAAATTTGATTAGGCAGAATAGGACAAATCTTGAAGAAAAAAGTAAGCAATCTTGAAGAAAAAAGCGGATGTTAAGTGAACCTAAACAAAAGGCTCTCATTGAATAATCTGACGATTTGGGCGTGACGCAAACTCGTGGTCACTATTAGAACGTACAAAAAGAATTTACCATTTTGAGATACTCAAGCGCGTCAGATTAAGATGTATATGCTTTCATCCTAACGTCCTAGACGTGCTTTCTCATAATCTGACGATCATCTGGAGGGATTAGTGCAACAGTTTTTTTTTTTAGTTTTGAAAATCAATAACCGCTCCCCACATCGATAAAAAGGTATACATTATTTATATTTTGCCTTGCAACCCAATAGGTCTTAATGACGCTCGAGTAAATCCCAATTTAGCGTCGTATCTACCCTTACTATCAATTCAAAGCACTTGTAGGACTTTGTGTTCCGATGTTAAGTGAAGTTCAACTTTATAATTGGTATTTCGATATAATTACGATATATAGATAGATAATTGCTTTATTGTGCAAATGTTTGTACAAATTTGGTGTAAATAACTTAAATGTAGATACATATCAAATGCACAAGGGCGGCCTTATCGCTGAGTGCGATCTCTTACAGGCAACCTTAGGATGGACAGACTGAAAATGACAAAAAGCTTTGATGTGTAGCGACTAAAAGTATCTGATTACTAGAAATTGTTTTTATTATATACATACATACGCAGGCATACATACAATAGATATGATAGGTGCTAAACATATAAATAAATACATAATATACATATATCAATTTGAAAGCTTGACCGAATTCTTTGAATACCAATTTGAATTTAACTTTCAGATAATATAATAGAGCCATCTGAATAATATATTTAATGTACAGGATTTTTAAAAAACGTAGGTCGGTATATGTTTATGCTTATACATTCTCTCAGATGAAAGCGATTCCGAGGTTAGGTTAGGTTTGGTAGCAATACATAGTACAAGTTCTGTTTAGCTTAGACTAGATGGTGTTGAGTGTATGAGGTAGTCATCGTGTCCGCCTAGACACGTCTACTGCTGGACATGGGCCTTCTAGAAACCGTATGTGGTACTTTATAGTTATTATTATATTAATTTTATTAACTTGCGCATATAAGTAAGAGCTCGTGGACCTAGGTTTTAGTTTTTTTATCTTAATTTTCATACATTCATATACATAGACTCACGCCTATTTCCCCGAAGGGGTAGGGAGAGGCATATTAAACGCCCACTTTTCGCCAGTGTTTTGATCCCACGTAATAGGTGGCGAGCCTATTGCCGCTTATTGGGACATTTTGTTTGCCAGAGCCTCGTCCGTTGATCGGCAGGTGCACCACTTGCAGGTGAGGTTGGCTTGGGACCCTAATTTCTTGGTGGGAACCCTATGCACCTATCTTAATTTGAAGAAAAAAATTTAGTTCGTTTAGGTACATTCCAGCATTATTCAGCTTTTATCTTGAAGCTATAGCTTTGTCAACATTTTATACACCTTCTGATAAATACAAATTGCTATATTGCATGACTAGTGGGATTACCATTCACAACATTTTTAATACGACAAACTTGTAGATTTGTCAAATCTGTTTGTATCGGTAATAAGATTGTTTATCTGTTATTCGGTTGCCATAATACGCGCTGCCTAGTTTTCAATTCAGTTACCTTGTGAAAGGTTCTTTGAATATTTCATTAAGGGCGCTTGTACACGGTAAGAAAATTTACCGTGTCTGCGGCAGACAAGACAAATTCCTCGTGTACACGACAAGAATTTTGTCTGTTCTACACACGAAAACTTTTCGTGTCTTCCGCAGACAAGACCAATCGGAACGTGTACACGACACGATTTTTTTCGTGCCGCGCGACGTGTCGCGCGACTCGCCGCGGTGCCGCTCGGTGCTATTCGCCGGTCGCGTCGTCGCTAGTCGCCGCTACGCGTGGCATGCTTAGAACATTTCTATACATTTGATTCAGTCGCATGTCGCGTCGCCGGTCGCGTCGCGCGAATTTTCGCTGCAGCGAATTGTCCGTGGCCAGGCCGTAAAGCGAAATGTTAATGGAAACCAAAAACTAACCTACTCGAAAAACTCAAATTCAAATTCAAATTCAAATCTTTATTTTTGCAGAACATGACTAAGTATAAAAGCTCTTACAATGATATTTGTCTCATCATATTCCGCTGTCACAGCAGCATGCAAAATTAGCACAAGAAATAATATGGATTACATTCAGAAAATTCATAAATACATGCTGTTTATATAATTATTACTTGAATATGAATTAAATTGAATTAAAGTTTATTTAATATTAATTAAATATGCACATGCTTACATTATATAACTTATCAATTAAATAATCGTTTACCGAATAGTAACTCTTTTCAAGTAATATTTGTTTCACTTTATTTTTGAATATATACACGCTATCTGAGATATCGAGCACTGTCTTAGGTAAACGATTATACAATCGAACAGCCATGCAAAGTGCACTCTTGTTTAATAGGGCTGTTTTATTTCTGGGCATACATATTTCCAAGTCTCGCCTCTTATTGTTAAGGTTTTTAAATAGATTAATATTTTTGCGCACAAATACGACAGTTTCCAATATGTAAATGCATGGTAGCGTTAGAATTTTAAAATTTATAAAATATGATTTACAACTATCTGTTGTTTTAATACTAAATATTGCCCGTATCCATTTCTTTTGCGCCTTAAATGCAGTTTCATTATCAGTAGAATTGCCCCAGAACATAACACCATACCTTAGAAGAGAGTAAACATACCCATAATAAGCTGTTAAAACAGCTGTAATACTCGCTGTTTTCTTTAACCTATAAAGTGCATATGCATATGTATTTAGTTTGAGGCACAATGTTTCAATATGCTGTTTCCAGTTAAGGTTATTATCAATATTTAAGCCTAAAAACTTCGTAACCCCTACTTCCTCAATTTTTTGGTCCAAATACCGAATATCCATGTTCGTCAATTTACTTAGTCTATTTCTGTATGTCATAAAATGAGTTTTACCTAAATTAATATTCAGATTATTTAATGTCAACCAATTAATAATATTATTCAATGTCAAATTAATTTCTTGCTGTATGTGTAGCTTGTCTTTTCCAGTAAATATAATCGTACTGTCTTCAGCAAATAATATTGTGTTATAATTTGTCACTTTTGGGAAATCATTAATATATATATTAAAAAGCAGTGGGCCCAACACACTACCTTGCGGCACACCCAACTTGACTGTTCTACTTGCTGAAGTATATACTGTGGCTTTTTAGTAATAGGACATATCCTAGTTATTTGTGTTATTTGTGATCTATCAGCTAAGTAAGATTTAATTAAATCATAGGCATTTCCTCTTATGCCGTATGTATAGAGCTTTTTTTAATAGTAATTTATGCTCGACACAATCAAAAGCTTTGGATAAGTCCATGAAAAGTGCACATGCCTGTTTGCCTTTATCCATTTCAGTTAAAATTTTCCTTAGAAATGTATAAAAAGCCATATCAATTGATTTCTTCTTTCTGAAGCCAACCTGTTCTTCACAAAATAAATGGTTCATTTCGAAGTAGTTATAAATACTGTCATGAATAATTTTCTCAAAAACTTTTGAAAGAGCTGGCACAAGAGCAACTGGTCGATAGCAACTCATGTCACTTTTATTATTTTTCTTAAATAGTGGCTTAATGATTGTTAGTTTCAGTTTGTTCGGAAAAATACCTTGTGCTATGCATAGATTTATTATGTGACATAATACATGTGATAGCTTAATAGACACATATTTGAGAACTTTCGTTGCTATATTATCATAACCTGCACTGCTAGTGTTTTTTAGATTTTGAATACTTTTTAATATATCTTGTGGGATGCATGGTTTCAAAAAAATAGATTTAAGTTCGTAAGGAATATTGGCTCTTGTGTTGTTCACTGTTATATTATCCATTTGGTTAGTAAAATAAATATTAAAATGGTTCGCTATCGCTGCAGGCTCATCAATAATTTTATCAGCAGCTTTAATATATTTTATTTCGTCTTTAGGCACATTTAAATTTTTTTCATTGATTATTGCCCAAGTAGCTTTCGATTTATTACTTGCAAACACAACACAAACAATAACCACTTTTGCGTTAGTTTAATTAACCTGTTAAGTCGTGATGATAGAGCTTGGAAGCGGTTTTTACTACTGACAGTTCGGGTTCTACGAAATTCCCACAGTAATTGTCTTTTTCTTTTACAACATAATCGGATACCTTTTGTGATCCATTTTGGTCGAGCAGTTAATGATTTTCTCACTTGCTTTATGGGAAAACATAAATTATAGAAGAGACAGAATAGGTCGTGAAAGTTATTAAAAGCAATATTTGGATTTTCACTAGCGAAGACATCACTGAAACTAAGGCTATCAATGCACTCTTTAAATTTCGTCATGTTTTCCTTGTTGTAGTCCCGTATTTCAACTGTCCATGATTTAAGAGGAAAACTGGATTTCACGGGACAGCTGAGTAACTGTGCTGTATGGTCTGATAGTGCTAGTTCTAAAACTTTTGCTGTGCATCCTCTTATATTAAAAATTACATTATCGATGCAAGTTCCACTCGATAATCGTGTTGGTTCGTGTATGCCTAGCTTCAGATTATAACTCTGTAAAATATGTCTAAATTCTTTAGCGTCATAACTATTTTTCAAAATATTTATATTGAAATCACCACAAATTATAACTTTCTTTTTACCAGAACAAAAGCGTCTTAGAAGTGAATTAAGTATTTGAAAAAAAATATAAATATCCTCTGCATTAGGCTTTGGCGGTCTATATATGCAAAATATATATATTTTATGTTGCACCAATTCGATCCCTGAGCATTCTATAATGTTCTCTAAAGAGTACTGATTAATATTATTTATCTGAGCACATAGATGCGTATTTCTGACGAGAATGCAAGATCCTCCACGCCAGGTTTTCCTACAGAACAATGAAACAAGTTTATAATTACTAATATATAACGAGTCCTTATCAGAGGTCACCATGTTGTGTTCAGTTATACACAAAACGTCAATGTCATTTTTATATTCAACAAGAGATACTGCTAAAAGATCCAACTTAGATACTAGGCCATTTATATTCTGGTGAAGAATGTTTAAATATTTATTATCGAAAAAAATCTTCTGATTTTTGTGGCGTAGAAGCATCTTTTACATATTCTAAGGGTGTATCAGTTTAAGTACATTTATCTATCAACAAAGGCAGGTTATGTTCCGGATTGTCATAATGGGTATGGGTGTATAGGTCATATTGTAATTTATAGTCGATATGAAGTATTTCTCTAAGAAGAGAACGACATATATGAAGCACAAATGAGCGTAATACTGGTAAAATACTAAAGTAATTCAAGTCAATATATGTACAGTGATTAGTGTAGTTAGAACATACAAATTGAATTTCATAATTTAACTTTCGCTCGTTTAAGAATTTGTTATATGGTATTTCGGAAATTATCACATTAGTATTACAAGCGTTATGCAAAAAATGTTGTAAAGAAAATAATAAGCTATTAGGCACTTTATCATTAATACCACCTAGTATGTAGTATAATACAGTACCTAGTATAATAAAGTCATTTTTGTCTAGTGTTGCTATTTCACTCTCACTGATTGTCGCTAAAACTTCTTGCAATTTCGCACCTGCTTTCCAATAGCATTTCACCACATATTTTTCGCCAACTAGCTTTTGAAGAGTGCGGCGTATACCACGACCTTGTTGGTCAGCCAATACTATGATCTTTCTGACTTCTGATAAAGTTTCATTCTTTATGGATAAGATTGGTACTGGATCATGTTTAAGGGAAGACGTATTAGGAGGTGTTTTAGGGGAGGCCTTGCTATTTTCAACGCTACTCTTTTCCTTCACTTGTAATTCTGAAGACTTCGTTATATTCTGTTCCTGTGTCAAAGTTTCGTTTGGGGCCGCACTTGTAGTAATTTTTTTTGAATGGCACACTTTTTTCTTACGTAAGGATTTGGGAGTTTTATTACTTCGTTCTGGTGTCATACAAATTTTCTTATAGGTTTCAATCAAATTTAAGGCATTTTGCAAATCCTTTTTAAGGCGGAGGTTTTCAATGTTAAGATTCTCTATTTCGTGATGTGCACTCATAAGTTCATTGGTAAGCGATTGAATTTCGTTATTATGTTCGCTATTATCACGCAAGCTTTCATTGGGTATACTGAACATCGTGGTGTCACAGAATACTGATTCTTTACCATCAACAGATAAATTATCAAGCGAGCCAACTCTCTGCAATTTGCCTCGATACGTTACGTTATTTGGTGAATCCATATCTACCAATGTGCACGGTAACAGCTTGTGCTCTTAATAATTTTAGAACAAATATTTTTTTAATGTTTTGTAGGTATTTTGTAGTTAATATTCCTCTTAGGTTACTAGTTAGAATTAAACAAGCAAATAATACTTCACAAAAAGAGCTCAGATAATCATGAGGATTCGATCCCTAGACGTTTGTATCGCAAGCGGTTGCTTAGCCAACTCAGCCAAATGTGTTTGTAACTTGGACGTCGAAAAAGTTGATTACTTGATGCAGATGTGATTTGGCATGTACTTCGAGTTTTGTTTGTCATTCAGAGAGTCAAAAGGTCAACTTTTGTTTTCTACTTGATAATGTTGTGTAGGTGAGTAAAATTTTATTCAACGGTTTGTGTTGATGCAATATTTAAAAAAATACTCACTTGCTGTTGAAATTAAGTTCTAATTTTTTGTAGGTTTTCACTTTAGCTATGCTGGTTCCCTGTTAGATGTTTTTCTCGTACATATAATCACTATATTCGTAGATATCTTCCACTGGTTGTTGGAGTTAATAACTTTTGTAAATTTAGGTGTATCGTATCACAAACGATTTTTGCAGTGAGTCGAAGTACTAGGAACAGTTTTCTTGATTCAAAATAGTTAATAACTTGCATTTAAGATTTTTTGAAATATTTCTACGCGGAGCAGATCTTTACCGTGGCAGTAGCGCCATCTGTCCTTAAACTGCGGCAATTGTTATCACATAACTAAAAGTAAGAGCAAATTATTTTAATAGATAAGGAATAAATAATCTAGTGACGCAGCAAGATAAACAACTTCATTCGAAGACTTCAATACAAATGTTTAGATAGAAATCGCAATGTTCGAATTTTGTGGTTATTTGTCATTTTTATATAAAAACAAGTTGCGTTCACTCAGAAGGCCAATTCTCGTATTTTACTGATCGTCGACACTATATTATGAACGAAAGGCGATTAGCTTTTGTACTAACTCAAAATTGTTATTCTGCTAACTTAATGACATTATATCGTCTCACTAGCTGACCCGGCAAACGTTGTTTTGCAAATTTTTTTTTTTTTTTTTGAAAAATAGATGTTGGCCGATTCTCATAGATATATATATATATATATATATGATATATAAGCACAAAAAATTTCATCAAAATCGGTCAAGCTGTTTCGGAGGAGTATGGGAACGAAAACTGTGACACGAGAATTTTATATATTAGATTTGACATAATTATATGGTGCGGTGTTGAAACATACTTTGACGCTCTGTTTAATTTACGATCTAGTCCCAATTTCATTCAAATAACAGTTAATTAAGGACAATACTATTTATGCCATGAGTGATGACACCGACATTAAATCGAAACGGCGCCGGCGCTTTGAACAAATATCATTACAGCAGTTAAGACCGGGTTTGCCGTCGAGGGAGCATATTATGCAGAGAACAGCACTGTAAGAGAATGTTGATACAAACCCTATACCAATCCCTTTGGCCAGCGCGGTGTATTAGGCCAATTCCTCCTTTCAAAGGAGAGGCCTAGTCCAGCAGTGGACTGTTAAAGGCTGATAACGAGATTGCCGTCGAGAATTGGCCCTCTGATGTGTTTCTGTTTGTTGACTAAAACTGTATCGGTACTACTCTCTGCAGTTAAGAGGAGGTTTGCCGTTGATTCCTTAGGAGCCCATTAGTTACAACAACATTGTCTCACAGTTGGTGGGTCAATGGGTTTCGAGATTTTTCCTTATGACACAAGAGTAATGTTTAGTGCGAAAGTCATTTTAAACTGAGGCGCAATTTCGGTGAAATGAATAATGTTAAATGATTTTTAGCTTAGCTTATATTACGCACGTACGAGAGAAATAAAAACTCATTGGTTCGTATCAATAAAATTTGTACTTCTTCTCATGATGAAGCCCACCTCATATATAAAAAGTATGTATTTATGTTTATCCATTGTCTAGTACCCATAGTACAAGCTCTGCTTAGTTTGGGACAAGATGGTGTTGTGTGAATGTGGTAAAAAAAAAACTTTATATCTTACCGTTGACAAAATTAAGCACCTTCCATCAAAAAATATGTTCCTTTTGTTTGTTTTCTTTTTCAATTACTGTCCCATCGTTGGCTTTATCTTCATTTCATTCATTATAATATGAATGTATGTTTATTCCACAGTGAGGGCAAGAACGTGAGTGAGCTGGCTGCGCTTCAAGTGTACTTCGGCAAATCTACGTGTAACTGTTACAAACTAGTGCTCGTCATTGACATTAGTTCTTTTATTGGTACGTATGGGTTATTTAGGCAAGTCAACGTGTAAATGTTACAAACTAGTGCTCGTCATTGACATTAGTTCTCTTATTGGTACGTATGGGTCATTTAAGCAAGTCGCCGTGTAACTGTTACAAACTAGTGCTCGTCATTGACATTAGTTTTTTTATAGGTACGTATGGATTATGTGCGGACGGCTTGTGGGTTTGCTTGTGACCTCGTAGCTAGTGGGACTGACCACCACGCTCGAGAGATATATATATATATGAATACGTTTTCGCGCGGAGCTATTGGCACCCAACGTGAGGCCACATTGATATGCGCTCGCCTGGTTACAACAACAGCCTATTAGTATTATCAAAAGTAACATTAGGCGCTATTGATACGTACCAAAAATTATATCATAATTGTAGAGGGCATTCTTAAGAGCTACTGCTCCACACCAGTGGCTTATAGGGTGATGTTATAGCCCTCCTCGATCAATGAGCTATCAAGCGGAAAAGTAACCATTCGAATCGAACTAGTAGTTCCTAAGATTAGCACCTTCAACCACCAAACACGCACACTCTAACAGCTTTATTATTAATTTTCGTTGTATATATCGTCCATGCTTATAAGCAAACGTTCACCTTTATTGTTTTGTTTTGATTAATGCAAATAGACTCTTATCCAATTTGTTGGCTACGTTGGCACAAATTTAGAGACAATAATTAATCTTCGTGTTCTGCGAAAGTACACGTAGCGTTTCTGAATATTGTCTGCGAGGTTCCATTGCTCGTCTTTACAATTGTTGGTCGTTATTCAATTGCCAGTTAGAGACTACTTCATTAATAATGATATTCTCTAACATGGAGTTTAACAATCAAAGTGTAGTTAGACCAGAAAGTGGTCCCTGGGTTCCAAGGCGATAAGATTCGCTTTATTTCTCTAGCTACTTTTCTAAACAATTCCACTAGGCCAAAGTTTAATCGAGATTGGTATCTGTTGCTTTCTCAATCTACGAGCAACATTGTATTAATAGAATATAGGATAATATTAGTATTGAAAGCTGGGTCCATAATATTGTCTATCAACATGTCTATGTAACTACTGAATTTCGAAGTAATAAAAACTGATAAAACAACTTTAAGTTCACAAGTTCCGACAAAACTTACGTAAAATCCATCTTCAGTGTCTCAAAACTTCGTGAGACGACCTTTATAGTACTATTTTCAATAAAAGCGATGTTCACATTCCGCTAGTGTGCACTGCAATCAAAGAACTACACAGAAACGAATAGAATACTAAAAAATAACACAACATACCAAGTACTCACTCATTATTTATGTTTTGTGCTTTTAGAAGTACTCGGGGCTTGTCACCAGCGATATAAATAATGAAACACAAATATTTGAAAAATACTGCGGAGATGACGGACCACTTTTATATATTTTATTCTTTGTAGAAAATGTGTGTATTTTGTTGGTGTGGGTATGAAAAGTAGCGACCAGGAATATACAATGTACAATATGATAATGATACTCGCGTAGGATGGGCAAACATCAAAAGCTTAACGATATTACTTCAACACAAATGTGTCTCTGTATAACAATAGTTATTTTTATGGTGGTTTCCTCATATGAACCACTTTCACCATTTAAACGCTTTTACGGCTGAGATGTTGAACGGTATTACGTTATAATATTTACTCTGTACTGTTTAAATACAGTATTACTATCGTGTTTCTGTTATTTTCAAAGGCAACTACTACTCGGTTACTATGTTGATTATTGTTATTTAGCTAATAGACAATAATCTAATTAAAAACTGGCGAACTTCATACAAGGCCATGTTTAATTTATTTTATGCTGAAAATAATTCAGAAAGTCTACTCCTTAATTTAATTTGGCTGATTACTAAATAGATGTTTCACCCGAGCTATTTTTCGTACCTCAACATCACAACAAATTAAAGCCCACAAATAAGCCTTTATCGTTCTCCATCTACCACTGAGAGTCCCATACAAATCTGTTCAGGCATTCCAAAGTTTTAGTATCTTCTTGGGTTTCCGCGAATGTTACTCATTGAAATTAAACTACAGTTTACGGATTTTATCTCGATGTATTGGTTTTACTAAGTTATTACATTTGAAACGAATGATCTAGAAACTAAATTTTTTATTTATTACTAGCCGACGTTTCGAATTCCTTACAGGATGCATGTTCACGGCAGACTGAGGTGATATTTGTCTTTTTCTTGAATGTGTAAGTTATCTCAAAGAACCCGAACATTGTTCAACTACTGGTGTTACTATTTACGCAGAATGAGCTCACAGTGTCCTTAGGTCTTCTGGTGACTTTGTCCTTCTCGGGTTTCATTAGCCTTATTACTGGGCCCCAAGCTGGAGGAACATTCCAACCATCTTCTTTATTGAATTTAAATTGAATTCTTTTGCGAGTATCTGTGGTTCATCAACTCGCAGGTAGCGGTTGGGTCCTTGTTCCACATGTTCACACACAGCAGACTTTGTTGAGCGTTTATGTTTTATGTCAGCTATATGTTCTTTGAGTCGAATGCCTATGCTTTTCTTGGTTTGTCCAATGTATGAAAGACCACATTCACAGTCGATTTTGTAGACACCGGCTTCTTGCAAGGGTAACTGACACTTGACAGATGGTAATAATTGACTGATTTTCGTTGGCGGCTTATAGTAAGTTTTGATTGAAGCTCGCTTCAAGATGTAGCCAATTTTGTCGGTCACGCCCTTGATGTATGGGAGGACAGCAGGTTGTCTTTCTACTGTTTGGTTTTTTCTTTCTTCTGGGATCTGTGACATGTGACTGTGACGTGAAGAAATACTCCGAAAAACTAAATTTGGACGTGAAATATTTAATACCATCGTGTGCAAAACCTCCTCAAATGTATGGTCTACTAAAAATACACAAGGAAAACGCTCCTCTGCGCCCGATAGTTAGTCAGATAGGCGCACCAACTTACAGACTGGCTCAAGTAAACACTTAGGTAGTCAAACTTAGTAAAGTATGGAAATTATATAAAGCTTTGATTTCGCAACAAAATAACTCTATTTCAAAAGATGAGCTGTAGTTCAGTTCTACAAACTAAATATAGCTCGTTTGTACTAAAATATAAATTTAAACGTGTCTGAAAAGGACTCAACGGCTAATTGTAGATCATTGAATTCCCATTTTCTAAGAAGAAGAACTGATGAAACAAGTGACGATAAGTAAGTCTTAAAGTCTATCTTTCACTAAAGCAATCCTTAATAATAAGATTATTTTGTATCAAAGTGAACGCGAAGCTTTATATTTGACTCCGATTTACGGGCCCGGTATAAAAAGTATTTATATAGAACTGTTTCAGTGAATCATTTATTTTTACATTATTATTATCTTCTAACGTAAATTTTTACACAAGATATTCAATACACGTGTACCTAACCTATTAATTCGATAAATCATAAAGTAAATTAAAGTTTCCCTAATATTAAAGTTGTTATTATAAGTTATTATTGTTCTTTGTTTTAACCGTGGCATAATTTGAGTTAATCAGTTGCCTTGTTGTTTGGTGCGCCGCTAGTCATTAGTTCGATACCCAGCTGAGACAACATGTTTTATGACATACAAATTGTTAAATTTAGATTTTTCTTTGTATCAATGATTTAATGTCCCCAGGAAGCATAGGGTATTTCCCAGACAGGGCTATACGGGACATCTTTAAAAAAGTTAGCTTATATTATTTATTTCCGTGTGTTATTATAAGACATAATGGTACTATAAAAATATGTGAGGCATAAGCTTAGGTCGGTATTGTGACGGTTTAAAAATACAACATATACTCACTACCTTATCTCAATCCGTAAGTCGTAAGAGGCACCTAAGTTAAAATACACGAAGTAAATAGTTTATTTGCCAAGACACAGAAAACTTAACATCAAACCCTGTACTAACTCGTCTGGTCAGCGTGGTATTCGTAGTATAGTAGGCTAAATCCTCCTGTTGAACTTTATGTTATTCTGACGCAAATAAAGAAACCATAGTCTAACGGTGGACTCCGACAAACTGTAATTGGTTCACTTCCTCTTCTTCATGAGGAAGATTCCTGTGATTTGAATGAAGAGACCAATGATTCAGCCACATTTGAACAATTTATGAACATCCAGCAAGAAGAAGAGGAAGAAGAAGAAATCGATGAAGACATGGCTGTTGAAGTAGACTTTCAAGAGTATGAATCTGATTAAAATATCTAAAGAAATCAAAACAATAGTAAACCCAATAATCAATAACAATAACAATAATATATGGCAACCCCAGCTGTCAACACCGGTTCAAAATTTTTGCAGTTAATATTTTTGAATTTATTTAATTTACCAGTTACTACATTTATTATAAATAGAAGAATATCAGTGAAGATCAAATAAAAACGTACCTAATTAAAGAAAATATGTCTACATACACCATAAATAAATCATTCAGAAAAATATATGAGATGTCATTGAAACTGTCAAAACAAACAGCAAAATATTACAATCAAAATACATAATGTTGACGAGAAATGCCTTTAAAAGACTAAGAGCACAAACAACAACCCCGGACTCGTCGCTGAGCTCCGCCTCGCAGCCGGCGAGGCCTACGCCAACATCGCCAGTGGTTGCAGTTGCGTCGAGCTCAAGCGACGAGTACTTCTCGCCCCCGTCGTCGCCGTCACCTGTACGTCGGAGAGGCAGAGGCCGGCCGCCAGCCTGCCTGGGACCACGAGATCCACCGGTCTCAAACAGGGTCCTCGCTGCTGGTGGTAATGTGCAGCGCATGCGATGGACGGGATCCATTAATGAAAACGTCATGCGCGCATATTTTGGGGCTACAAAGGGGGGAACTAACCTCACTGCGTATCGCAGTCGCATGCTCCTTCTGTTTCAGGCCTTAGAACCAGGTATCAACGTTACGGCTCAACGATTATCGGATCAGGTGCGAGTTATCCAGCGCAGTAACAAGCTGGATAACGTCGTACTTGATACGAGCCAAGCCGTTCGCGTCCAACCCGCTAGTGCTCCCGTAAACACTGATACACCGCGTACGGGTAGTAATGCCGTCGTGGATGTGGATGATATGGTTTGTAACGTAAGTTTTCAGTACAATGAGGAGGTTATGGATGCTTCGAAATGTGCGATTGAGGAATATCGGTACATGTTACCAACAATTAGGCCGCGCCTGCCCCGGTTGCCTATGCATAGACATAATATAGCGCTGGTAGGTGCCCTTGACTCGCTATTACCTAGTTTTCTAGAGAATAGTGAAAATCTTGGTGATACGCACTCAATTTTGTACTGCGCCGCCGTAGCGGCTTGTCGTATGGCAGGTGTCAAGTTTCAAGAACATGATACTGTCATGCGACAAAGATCTGCTGTGCCGGCGTGGCAGTACAGAATTGAACGGCGTATTGCTGAGGCAAGGGCACTTATCGGTAAGCTAATGTGCTTTAGGTCTGGGAATATACGTCCCAGGGTCATGCGCTTTGTGCGCCGACCTTTCTTGGGGACTGGTATCAGTCCTCATGACTATACATCTCGGATCACAGAGCGCATTGACTTCCTAAAGCAGAAAGATTATGCATGGGTAAACCGGATACACAGATATAAAAAACGCGTGGACCGCTATACCTTAAATCGTACATTTCAAAGGGACCAAAAGTGGGTTTATAGAAACTGGGACCGACCAGACTCAGATGTGACTAATGGGCAGCTGCCGGATGCAGATGCCACAAACACATTTTGGCGTAGCATATGGTCGGCGCCTATTGGCCACACTGAGGGTGGTTGGATGCGGGATGTTGAGCGGTCATGTGAACATATTCCAGAAATGGAACACGTAGTCATTTCCAGCGAGGATGTTACAAGTGCAGTCCGTTCGTTATCAAATTGGAAAGCTCCAGGACCGGATGGACTGCACAATTTCTGGCTGAAATGGCTACGTAGTTCGCATGGCTGTTTGGCATCCCAGTTCCAGTCAGCCATAGAGTCTGGTTCGATCCCAGATTTTATGACAACTGGAGTAACCCATTTGCTCCACAAGACAGGTAGTGCCACAGAGCCCGGTAATTATAGACCGATTACATGTTTGCCATCGGTCTATAAACTTCTTACATCTATTCTGAATGCTAAAATATCAAAACATGTTGTTCTGAATTCAATTATATCAGACACTCAGAATGGATGTAGGAAGGGGGCTCGTGGTACTAAGAAGCTCCTCCTTATTGATATGACTATTAGCCAGCAAGTTTGCCGTAACCGAATGGATTTGGCGGCATGTTGGATAGACTACAAGAAAGCGTACGATTCTGTGCCTCATACGTGGCCCTTGAGGGTGTTGGAGTTGTATAAAATAAATACAACTCTACGCATCTTCTTAAAGTCATGTATGGGGCAATGGAAAACGGTTCTTGGCTATCCAGGGTGCCGACGAATCCAGGGGAATGGCGAACTTGTAAAGATTGAGCGGGGTATCTTCCAGGGTGACAGCCTGAGTCCATTATGGTTTTGCTTAGTGCTGAATCCTCTCAGTACGTTGCTGGAGAGTTCAGGGCTCGGTTACAGGTTACAAAGATGTGGTCGGGTAGTGTCCTACTTGTTGTTCATGGATGACTTAAAGCTTTTTGCCCCCACCAGTCCTCAATTGATAGATTTACTAAAAATAACTGAAAGTTTTAGTAATTCTATCAACATGAAATTTGGTGTGGATAAATGTGCCGTGATTCATGTAAAGTAAGGAAGGATGGTGGAATCTGAAGGGATTCAACTCTCAGATTCCATTAACCTAAGATCACTCCTTCGAACCAATACCTACAAATACTTGGGTATGTCACAGGCTTTAAGTATTAATGAGGCTGACATGAAACAATCGTTGCAAGAGCGGTTCTTTGGCCGCCTGAAAAAGGTACTGAACAGTCTTTTATCAGGTGGCAATAAAGTTCGAGCTTGCAACTGTTGGGTCATGCCGGTTCTCATGTACTCCTTTGGCATACTCAAGTGGACTCAGACTGAACTGGACAGCTTAGACCGAAAGATACGTACACTGCTGACAGCATACCGGATGCATCATCCATGCTCATCCGTAAAGAGGTTGTATATCCCGCGGAAGTGTGGGGGTCATGGCTTTCTAAATGTCAAATCCCTACACAACCGCGAGGTATGCAACCTCAGAGAATATTTTCTCAACGCGAACGTGGATGTGCATCGCGATGTTGTAGCAGTGGACGCCGGGTTATTCCCGCTCAGTCTTTCTAAAGACAACTGGCGCAGACTAGTAGTACTTAGCACTGACGATCGCAGGCTTGTATGGCAGAGCAAGGAGCTTCATGGCAGGTTCTACCAGGCCCTGCATGGGCCAGATGTAGACCTTTTAGCCTCGGTGAACTGGCTACGCTTCGGTGACCTTTTTGGGGAAACCAAAGGGTTTGTCTGTGCAATTGCTGATGAAGTTATCAAGACGAATTACTACCGGAAATATATCCTGAGGGATGGCGCCACGGACATTTGTCGGGCGTGTCACCAGCCTGGTGAATCCCTCAGGCATATAGTTTCCGGCTGTTCGCGTCTTGCTAACGGCGAGTACTTGCACAGGCATAACCAAGTAGCCAGGATCATTCACCAGCAACTTGCTCTGAAATACAGGCTTGTAGATGTTGAGGTGCCGTACTACAGGTATGTGGCTGAACCTGTTCTGGAAAATGGTCATATCACATTGTACTGGGATCGATCTATCATCACAGACAGGACTGTTGTAGCCAACAAACCTGATATTGTGGTGGTAGATCGATCAGAGCGCCGCGCAATAATTGTGGATGTTGCCATTCCTCACGACGAGAATCTCGTGAAGGCTGAGAAAGATAAGCAGATCAAATATCTGGACTTGGCTCACGAGATTGTTGACATGTGGGATGTCGATTCTGCAATTATTGTGCCGATAATCGTCACAGTCAATGGTCTTATAGCCAAGAGCCTCGACCACAATCTTAGGAGGCTCGCGTTGGATCCTTGGGTCAAGGGTCTGATACAGAAGGCGGTGAGGCGGTTCCTGTCTCTGGGGCCCTAACCTGTTCCCGATACTGGTGGGTCTCCATAATAATTTTTATATTTTTAAATGTATTGTATAATGTTTTACTTACTTACTATATATTTAAAAATGTACTGTATTGTTATGTGATTACATTAAAGATGAGTATGAACAATAATCAATATCAATAATAAGGTAATATCTAGAACTTGACGGGTATTGTTCCCTTAAATTATCCTAAAATTGTCATGACAGTTAGTGGAGTAGGCCTACAGGGAAAATCACGGTAAAAAAAATGCGACAAGTACACTACCTCACAGGTGGCGTGGAAATGTGTGCATATCATGTATGATGTGACTCTTAGAATCGCGATATCTCAGGAATGGTAACTCTTAGGAAAAAAATTACAAGAACTATTCTTGTAGAAAATTTTAAGATCTACAACTTTGGTAAAGGTTTTATTTTGATAAAACGTACCGTTTTCGAGAAAAATCCAAAAAACCTCAAATTTTGACATTTGACCCTGAATAACTTTTGTAGCACACATAGGATCGATGGGGACTTTTAAGACTTTATTTGTAATTGTAAACCCTAGCTCTCCACCAACACTTAGCTCTCCGGCAGTTTTTGTTATTTGACCACTATTTTTATGTCTAAATTGACTTGACTATTAGACAGCTAAGTAATACCTTTTTTTCTGTTTTCCAGCTACGTACGGCGGTATTTTCTCACTGAGCTTCGGTGGTTCTATAATCACGGTTGTGGAATTAACATATCTTCTCGTTTCTTTTCTGATCGCGATCACGATGCGAGCTTGTACGAATGTTATTTCGAAGAACAGATTAAATGTTTCTCATTGAGTCTGTAGTTTTATTTTACTCCTTACGTAAAGGTACTTGTTACTACGATTGTATTTATTAAACACTAGCTGACCCGGCGAACTTCGTACCACCTAACAGCCGATTTGATTATTTTTCTCTCCGTACTTTAAAGAATATTATAAAAATAATAATTAGCGAAATCGATTCAGCTGCTCTCGAGATTTGCATTTAGCAACACATTCAGCGATTCATTTTTATATTTAAGAAGATTTACGTCTACGTGACAGTAATGGTATATTCTAGCGATAAGTTTGTAAAAAGTGTCAAAAAACTTTCTGAGAGCAATATAAATTCAGTTATTTGGTTCCACAAGATCTATGTTAATCCTATCTAATTATTTATATAGATATCTAGCTAGTAAGAATAGCCAGTGCAGGTGTCCTTATGCAACAAAACGTTCAAGATCTAAGTCACATTTTCTACAACTGTTATAAAAAAATCAGTATGCGAGCAACTTTCTCCTGATAGCATAAATGAGATAATTATTAGCACCAAATGTTACTCGTATTATATTTGTGTGCTCATGACGGAGTGTGAAGTGCGCACTCTTGGGAATACCTTCATATTTCAATGTAAGAAAACAACAAAATATGAAAGCGCCTGCACACACTTACATATTTTGTCCTGGTTAGTGGTTCTCAAAGTTATATGAGCCCCGACCCATCGAACAAAAATTCCAATATTGAGACCCACCTGTTAGACCGTCAGTTGTCTTAGAAAAAACAGGGGGACCTTAAATATTTAACTTTGTAACATTTTAAGATTCCCTTCTGGAAAGAAACGGCAGCACTTAACCCTGTGTAATTTCATCGTCATCATCAGCCCTTTATGCTGCCCGTAGGTTTTTATTGTGCTCGCGTTTATATACAGGGCTAATGATGATGATGCTATTATCGTTAGCCCTGTATATAAACGCGCCTGTATTAAGTCATCGGTGCGCGCCGTGGATTCGAACCCGGACCCTTTGCGTAGCAGTCTGTCGGTCTCTCGACTAGGCTATCGCTGCTTCTGTGTTATTTATTTTATGCTAATTAGAATCAGCATCTCCGTAAACAGGATCCCCTCAATATTTGCTCGCGACCCATAGTTTGGGAAATGCTGTCTTACGTGATGTGGTTTTACTAAAAGCACTTACAGAGATAATGCCGACGGTTTTCCGGTCTGCTCTGGATTAGGTGGCTTCCTGTTTTTGATTGGCTTACTATGGCTTGACCGAGTAATTGAATGTACGTGTTAGATAAGAAAAAAGGCTTTTTTGTACTACGCAGGTTTTTATTGTTCATAAACATAAACATTCAGCATTTGGGAACGTTTATATTGGTGAAATAGAAATGCTCCAAGCGGAACCCGGGCTTTTTTTTTTGGTGTCGGGTAAGCGAAACCCGCACTTGGCCAGCGTGGTGGACTATGGCCTTACCCTTCTCATAGTGAGAAGAGGCCCGTGCCTAGCAGTGGGACAGTTTATATACAGGGCTAATGATGATGATGCCATTAGGTTATCAGAATACCACTTCCAAGTCCATTCAAAATTTAATATCAATGCAATATTAAAATAAGAGAATTGGCCCCCAGATGTGTCGCTAGACTCAGTCTCTCCACTATGCTATTGTTGCCTTGCCCACGGTGACACAAATTCAATTATTACAAAAATTCATGTGAATATTGTCATCTTGACACATTTCACTGGGCACGGGCCTCTGCCCATTATGAGAAGGGTAAAGCCATAGTCCACCACGCTGGCCAAGTGCGAGTTGGCAGACTTCACATATCTTTCGAGAACATTATGGAGAACTCTCAGACATGCAGGTTTCCTCACGATGTCATCTTTCATCATTAACAATTTAATACGCACATGACTCCGAAAAGTCATCGGTGCGCGCCGTGGATTCGAACCCGGACCCTCTGCGTAGCAGTCTGTCGGTCTCTTCACTAGGCTATCGCTGCTTCTGTGTTATTTATTTTATGCTAATTAGAATCAGCATCTCCGTAAACAGGACCCCCTCAATATTCGCTCGCGACCCATAGTTTGGGAAATGCTGTCTTACGTGATGTGGTTTTACTAAAAGCACTTACAGAGATAACGCCGACGGTTTTCCGGTCTGCTCTGGATTAGGTGGCTTTCTGTTTTTGATTGGCTTACTATGGCTTGACGGAGTAATGTACGTGTTAGATAAGAAAAAAGGCTTTTGTGTACTACGCAGGTTTTTATTGTTCATAAACCTAAACATTCAGCATTTGCGAACGTTTATATTGGTGAAATAGAAATGCTCCAAGCGGAAACCGGGCTTTTTTTTTTGGTGTCGGGTAAGCGGAACCCGCACTTGGCCAGCGTGGTGGACTATGGCCTTACCCTTCTCATAGTGAGAAGAGGCCCGTGCCCAGCAGTGGGATAGTTTATATACAGGACTAATGATGATGATGCCATTAGGTTATCAGAATACCACTTTCAAGTCCATTCAAAATATAATATCAATGTCATATTAAAA
This sequence comes from Euclidia mi, assembly GCA_944739405.2. NCBI lineage: Eukaryota > Metazoa > Arthropoda > Insecta > Lepidoptera > Erebidae > Euclidia > Euclidia mi. Next base: position 91,629,773 of record OX123188.2, read on the forward strand.
TAAGAGAATTGGCCCCCAGATGTGTCGCTAGACTCAGTCTCTCCACTAGGCTATTGTTGCCTTGCCCACGGTGACACAAGTTCAATTATTACAAACATTCATGTGAATATTGTCATCTTGACACATTTCACACCTAGCAATCAAGATTCCTCCTTTTAAAGGAGAGGCCTAGTCCAGCAGTGGACTGTTAAAGGCTGATGATGATGATGATGATGAATCAAGATGGTTTTAGGAAAATGTCACAGACACAATATATGTTTATCAATGTGAAATAAACTTTATTTTGTTAATGTGGAGGATACTATAAACTATTTACCAAATACGATAGATTTTTATTCGACTAATTGTATTATCAGAGCAATTACAAAAGAATAAGGTTAGATCCAATCACAACTACTTAGTTGCTTCTTACTGGAGCAATTAATTGCATCAAGTGTTACTTAGCAGACATCCTTTACAAACTAATGGAGTAGAAAACAAGCCACTTCAGACCTTTGCTTGACTCAACTACAAGATAAATACTGAGAGCCTAGTTATATTTGTGTCGGCTTTGCTGAAATATTTATCAACTTGTTTCGCAAAAAATAATATAAAACGTATTTAAGCACAAAAATGTTTTTGTTTATGAAAAAATTGTTATTATGAAAAAATATACAAATGAAAGGCAGCGATAGCCTAGTGGAGATACCAACGGACTGCCATGCATAGGGTATCGGGTTCGGATCCACGGCGTGCACTACTGACTTTTCGAAGTTACGTGCGTATTGAATTGTTAATTATCGCTTGTCTCGTGCCTTGGAGAGCACGTTAAACCATCGGTCCCGGCTGTCATGAAGATCTTTGGAAATCGTTATAAGGCGTCAGTACCTCTAAAATAAACTGACACTAGTCTAAACCATGGAATATCGCTATCCCTTCAGGTTGCGGAGGTCAGACAAGCAGTCGGTCCGTGGAAAAGCTAATATTCTGCCAAATCCGGTTAGACTAGAAAGCGGACCCCAGGTTGAGATTGGGATAACGCTAGGAGGATGATGATGAAAAAAATATACTAATGCTACTATCATCATCATCCTAGCTGGTTGCGATCCAAAACCTAGGCCTTGCAGCCCGGGTTCCGCTTCATCATCATCAGCCCTGTATATAAACTGTCCCACTGCTGGGCACGGACCTCTTCTCACTATGAGAAGGGTAAGGCCATAGTCCACCACGCTGGCCAAGTGCGGGTTCCGCTTACCCGACACCAAAAAAAAAAAAGCCCGGGTTCCGCTTGGAGTCCGGGGTCCGCTTCGATAGAATAGAATGTCATTTCAATATATTATTACGGTAATTTCTTTTGCACCAATATAAACGTTCACAAATGATGAATGTTTATGTTTATGAACAATAAAAACCTGCGTAGTACACAAAAGCCTTTTTCCTTAACTAACACCTAACACCAATGTATCGACTACTGAAAACGGTTTAAGTATGTGATCTCTACATATGGTATGCTCCACAGATCTCTCTCGTACTCTGAATGCGATGCCTCACGATCGATGAAAATTAGCCTTTAGATATTTACTTTTGCTTTTAACATACCCACACAATCAATCGGTCAGCTTAAAAATTCTGGCCAATGGCTTACACCGTTAGGTATTTAGCTGTCTATGGATTTCTCCAAAATTATATATATTCTTCGGAAATTATTCGCCATCCATCCATATCTATATATACATATCCACCTTAACCGCGTCATCTTATTTAACAATTAATTACTAAAATAAAGAACCCTCTTTTATAATTATTTTCGTACTGAAGCGCCATGATGGACCGAAATAAATTTGCATAATACGACCTCGTTAATGCTCACTTTTATTCGCCAAATCTACCAGAAATACTGAGAGTTTTAAAAGATTTAGCTATATCTCTAAAAGTAGTACATTGTAACTATCAACCAAACTAAGTAAATTTGTATTCTAAGAATCTTTTTAATATGAGACCATATATAATTATATACCTAAGCATTATAATATTGTTATTACGAGTACTTAACTAATAGGTGCTTAGGTACTGTCCTTCGAAGTTTGGCTAATTGTAAAAATGCCGGCCAACTAAAATAAACTTAAAGTAGCAAGTCCCCCGTGACTTATGATTTGATACAAGCTACAGGCACGAGCTTCATCTTTTTAAAATAATAGATCTTTACTTTAACTTTTACAGCAGAAAAAATATCATTATTTATTGGAAGCCTACGGCTGCGTAAAATTATATACATTTGAAGCGCAGAAATAGACAGTTTTAAAATATTAATTAATAAATCGTATTTAGGACTTCAACTCAAACTAAGAGTAGTTTAGAGATCACAGAGCAATCAGTAATACCTTTCTATCAAGCAAGGAAAATCAATTTATTTGAAAGGTGTGGTTTCTTATAGGTCAACAAGCAGCTGCCTGTTCAGCCCAATAATTAGATGATGTTGTAAGTTTTAACGTAATGCGAAATTGAATTCAATGGAAATCCATTATTTGTAGGTTTTAGAATAATTTATTTCATAACTTTTCTGTTACGTCGTTCCAAAGATATTTTGTAATTTCATGGATATTTAAACACAGAGAACGATTTTTATAACAAGGATATGATTAGGTTAGGTTAATATTTTTAATATATTGCAAAGAATCTTAAATATTGTAATAATAATGCTTTTTAATTATAAACCCAAAAAGATGTGAGGAGCTTGTAAGAATATCAATATCAACACAAAAATCATGAAATAACAGCGCTCCGTTGCGACGTGAAACAAGGACAAACAAAGAAATAAATTAAACAAACAAACACACTTTTGCATTTATAATTTAAGTATGGAATTATGCTTAGCATGGATTTATTGGTATCACAATTAATATTATTTTGACCCCAAAATCATCACTAACACGCAATATTTAAATCGACAGCACATAAGTATCGAACATTTCACCCACTCCATATTTACCAATTTTGACATCTAACAAGATATTCCGCAGCTCGCTATTCGATAAATTGGTTTACCTTTGTGGGTGCTCTTTGAATAGGGACTTGAAAGCTCCCGCATTGCACTTAGTCAGTAGGGAATCAACTACAGGTACCGTGACCTGATCAAATAATACCTTAGATCGTATTTACTCGACAGGAAGAGGAAATTGAATTTGATGTATAATGATGATGCTCTAATATCTGCATCTTCTTTAAATAAGGTTAAGAAGTTATCAAGCAGTTGTTAAGATTATTTGAGATAGTCTTACAGAATTACAAACAATGCTCATCATTACCCGACTACGGCGAAGCCAATAGGAAGGATAATGTTTTTTTAGAAATAGCTTGCCAAGCAAAACTAAAAGCATAGTGGTTGAAGGTCAGTCCCGACACAGAAGCACAGCTGCAGCACGGCGCGTCTCTGTGTCTCGAACTGATTCTCTTGACTTTGACCCGCGTAAAGCTGGTACGCATCGCTAATATTTAGTAAAACTAGCTTTTGCCTGCGGCTTCGTGCGCGTTATATTCGGAGTTACACAAATCTCTTTTACTGTATAGATTATATTTACTTTAATATGACAATATTTATCACGCGACAGTACTGACGATACGATAGATAGATAAACAATTACAGAAAAAAACATTTACAAACTTAGGTCTAGTTGTACATGGGCGGTCTTATCGCAGGTTGCGATTTCTTCCAGACAACCTGATGGACTATATTCAATTTTAATAAGCGAAATCGGGTAGCTTGTGGTGTACTACATAATATTTAGCAATTATTTGTATAGATAATCTTCATACTAAATAGCTTTAACATAAATACTATATACTCAATACTACATACATAATTAATACTATACTAATAAAATTATAGATACTATAAAAGATGATATATATAATTATATAATGTGCATATATATTTATATAAAAGTATTTAAATATATACGTATATATATATATATATATATATATATATATATATATATATATATATATATATATATCCACTATAATACATACTTAAATACCTTATGATATAATAAACCATTACTAGAAACTATTTACTAACAACATCTAACATTATACATACAATAACAGTAATGATCAAAATGTCAAGTAGTGTTGAGTGACGAGGTTTTTAAAAATTGGTAGGGATTTAGCCTGTCTAATATTTAGTGGCAACGTATTCCACAAGCGTACAGCTTGAACTGGAAATGATTTATCATAAAAAACGGTAGAATGTGGAGGGACTTTTAATTTAAGATTTTCTGATGATCTCAAGTACTTCGAATGTGTTTCATGGAGATATTCAAAACGACTTTTGAGATAAATAGGAAACGAGGGATTGAATAAGATATTGTAAAGAAAACAAAGGATGTGAGTATTCCGTCGAAGGCGGATTGGCAGCCACTTGAGCTTGTTGCGAAATTCAGAGATGTGATCATATTTACGTAAACCAAATATGAATCTTTTACAAAAATTCTGAAGTCGCTCAAGTTTATCTAGCTGGACCTTATTGAGATCTAGATAGCTGACATCGGCATAGTCAAGAATTGGTAGGAGAATAGATTGTACAAGTGCAATTTTAGTGGTGATAGGCAGAAAGTTACGCAGTCTGCGCAGTGAACCTGCAGCAGCAAAGAGTCGGCGACTGACATTTTGTAATTGGACAGTCCACGAGAATGTGCTGTCAATATATATGCCTAGGTTCTTCACTTCTTTACTAAAATCAATTGGCACACCGTCAAAGGACACCTGCGGAAGCATCGACCAATCAACCCTTGAGATAAGTCTGGAACTGCCTATAATTGAAACCTGTGTTTTGCTGGGGTTAACCTTCAGTCCATACGTCTACGTCCAATAAGATATTTGATCCAGATCATTATTAATAATAGTGATGGCAGATCACAAGTTTTCAAGTTGAGCTTGCGAATATATTTACATGTCATCAGCATAAAGGTGGTAGGAAGAAGAAATGTTACTGGAGATTGAATTAATAAAAATTGAGAAGAGCAAAGGAGAAAGAACGCCGCCCTGTGGTACACTGGCAGAATTGTCGCACCAAGATGAAAACGTTTCATCCAGACGGACTCGTTGCCGGCGGCCAGACAGGTAACTACGAAACCAGTTAATAACTGATGGAGATATGTTAAGGGAGCGTAAAATGGCAAGGAGAACATCAAAATCAACAGTATTAAAAGCATTACTGAAGTCAAGCAAACAGAGAACTGTGAGCTTGCCATCCTCCATGCCTGACCTGATATCAATCGTAATATTGACAAGGGCGGAAGTGGTACTGTGACCGGAACGGAAACCGGACTGGTAAGGATTGAGGATATTATGTGTTGAAAGGAAAGAGTTAAGCTGGTTATGAATAAGGCGCTCAAGTACTTTGGACAAGAAGGGTAATATGGAAATGGGACGATATTCGGAAAAGGAAACAGGATTAGGTTTCTCAGGTAAAGGGACCACTTGGGCATCCTTCCAAGCCTTAGGAAACACGCCATAAGAAACAGAGAAATTAAGCATGTGGGTAATAATAGGTAGGATTTCATCAAGGATAGGAAGGATCATATTACGGGTAATACCGTCACTACCAACTGCGTTTGATGTTATTGATAAAATGCTCTTCTTAACATCACATTCAGTAAATTGACTAAAGACAAAAGGAGTATAATCAGGAGTAGGAAGCAACGAAAGATATCGTAAAGTGTTCAGTTTTATTGTCTTATCATATTCAGACGAAGCAGAGAAGTGCTGATTAAGCATGTTAATATCAATTTTATTTGGAGTACTATTTTGATTTTGCTTTCCGACCCCTAGAGATTTAAGAAACTTCCATACTTTTGTTGGATCACCGTTTTGTACGGACTTGTGAATGTGCCGGCGTTGTGCGTCCCTACACACCTTATTGCAATGATTCCTAAGTTTCAAATATTTTTCCTTATTCACCTCAGATGGCCTTGACTTATACTTGGATTTTGCCGCTGCTTTCTTATGAATAAGCAACTTAATTTCATTTGTAAGCCAGGGCGATGGCAGGTGTTTTAATTTTACAGCTCGAACAGGTGCATGGACATCATAAAGGTCAACAACGTTCTTTTCAAATATTTGAACCTTGTCGTCGATTGTATCAGCTTCGGATAGAAGTTTCCAACCAATTGCCTTTGCATCATCAAGAAGACGATCAGTATCCATACCACTAAAATTGCGTAGTGAGAGAGTTCTTGGCTTTGGCTTGGGAGGACGAACTTTGTAAGATAGGAAAATTAGATCGTGAAAAGAAAATTCATCTGCACAATATTGGCCGTGCTTAGCGACATGATTAAGTGATGAGACTAATATGAGGTCTAGAAGTGAAGGAGTACAGTTCGGAAAGTGATGGGTGGCATTTAGGGGCAGAATGTGCAGATTACTACAGATGGAGATAGAATTTAAAGATGAAGAACCCGAGTCTTTCTTAAGAAGGCAGGTGTTAAAATCACCCATTATAATAGTTTGACTGTAAGAGGGAGATAGATTAAGCAAAAGATTCTCAAAGGAGGAAAAGTAATCAACACGTAAAGATGGACAATAGAAAACACCAAGAAGGATTTTGATATGATGTAGCTCGATTTCCAGAAACAAATGCTCTCCTGCATTGGGTGGGGGCGGTTGTGAGGACATGCTTACGACAGAGCAGGTAATATGAGAACGGAGATAAATGGCAACACCGCCGCCACCACACCCCGTACGGTCATTTCTAATGAGTTGGAAACCGGGCAAAGAATAAGAAATAGAAGGAAGGCATGGTTTAAGCCATGTTTCAGAGACAAGAATAGCGTGGATGTTCTTACAGTCAAGATTTGCCAGCATATCTGGGAAATGGGCGGGAATACTCTGTGCATTGATATGGACAACATTCAAGTTTCTCGGAACATCAGAAAATATTGATTGCAGGTTATATATATATATATATATATAACACATAACAACATATCTTCACGCCTTTTATCCCCGAAGGGGTAGGCAGAGGTGCATTACACACCCACACTTCGCCAGATATGTTTCGGTCCCAATGTAATAGGGGGCGAGCCTATTGCCATCTACCGGGCACATTTTTAAGCGAGCGATAATTAATATTTTTATTTTATAATATATATATATATATATAAGTTATGTCTATAATAAATAAGCTAATATAATCACTCAACCAATTAACTGTATTCAATATAGTCCACCTGCCAGTTACAAGTCAATATAGAGAAAACACAAAAAAATATAAAAAAGACGAGAAATCCAATAGAACAACAACGTATTAAAACGGCGTTTCACAAATTGTTGTAAAACCCAGGCAGGATGGTTAATAAAATTTAGCACTTTTAAAAATTGTTATTCTACAGTGGCGTGTTACAATACCCCGCTGAAGAAAACTAAACGCTTAGAGTGTAGTAGCTACTAAACGGAACGCACTAGCTGTCATAATTGACACTTCATTAATGTCATAACAAACAAAGTACAAATAAAATGAACGAAACGTAACTAGATTTAAAAAAAGTGTTTTGGTTACAGATTGAAATATTAATAGGAAAAATAAAACTGCAAAGTGCAAATACCAACATTACACATAAAAACTAGTGTTTTATAAATGTGACGAGTTATGTGGGTACCGTATTATTGCAACATCTAAGTTTGAACAAAGTATAACAACCCACCTGGGATGCAGTGAAGACAATGTAAACAAAATAATGATTTACAATATCACTTTTTGACTGCTGCAGCTCGTCTAGACTTCGCCGGCTCATTCTTGGCAGCTGGGAGAGCTTCTTTCGTCTGGTCCAGGGCTTGAGGAAGGGATAAACTTTTGACTTCCATCAAACGAGTTGATGCGCTGCCGCTTACCGTTTGCGCCCAGGACATAAACCGTGCCCTCCTTAGTCCAGCACCTCGCGACTCCAAACTTTTCCCGTGCAGCAACAAAGGCGTCATGACGGGTTTTGGTTAAAAATTCGGAAGCAGTAATTCCAGAGCCTTTAAGTTTGGTTTTTGTAAACCAAACTTTATCCCGGGTTGACACATCCTGAAATTTCACCAGAATTGGGCGGTGTTTAAGTGTAGCTGCAGATCTTCTCATACGATGACAGCGACGAATGTCATTTAAAGTAAAATTGTCAAGCTTGAGATGATTTTTTACAATGTTCACCACTGTCTGTGCAACATCTTCCTTCTTCTCTTCGCTAACGCCCTGGAAAAGAAGGATTTTACGACGACATTGTGTCTCCAAATTATCCACGCTACGTGCCAGCAGCTGGACCTGTTGTTGCAAGGCCTTCAACGACTCTGTGACAAATGCCCGGAATGCAGCAAATTCAGAACTTAGGCCAGAAATATTTGAAGGAGGACTCACATTGCCTTGCAGCTTGTCCTCAAACTCCGCCATCCTGTGATTGAACATGTTGTTCAGGTTCTCAATCGTGTTGTGTAGAGCTTCCATTATATTATTGTGTATAGTGAATCTTGAAAGGAGATAACTCTGTCTGGCAGGTACTGTTGTTTAATCAGTTACATTATATCATTAAACTAGTAAAATTTTGTAAAAATTACAATATATTAAAAATAAAAACAAGAGCTAAATTTTTTGCTATAGTTGTCACAACTACCCACCTATATACTCTATAGTACATACGCAGCACTCAAACTACAGCGCATGTGTTCTTACTTCCTACAGTTAGCCCTACAAACTTTGACTCTGCCTACAATCCCTCCCAGGTTAATTTTTGCAACTAATGGTAGCCTATGTCCGCCTCCATGGCTCAATATATGTCTATATTAAATTTCAAAAAATCGGTTCAGCCGTTATAGCGTGAAAACGGAACATATGTTCATACATACATACATAATCAGCAGCCCTTTATACTGTACCACTGCTGGGCACGGGCCTCTTCCCATTATGAGAGGGGTAAGGCCATAGTCCACCACGCTGGCCAAGTGTGGGTTGGCAGACCTCACATGTCTTTCGAGAATATTATGGAGAACTCTCAGACATGCAGGTTTCCTCACGATTCCTCACGATGTTTTCCTTCACCGTTTAGCAAGCGATAATTAACAATTTAATACGCACATAACTTCGAAAAGTCATAGGTGCGCGCCTTGGATTCGAACCCGGACCCTCTGCGTAGCAGTCTGTCGGTCTCTCCACTAGGCTATCGGTGCTTGCGTACATACATACATACATGCACACTTTCGAATTTATAATATGAATAGTAGGGATTTTGTAATAATATCCATCCATCTCTTCGTATAAAAGTATGTATTTATGAATAGCATTCGTATTTTTAGTCAGCCGGTTTATCACAGGCTCGACTTAGTTCGAAATCAAACAGCCGCATGTAAGTTATATTCCTATCCTAGAATACTTATTATTATATAGAATACTTATTATTAAATCGTTATTTCTTTATACATTTGCGTAGAATCTGATTTATTTTATCCTACATCTAATCCAAAGAATAACAAACTACGTTCACCTAACATTAACCCCTATAATAATAGTTAATTGGAAGGTTTCGTGTAAGAAAAATATAGTAAGCCATCCATTACATATCGCAGGATCGAAGACATTAATACGCCCACACTTGAACACTAGTTAACAACTTAACTATCTAATATAGCGTAGCTATATACCTAAGACATCGATTTAGGAGTCATGAGATATGTAATTCAGTTAGTGCTATGTAATTCAGCTAGCCTATGTTCAACAGTGGGATAGTTTACAGTAGGGGAGCCCACGATGCTAAATTGGGATTTACTCGAGCGTCATAGAGTCCTATTGAGTTTCAAAGCTTGAATGATAAAAAGTAAATAATGTATAATTTTTCATCGGTGGAGGGAGCGGGTATAAACTTTAAAAAAATTTTAAACGATCTGTTGCCTTAATCCCTCCATATAATTGGCAGATTATGAGTAAGCACGTCTAGGACGTTAGGATAAGGCAAATTTAATCTTAATCTAACGCGCTTGAGTAAATCAAAACTGCGAATTCACGCATTCACATTTGCAACTTTGTAATAATGGCCACAAGTTGCGTGACACCTAAATCGTCAGATTATTCAATGAGGGTCTTTTTTTAGGTTCACTTAACATCCGCTTAGAAAATCTGACACGCTCGATTAATTTTCTTTTATTTACATTTTGAAATCTTACCTCCATTATGCAAGTGATCAGATTAACATTCCTACTTTATTAAAAATACGTAGGACATGGATGCTATCAATATCTAACGCGCTCGAGTAAAACCTGGAATCCCTTCATGGGCCACTTTACTATTATATTATCACAGAACAAGAATCACTCTCTTAGTTCTGTGATATAATCTACTTATTATTAAGACCTAGAGTACAAAAAAATATTATTTAAGTACAGTCTAGACATGTTTGGTTACTTCAAAACGGCTTTTTTAAGTTTTTCGGTTGAAGTATTTACTAACAATAATATTACAGAATTTTACTAGCTTTATAATATTATTAGCTGAGCCCACGATAACGCCCGCGTTATGTAAGGCCACTGCTCCGCTCCCGTAGCTCATAGCGTGATGTCATATAGCCTATAGCCTACCTCGATAAATTGGCTATGCAACACAAAATTATTCAAATTGGACCGGCAGTTTTAGTATACCTAGTAATCATATCATATCCCACATTGTCAATTTCTCGATTGCCAATGGTTCCTTCCCTTCTTTGTGGCGTAAGGCCTTTGTTATCCCACTGTCCAAAATTCCCAATCCTACTCTCCCTCAACATTTTCGTCCAATCTCCATACTTCCCTTCCTATCCAAAGTGCTAGAGGCTTGTGTGAATAAACAGCTGTCCAGTTTTGTGTACAAACACAATTTATTAAGTCCACTTCAATCTGGCTTTAGGCCTGGACATAGCACAACCTCTGCACTCCTTAAAGTGACTGGCGATATTAGAGTAGGCATGGAGGAGACTAAGGTCACATAGGCATACTCTCTCCTCTACTATTTTCAATTTTTATTAATTTCTTAATCCCTAAGCTTCGATGTTCGTACCATCTTTACGCCAACGACTTGCAGTTATATTCCCAGGCGAGAGTGGATGATGTTACAACTGCGATAGCTGATATTAATAGAGACCTAGATATCATTCAAGTTTGGTGTAATGATTTCGGACTGGACGTAAATCCTGCTAAATGCCAGGCCATTGTTGTCAGCAGTCAGCGCATGACACGGAGATTAGACCTGACTACCTTGTCCTCGGTGATGTTTAATGGTCTTATACCCTTTAGTCCAGTGGTTAAAGACTTGGGATTGCTAATTGATTCCACTCTCGACTGGCAGGCACAGGTTACGTATGTCAGTCAGAGAGTGATTGGTACCCTTCGAGCTCTATATCACCTCAAAAACTTCCTGCCAATCAGAACCAAAACAATGCTTGTACAGGCCTTGATATTCCCTTTAATCGACTATGGTGATGTGTGCTATTATGACCTGAATGCAGAGTATCTCAACAAATATGACCGACTTCTAAATAACTGAATTCGGTTCATATACAATCTTCGTAAGTATGATCATGTATCTACTTTCCGTTCCGATCTTAAATGGCTACCTATTCGTCAGCGCCGAAGTTTGCGTGCTCTCACAACTCTCTACTCTATTTTTACTTCCCCTTCTCCTCCTTCTTATCTGACTACAAACTTCCAATACTTATGTTCCACACATGAGAGAAACCTTCGTTCCTCTCATAATATACTTCTTCACTGTCCCGCTCATACTTCTGGTTTTGTAAACTCTTCTTTTGTTGTCCAAGTTGTTCTGCTATGGAACAGGCTCTTTCATGAAGTCAGAATAGTCACCAACCGTTATGCATTTAAAACGAAAGTACGGAATCTTCTCTTCGCTAAGTTGAAGGAATCGGATCATCACTCTCCTCAGCTGTAGCCTAATTATGTATTTATATTCAATTCAAGATCAATTCAATTCAATTCATTTATTTATAAAAATATAAGCTTACAGTATTACACCAAATCGCTTACATCTATGCTAAATATACAAAAAATAGGTTACACATTAGAATATTATCAATTATTATGATTACAAAAACAAAATAACAAAATAAGATAACATAATTACATTTTAACAAAAAAACAAAATAAAATAAACTTAACCATATTATAACACATAACATACCTACATAATTATTTATCTTTTCATAATATTTAAATAATTAGAAACATTATTTATAGTTTTCGCTAGTGTGTCAAAAAATATATCAGCATCTGGATTATGTCGTAAGAATTGATTAATTAATGTGATTGCTCTAGCAGTGGGACTATTGGATGCTTGGGGAGAGCGCCAGGTAGGCGGGTAGGAGAAGAGCCTATGTGTCCTTCTTGCATTACCACGCATATAGTGGTCGGGTACATAAAAATTAATACATTCCCGCACGCTTGGATTGTCTATTTTACTAACTAGAAGCAAACAGTATTGAATTATATGCGTGTACTTGCGCCTGAGTTGGAGAGTTTCTAGTCCAACCATGCCTGATACAAACATGGAAGGATACAGATACGGATAATATCCATATTGGCGTTTATATAAGTACCTGCAGAATTTGCGTTGTACTTTCTCTACAATTGTGGTGTATAAGGTCTGTTGTGGATTCCAAACTAGCGCATTATACTCTAATTTGCTGCGAACATAGGCATTATAAAGTAGCTTAATTACTTGTATATTTCTAAACTGGGCAGATGTTCTCGTTATGAATCCAAGACATTTGTTAGCGTCTTTACAAGTATTAAGAATATGCTCATGAAAATTGAGTTTATCATCCATAACAAGCCCCAAATCCCGGATTGAACAGACTCTTTCCAGAGCCACTCCTGCAAGTTCATAGTTATTAACGATTGCATTCCGGGATCGAGAGAATGTTATAGATTTGCACTTGGAACTATTAAATGACAATTTTTTTTTTTAGACCATTCTACAATTGAATTAATATCACGCTGTAATGCTGTACAGTCGTTTGGTTCAGTTACTGCATGGTACAGTTTTAAGTCATCAGCAAACATCAGATATTTTGACATTGATATAACCCTAGGTAAGTCATTAATCATAATTAAAAACTGCGTAGGACCGAGGGTACTACCCTGACTTACACCTGACCGGGTGAAATATTCTTCAGACCTATATCCATTCATCTTTACAAACTGTTTTCGGTCTTTGAGATAATCCGCCATAAAATTTAGAAGAGATGTTGTAAACCCAAAAGATGCAAATTTCTTTAAAAGTACGTCATTATCAACAAGATCGAAAGCTTTTCTAAAATCGAGGTATACAGCATTTACCTGACAACCTGACTTAACTCGTGTATTTATGTAATCTACAAATGGAACATGGTTGGTTAAGGTAGAGCGCCCAGTACGAAATCCATGTTGACAATCACTTAGCTGTCCCTTAATTTGTTTAGAGATGTGAGTATTAAGAATAGTCTCAAATACCTTAGCAAATACTGACAAGACAGCAATAGGTCTAAAATTTGTTATATTTATAGATGAACCAGATTTAGGTATTGGTGTTACTCGGGACACTTTCCACTTGCTAGGATATACACATTGTTGCAGCGCAAGGTTATATATATGCAGCAGTGGTACTTCTAGAACTAATAGGCAGTATTTAACCATAAACGCGGGTATATTGTCGGGTCCGTAGGCCGCTGTAGCTTTAAGATGGTGCACTGCACACCGAAGATCGCTCATTTTAACTTGATCTATAGAAATACTCGATCCAAGAGCTAAATGAGCTGCCTCTTGCTCAGCCATATTTACATCTAATAATGGAGAAGACTTATGGAAGATAGAGCTAAAATATTGAGCAAAGACGTCAATAGCAGCCTGTCCTTCTACTGTGCTATTGTTATATATATATAATTATTAGCCTGTTGCCTACTTTTACGTTTCTCTTTGACATATTTCCAAAAACTAGTTGGTTCACGAGTTATATTATTTTCTACTGTTGTTATATAGTTTGTAAATGCGGCATTTATTAATTCCTTTACTTTAGTTCTGTAGTATTTAAATAATTCTTTATTAAATTCTAAGCGGAGGCGTTTATACATTTTCAGATTGTAATATTTTAACTTTATATAGTGAATTATTTCTTTAGTATACCATTTAGGATATACATATTTATTTAAATGAGTTACTGATTTTAGAGGGACACGTATGCTGATAGCATCGTTGAGCTTATTATAAAATATATCTACGGCCATATTTAAGTCTATGTTCTGCTGAAGTGTTAGCTCTGTCTAGTCTATGTTCGCAATATCACTGATATTGCGAACATAGACTACAGGCCAGCATAATCTGCCTTACGAAAATTCCACTCAGTACTTAAATGATGACCTGGAGTAATGGTTGTAGAGTTATTCATCGTTACTTTTGAAGATATTTTGAGCAAAATCTCTAAAGAAGGGTGATAGGCGTCCATAGGTACTAAAGCTTCAGTTTCAGACGTTACATCAACACTACTTGAAACCAGAGTGGTCAATACCAAATCCAAGATGCATCCATACTCATTGCACACATTATTACATTGTCGAAGTTTACAGTATTCCAAAAGCTGTTAAATTGAGTCCTGACACATTTGCTACACGATTTCAAATTAAAATCACCAACTATTAAGCATGGATATTCAGAGTAGGTAGTAATAGCATTTTCCATGCAGGATAACACGTCTTAATATTTTTGGTCACTGTAATTAGGGGGCAAATACACAACACAGATAAAAAACTTTACCTTTTTACACGTAATAAAAACGAACAGTAATTCCTTATCGTCAGTTAAGTCATCAACATCGGTAATTCTTTTTACTGTATAACAGTTCCTTACTGCTAGTAGAACACCCCCCCACCCTACATCGCCTTCGCGATCCTTACGTAAAACAACATATTCGGGCGGAAATAGTTCGCCATCATTGATTAAACTGTTAAGAAAAGTTTCTGTAAGAATTATACAATCACTAGATATTGTTCTCATATTGTTGTAAAACATAGCAGTTTTAGATCGTAATCCACGTACATTCTGATAATACAGCAATAATTTCTTGTCGCGATTTTTATTTTTAAATATAGTTTTATTTTTGGTAATCGTTGCAGTTCTGATTTTATGTGTAGAAAACTCACTACTTACGAAAAAACATAGACTGTTTATCGTTAGGGTTTGCAGTATGTGGGATAACTACCGAGTAACCATAAAAATTTATATAATCACTATTGATATTAGACAAGATGTTTTTATAAATGTGTCTTATTCCAAAAGTAGTTAGCTTACCAGTACTTAGTGAGAACATGTCAAAAGAAACAATTCGATTTGTATCGTAGAAGTATGCATAGTTATTCTGTTCAAGTTCTAAATACAAAAGATTATTAAACAACTCAATTTTATGATTGTATATCGGAGCTCCACAAACATAAGTGGGGGTACATATAATTAAATTCGTTTTTACAATATGCTGTAAGGATTCCCTTATAATTTTTATTAAATCCGTGTAATTACATGTAGTAGTTTTAAAATCTTGTTCACCCAACATAACAATACAATAGTCCCTCATATCATAATTATATAATTTGTTATCTATGTTTTGAAGTAAGTATTTAAAATTACAATTTGCTGAAATATAACGAATATAATCACATTGACTGATAATACTATCTACAGATTTTAATGAACCATATGAGGTGCTATTACTCAATATACATACTTTTGGCCTTCTGTGTTGATCTTTCATCTCTGTATTAGATTTAGTCTGTATTTTAGTACTAGTTACCCCATCTATTATTGCGGAGTCGAGAGGTTTTTCTCTGAGGTGGGGTTTACCTTTTGAGTATTGAACGCTCTGGTCCTGTAGTACCAGTTTCCCACTTTTTTTGATAGATGGCGTTACTGATGCATCGTATTTGGAATGCTGTTGATAAATCAGTTCAGTTTCGGTATCGGAGAAATCTAGTCTGGATTTACGTAGAACTCTGCGCGGTTGTATACCAGATTTTTTTGTTGATGTTTGCTTGCAGATATGTGTTAAGTGGTCGATTTTTAATTTGTAGTCACTTATTTGTTTAGCTTGTTTACTATTCTCCAAAAGTAAGTTTTCTATCTCATTCTCAGCGCTTACTAATTTTTCTTGGAGGGTATATAATTTATTTTTCATTTCGCTTACGTCCTCAATAATGTTTGCGCTTATTACAGGAGTACTTCTATTTATTTCACGAGAAGGGGTTGAATTCAAAGAAGAGTATTCAAAATCTTCGCTTTCTTCGCATTCTACAGGGAGCCCATCAAACGAATTATTTGTTGGCATGTTGGTTCTATATCTACGGATTGTTATATTTTTTTCTGCAGTATCTGGTGAATTTGTGCTTAATGAAGTCGTGCGAGTTATATTAGTAGTATCTCGGAACTTGTTCATATTTCCATTGCGGTTCATATTTTCTTATATCTTTGTATACTTGATAAAAAGAAATTATTGTATGTAAGGGTTTAAATATGCTTTAGTTGTTTTCTAAAAGGGACATCTATTGATCAAAAGCAGTACTAGTATAGATATTCAATTAGATGGTTATAGGTGGTATAACTATTCCCCACTAGGTGGCTATCTCAAACATTTGAATAAAAAACGGACGTTAGTAGTGCACAATTTTATCACTAATGTTTCTTGTAGTTATTTTAGTTTATATTTGGGTTTTACTCACTGCCGCTTATAGTTTATTTTTTTATATCCAGTTATTAAAGCACTACACTGTGTGATTGTCTGTAAATAGTCCTTTCGTAGATTATCACATTAAGAGCAATTTATTTAAGTTTTAACAGCAGTTAAAGATTGTTCCACACTGTCACTTACAGAGTCCGAGCTAGTAACCACTTTTATGCACTATTTACAACACTTTATGGGGTTTTACTATTTTATTAAGTTATAAAATCACAGAGCAATCAATGGCAATGTTTACTATTTTGAGCGCCATCTAGCGAAAAATGTATATACATATATATATGTATATATTTATGTATTATATTTATGTGTGTATCATATCTATGAGTAATTATATATATTTATAGTATATTTATGGTTTATTATATGTACCTATATAAATTATTAATATGTATCTAATACATATCCTTTTTTCACCACGTGGCTAATGCACCTACCACATCTATCTCTGCTCCACCAAAAGGTTGACTGGCAGAAAATGCCACCAGGCATTAAGTCCACCTGTGTACTATTTTTGTGCATAAAGAATAAATAAAAAAAAATAATCAACATAATATCAATGGAAAGTGCATTATCCGCAAGAATTATTTTGCACAACAGGAGATGTTTAACCTCAGATTGTCCGAGAGTACAGTATCATTGAATATTAGCATTGTATTGACTACTCACCAGCATAGTAAGCTAACTGTTTGAAGAACTAACAAAAATGCTGCCATTTGCCAAAATATTTATTAACTGTTCAATATTATTTATTCAGTAACGTTTAACAAACATTTTAACTCATTTCATAAAAACATCTTTGCTTGTGACGTCGATAAATTGAGCTTTTAAATACCTTTTCAACAATATTAAAAGCCTACTTTATTCAAACAGAACATGTTTAGTACGACTTATTGAAATTTTAAGAAGGTATTTTATGTACAAGTAGCAGCGATATTGCAAATTCTGTTAAACTTCAAAAGGTTGATATATTTGTCGGCGGGTGCTTGATTCTTGGCCGGTGTCAATACTTCACATCATAGTTTCTTTATAAGTTCACACCAAATCAAATTTAACAAAACTGGCTATTACTGAACTCGAAACGAGTGACAGTTTCTAGGTACTTGTTGACCGCCCGGAGTCTCCAAGAGAAGTGATAGTTGTCGTTGCTCCGTTGAACGTCAACCGTCATCCCCCCTCTTCAACTCTAGCAAACGTCACTAGACTCCGTCGAAGCGCGCCACCTTCGCACTTCCGTTTCGTAGTCAATCGACGTCCTGTACTGATGACCATTCCGATACGGCCATCCTACAAGACACACGTCCCTGTGTGTTAATCTGTAACAAAATTTTACACGCACAGTATCACATTGCTCGGTCACTCCTGACTTAACCCAGGTAAGGGTTGAATCAAAACAGTGTTAGGATTCCAATCAAATTTTCTACAAAATTACCTCCTACATTACATTCCTAATCTAACTATTATAGGAACTGGATTTAGAGCGTCACTGATAATACAGTCAATTACCATAGACTCACGTTATAATCAAATCATATACCTTAAGGACTACATGTAATTTATAACCGTTCAGTAACCTCCAGTTACTAAACCAGGCACTCAACCAGCCACTCGGTTGCCCCCATTCAGTAACCTTCAGTTACTAAACCAGGATTTACACCAGTCACCCGGTTGCCACCCATTTATCTGCGCCAATCAAACATCAGAGTCGTCTGCGTACCTACCGTGTACTCACGGACAACTGCCTTCACAGTTGTATTGAATCCGATTTGTACTGATTTACGGCTATAACGGCTACAAATCGACCTCGAACATTTAATCACACAACCAATCAACACGTAAGCCTAGTTTTCTACTGTCTTGTCAGTATTAAGGTTCACAATTTGCTCTCTTTAAGATCGTCAGTTATGCTCTGATCCTCTGGCACAAAGTTTTAGTATCAAAATCAATAATCAGGAAATTCAAAGTAAAACTGACATTAATTCACTATCGCTGTATCTCTCAAGATATTATTTCAAACCAAGTAAACCATAACATTTAAGCTCTACATGTGATCATGACTATGCATAGCCCAGTAACCTCCAGTTACTCTACTTTCTGCGAACCCCACATGGGAACGCCACTGAAACCCGACCTCCACCAGAGCTGACTGCAATACTGCCTACTCACGGACTACTAAGTTAGTAGACGCCAATTTCTACCGAGCTACGGCTACTCGTCAACCTCTGGTACGGTCCGTTCCGATCATCATGTAAACTTAAACACTTTCTTCAATATCAGAACTACTTTGTTCTACCTCAATTTCGTCAGTTGTACTTTGACATTCAGGCATTTTTCGCAACCTGTCGAGTACGTACTTACTGTTACGCTTAGAATTAAGGGCTTTGCGATTATAAAGATCATCGTAAAGAACTTCTGTGACCTCAAATGGGCCTTTATACTTTAAGATATTTCAAACCAAGTTAACCAAAACGTTCAAGCTAAGGTCTTTGGACTCTACATCTGTGACGTCGCTATGACGTCGCGCTCGCACCTCCCACTCATCTCAGACGCCTCACCGGGCTTCGCACCTGCTATAAATACGGAGGCGCTGGGAGTGCGGGTCCCTTTTTGCTGCATTCGACTGGACACCGGCTCGAGAAGCTAAGTACATCTCTGCAACACTGACCGAAGCTGGAAGCAACCCTCAACAAGACCCCTTACCATCGCCGAATCACGCGACCCTGGTTCTCCCTCTTTATCTAGCATTTATTATTAATTTTTCAATAAAATTCATTTGCTAAAGGATGTGTTAAATTCTTTGATGAAATTAACCGATTTTTAATTGTAATATTCAGATTTTCATTTAACCACACCTAAGTACGGATAACGTTACACATCTTCTAACCTTTAATAAACTACCTTCACTTTCATTGCCAGTTTCGGCCAGATATGCTGTAGCTATACCAGTTACCAGGCTCTTCAAAGCCACATACAGGCCTCACACCGGTCCTGCGCCGCACACAGGTCGCACGCCACACACGGGTCGCGCACCACACACAGGCCGCGCGCCACACACGGGCCGCGCGCCACACACGGGCCGCGCGCCACACACGGGCCGCGCGCCACACACGGGCCGCGTGCCACACACGGGCCGCGCGTCACACACGGGCCGCGCGTCACACACGGGCTATGCTGGCCACCAAACCACACTCGCCACCAGGCCACGCCGGCCACCAGGTCGCGCCGGCCGCCAGGCCGCGCCGATCACCAGGCCGCGCCAGCTACCATGCCGCGCCGGCTTCCAGGCCGCGCTAGCTACCAGGCCGCGCCGGCCATCAGGCCGCGCTAGCCACCAGGATTACCCAAAAAGGAAATACATCATGGTTGCAATTGGCAGCTCAGCTGATTCACCAACATAGCAGTGTTAGCAGTCGCCCTCGCTCGCGCCTTGTGGTCGCGCTGGTCCATGATCCCACTTCTGATGTCGATGGGTGCTTGATTCTTGGCCCGTATCAACACTTCACATCATAGTTTGTTTATAAGTTCACACCAAATCAAATTTAACAAAACTGACTATTACTGAACACGAAACGAGTGACAGTTTCTAGGTACTTGTTGCCCGCCCGGAGTCTCCAAGAGAAGTGATAGTTGTCCTTGCTCCGTTGAACGTCAACCGTCATCCCCTCTCTTCAAGTCTAGCGAACGTCACTAGACTCTGTCGAAGCGCGCCACCTTCGCAGTTCCGTTTTGTAGTCAATCGACGTCCTGTACTGATGACCATTCCGATATATTAATAATATTTGTCAACAGAATTTAAATTGGATGTCATAAATGTTTGCCTCAGTGGTCCAGTGGATTGCGTATGCAACTGTTGATCGGAGGTCCCGGGTTCGATTCCCGGGTCGGGCAAAAGTGTTACCGGATTTTGCCGAACTCTCAGTAGTAGCACGGAGTCTGATGATGTGCCCGGTAACGGCAATAGGCTCGCCCCTATTACGTGGGATCTAAAATTCATGACCAAATGTGGGTGTAATATTACATCTCTGCCTATCCTTTCGGGGATATAGGCGTAAGTCTATAAATAAAAAATGAAAAATATTTGCCATGAATGAGCTTAATATCTTTAAATAGAAATATGGAAATTTCCCGCTCTTATACGAGTATAAGTCAAGAGAATGACGGCAGCTACGCCCACACGTTGTACTAATTTTAATTAAACCGTTCCTTTCCGATTCCGTAGAAATTAAGGGAAGTGCCTTCTTAGTGCACGCTTGCGGTCCCCATAGACCATACATGCCAAAATTCCCTGCACCAAATAGTTTTAGCTGTGCGTTGCCTCTCAGTCAGTCAAGGATCAAGAATTTTATTTATACAGATTACTTTGTGTATCGCAATTATAATGCCGTGCAAACTGCAAGTCAGGCTACACGCTGCAAGAAGACATTCGCTCCGCAAAAGACCATTATTCTGTCACTGATATCAAATGAGACTAGAAAGCAGACTAACATAGGCGAAAATCTTGGAAGCAACCGAGATAACGCTAGGACGATGCCTATATTATGAGAATAGGTACGAATAAAGTAAGATGGACACCAAACATTTTATTAAAATTAATATTTTGCTTCCTTCTATAAAAACAAAACGCCAGAAAGTCTAGGCAACTAAACTCATTAAAAGCCATTTATGCCGAACAATGCTCGATTTAATTTTAAGCTATTATATTCATAATTATTATTTATGTTCATTATTAATTACTAAGCTTTATTTAGCAATACTACACATTTAGACCCAGCTAGAATTTTTAAATGTTGCCCATAATAGAATTTGGACTGTAACACATACATTAAACATTTCTCGTTCGTTTTCGAAATTGAATGTCACTATTTGGTGGAGGTGCGGTGTTCCCGAGGGTTCATTTAAATCTTGACATCTTTTGTGAATAGTGAATGCAAGTTGTCAAAATAGCTTGTGCTCTTTATGGAAAAATATACATAAAAAAGCTGAGGTAAGAAAAGGCGGGAATAACATGGTGGAATTTTATTGCAAATAGCGATAGTGACAGGTTCTGGCATTTCACTAGGTGTGATGAGTTCAATCTCACGGGGATAGTGCAATCCTGTCTCCACAGTTTTTGCTGGTTGTTCCGAGTCTCTTAATGTCCGTTGTTTGATAGTTTTTGAACACCCCAAAACAAAGAATATGATACAAGTGCGCGAATTGTTTTTGTTACTAAAAAACCTTGTTCTTTGAGGAGCTGTTTCTAATAAAGATATTCATCAAAAGATTATAATATGAGCTCTCGGAAAGAACTCGTCAGTACTGATATAAATGCTTTCAATAAATATATCTTAGCAGTACAAGTAATATTACTTTCTGAAATAATATGTTAATGTTATGAAACAAACCATTCGTCTGACATTTCAAAAGATAACAATATTATAATAAAAGTACTTCAGCAGATAAAACAGTTCTGTTTTTAGATACCCTAAATATGTTTACAAGTACTTTTATTTTTTGACCTTTATGTAATATTTGGGAATATTTTTGTTAGAGCTCGCGACTTATAAGTTTAATAAAGTAGGTACTTTTTGGATTACATCATCATCCATATTATTATTCATACCTACATGTACTTCTTCTATGTAAGTACTATCATAAGCGCGGAGGTTATAGGATGGTTGAATGGATAGTATTTGTAACTTAGCCACGCAAAAACTACCGAACAGATTTTAATGAAAATTTCAGCAATATAGCTTTTCTTTTTTTTGTTGCTTAGGGAGGCAAACGAGCAAGCGGATCACCGTAATATAATATTAAATATAGCTTGGTTGATAACATAGCTTGTACATCATAATTTATGTAATAGGCTACCTTATGGCGCTACTTAAACCTGCAGTGGGTGAAACCGAGGGCTGAAGCTGTAATGGCGCTGATGCACTTGAGCATTCAACTGTAATGAGCATTCTCGCGAATGTTACAAAACAATTGAGTATGGTTTAGTGAGCATTCTAACGAACATTCGGGCGAGCCTTAGAATATAGATAATACATTGAGACGGGATCTAAGGTAGGAAGGTCGGGGTTCGAAGGAAACACTGCTAGATTGAACAGGTTTTTTATTACGTCTCATTACCGCTTACATACCGTATGACCGAACGACTCCGACGTTCGCAGTGTAGCTACTCGTAGGGTCGCCGGTGAGCTGGCACGAAGTGCAGGTTGTGTAGGCAGCTCGGTGGTCGAGGTGCAGGCTGAGCGGAGGCTCGGGCGGTGCAGCCGATGTGGGCCGAGCGGTAATGCTCAAGCGTAAGCCGGTGCAGTCAGGCACTAGATGCCTGGCTGTGGAAGCTCGTAGGCAGGAGCGGATGCTTGGGCAGCGGCTAGTAACGGCACGGCGCCAGCAGCTTGTAGCTATCGATAAAATATTGATAATGTTTACAGTAGATCCTTAGATTTGGTTTACTCAGAATTAATTTCAGTAGAATATTGATAAATTCTCGATATCGATAAATAAATTTGAACGTAGGAACTGACACTTATTTGATTTATTAAAACTGTTCAAATTAAAATCTGCATTTTATTATTTAGAAACGTCATTTGTTTATGTATCTTACTATTACTATAGAAATAATTCACAATTGAAACTGAAGTGAACATATTGGGTAAAAGTGCTGTTGTAGTGCGATTTATATATTTTTTCTATGTTCTACGGTCATTTGAATGTAGAGTAGGTATTCGCTAGAATTATCGTGAAAATGTTCGATTCGACAAAACAGAAAATGGCAAATGCTCACTGTTCTGGTTCAAGTGAATGCTCAGGTGTATCAGCGCCACAAGCTTTTTGAATCAATTAATAAGATTTTGGCTTTAGATAAAAACTGGCTAAATTTCTAAGTCTTCTTCTTTCTCTTAGCGTTATCCCAGTTTCAGTCTGGGGTCCGCTTTCTAGTCTAACCGGATTTAGCTGAATATTAGCTTTTCCACGGAGCGACTGCCTATCTGACCTCCGCAACCCGAAGGGATAGCGATATTCCATGGTTTAGACTAGTGTCAGTTTATTTAGAAGGTAGTGACGCCCTGTAACGACTGTCAAAGATCTTCATGACAACCGGGACCGATGGCTTAACGTGCTCTCCGAGGCACGGGACAAGCGATAATTAACAATTCAATACGCACATAACTCCGAAAAGTCATTGGTGCGCGCCGTGGATTCGAACCCGATACCCTCTGCATGGCAGTCTGTTGGTATATCCACTCGGCTATCGCTGCCTACTCGGCTAAATTTCTAAGTGTGTAATATTATTCAAACTGCTTCAGGTTGATTGTTTGTTCAAAGGTGTTAACCAGGGACAGACATGTCACCCTCGCGGTTTAACCCGTTTAACTTTCTTATCTCGACAAAAGCCCTACCAAACTAGCCCATTTGTGAATTTCAACTATCACGGAGCTTACTCAATTACCGTCATAATAAAATAATACCTTTGCCCAAATTATACTCTTAAATTAATTAAAATTATATAGCAATTACGAAGTATATGAAGTTCGCGTTAAAACTACAATCTAACATTTCAATAGCAATTCAAACTGACTATTACTGATTGAGTAGTAACTCAATAGAACAAAATGCACAATAATTTGATCTCAAATAATTTTAAATTCATTCTTTACCTCTCTCCCAACCCTTTCTATCATCAAACGAAGGAGTGGGTCACAAACTCTGATCCACCACCAATTTTGGTTTTCACTGCCATAATGAAATTTCGCTTCCCCGTGCTTTCAATTTGGGTACTCTAGGAAATTGGTTACCGGTGTTGTTATTCAAAAAGCAGAATACGGATAGTGTGGTTTGTCATTTTGTAGCTTTGTGAACTGTGTGAACGCAAATGAAGTGTAATTTGATCGACTTTGTTGAAATTATATGAAACAGATTTGAATGTAATTTAAAACAAGGGGTTGTGTACGTTTTGAGCATGGGTGATGATTTGTGGTTGCTTCATTGTGTGGCACTTCATTCAATCATTTGTGCTGCGGGAGCAATCAAGGAACATTTGCTTGACGCATCTATGGGTTGCGAAGTAACGAATGGTATGGCTGCGCGAATCATTAGTCATTCATTTGCAAATTTGACGTTTATGAGCTTTACATAGCGACTTTATGGGTGCTTGTTATTCGAATAAACGATTTTAATTTTGACTTTAAATAAATTAGAAATGTGCTCTCAATAAAATATGAAGTCACTATCTTTACAATGATAAACTTACAGTCGGTCCCAATATTTCTTCTATTTATGGATTTGCCACATACAAAATATGTCGAATATATATGTCTAGTAGCCAAATTCATTGATAGATCAAATATTAGAACTAAAGATCAAATATTAAAATATATGAACAATATTATTATCTTAGCCAAGATATCAAAAGAGCAAGCTTGCTTGTAATGATATCACAGATAAGAGAGATTTAGGTAAAACGAGCGTCATTCTCCTTCGTTTTAACTCATTATGCCGATAACGCAAAATGTTTGCCACCAAGCTTCTTGATTATCACCACCAACATAAACGACCCTTTTTATCGATAAGTAAGATCATTCGTTACTTTTTACCTCCTAATATTAGCTACCGCCTTGGAGATAACTCCTATTCTAACTTCTTAAATGGGAAAAATACCACATTTCTTTACATTTTTCGAGCTCTCGCTACTAATTTGCAATCAAGTACGCCACTGTGTTATGTACGCTACTATGGAAATAAAAAAAAAAACAGCAAATACTTCTACTACGAATATTGAACTTTTTTTTTTTTTAGTATAGGTATTTTTTATTTACATATTGTTTGTTTTTAAGAAATATTATCAAGGTATTTAATTTTATAATCTATATGTAGCTTAATCTAATCTTAATGTCTAAGTAGTATATGTACAAAAAAAAGTAAAAACAAAAAAAAAATATTTACAAGGTTTAGGCGTCGTAAAATGCCTCCGCATCAATGTCATCGGGTAACGTGCCCAGAAGGCTGGCAGCATTGCCACGCTGGATGGCAATGCTGATTCTCTGAGCAAGGAATAAACCAGCCTTCTGGTCACGTGAGACGTCGATTAAACGTTTAGAAATTTCCTGGAATAGTGAACGAGCGCTCGGACCCCATGAGCCTAGCGTTTCAACCCCAAACGGCTCAAACACGTAATTACTCACTAAATTACTGTATTTGCGCCGTTTGAGGGTTTCCGCCGTTGCAGCAGCAGCGCCAGCATGGCCTCCCGTGCTTGGAACATGTGATGGCGCGAGGGTGTCTACGCAGGTTGCGTCCCACACCAAGGGCCTACCCATTTTCCAAGGCAACAATGACATACCATCAGGTCTCTTACCGTCGCCGCGTACCAAACCATTTGGTTCAAGTACAGCTGGTTCGCCAGACACGACAAGAGCACGACGAATTATGTCATTCAGATGGGCGTGACGGGGAATTCTACCAGCGCTTCTGCTGCAAGATAGCCCATGGTGTCCGAGGCTATCGACGTCTTCTCCACAATGACATCGATGCGGAGAAACACACGGAGCACCTAAACGAAGACAAGTGGCGATACGGAACGTCTCATCGTCCAAGATGGTTCCAGTGTTGGACGATGGTAGTGCCTGAAGCCACAGACCCGATTCCCATTCTCCCACAGCCAGCAAGCGAGCACGCTCTGCAACGTTAAAAGATGCATCTAAAAGACTTTTCCTTACAATGTCACAAAGCGGCGCATCCCACTGTCTTTGGGAGAATAGGTTGGTAGGCAAATCAGTGCTTGGACAAGCCATTTTCCAGGCGTTTACAGCTTCGGATTTGCACAGCACTTCTGAGTTAACTAGTGTAGGTGATAAAATTTTCCTAGTTAACTCTTCCGTGCTGTGAACCGAAGACAGAAACGCCGGTAAACTGACACTAGAAATTTTGCGTATACCGAGCCCACCCAGACGTATAAGCAATGACGCTTGTAGCCAGGCTCGGTCGTCCAAGTCCACATTTAATATTCTCTTTAAAGTAGTTTGGATAATTTTGTCGACTTGTTCTAAAAGTGCATATTTTTTCCAAAGTTGGGAAGATCTTAAAGCATGTGTGAATTTTGGGACGAAAAGACAATATCGAATAATAGTATAGGCTGAATGTACATTAATTTTGAATAGGCGATCTGGAAAATCACAAAAATTTTGAATTTTTCCTCTATGAAAGAATCGAAAGATTCTTCAAAAACTGGAGAACCTAGGAGGCGAAGAGAACTCTTATCAACAATTTTGATGTCTGAAGCCAAATGATTAAATATATATATAATCGAATGTTTTTTTGAAGAGTCTGTTGTATTTATAAACAGCTCACATTTACTAGAATTTAGTTCCAAGCCAATAGATGCGAATTTATTTTTAAGAAGAGCTAAATCTTGTAATACAATGTCTGGATCCCCTCCTAGGGTCCCGTCATCTAAAAACCATACATTAAATTTAGAATTTACTTGCCGAATTATGGGGTGTATTGCTAAACTAAAAATGACTGGTCCAAGAGGGTCACCTTGTTGACACCCAACTGCTGATTCCAATAGCTTATCCTGATATAATAATTTTGTGGGGTACCTGTAACATTGCCAAAGAAATTTAAAAATTTTAGGGGTTTCTAATTTTGCTTGTGCCAACAAAGTGTCCCTATTCACTGAATTGAAGGCGTTTTTAAGTCAACCTTCAAAATGACCTCTCCATCACCACTTCCAAGGTACGTAGAAAGGGCATGTATAGAAGCCTCACAACCCCCTTTGGAACCAAAACCTAGTTGGAGGGGTTGGAATTTTTCCGATAGCTCCCTGCTGTAAAATTTACAGCATATCTTGGCTGCTATACGCCGATATGTGCAACCCACGGCAAAGGGACGTATGCCACCATCCCTCTTGTTAAGGGCGCACAAGTTCGCCCCATACAAGATGTCAACGATGGCGTCGTCCACATTACCGGAGAGCATCATATTTATTAGCGCAGTCAACTCCCTCAGAAGTGTACCGCCAGCCACCCCAGCACTGGCACACACAAGGTCTTTCAGGTGCTGGGGCGTCAGTGCATCGAGGCCCCCGGCCGAGCCACTCCGGAAGGAGCCAACCGCTGCTAACCCGTCCTTGGCTGTGGTGATCAGATGTTCTGATTCCCTGTCGGGAGCTTCAGGGAAGGAGAGATCATTAATAGGCGCTGGATGCTTGCTCTTCAGACCCGCAAGCGTGTCTGGAGAGCAAGGCGCCACCACATCGCTACTGAAAAGGAGTCTAGAAGCGCCCCGTATATCGCCCTCCCTTAATTTAGATTCTACATATTGGTACAGCGACTTCTGCTTGTTAAACGTAAATTTTGAATCTAAAGAGTGTGCCGAAACTTGACAATTATATTTAATTTGGGATGTCAACGAATTTTGGCCTGCCTGATTTTTATCAACATGTAGAATCCTATAAGGGAAAGTCAGTAATTGCTCCCAGGCTGTTCTCGAGTTCTCCCTGACGACAAGACCAATACATTCCGCTAATTTTTTGGATACTGATGGTCTTGCCCCACGGGGAACTCTTTTCACAACCGGGATCGAATGTTTTAATTTTGATAGCGTTTGCCAAAAAGGAATTTGTGTGGTGTCTCCTAATACAGGTTGTCAAGATATTGTGGAGCCAGAAAGTGCATTTTGGGATTTATGTACTTTACCAAAATGCACTTTCAGGCCCCGCTTACCTTTGAAAAAGCGGTCCTGGGAGCAATCCGGACAGCGCACCAGATCAGTCAACGATGTGGTAGGTTGACTAGCACTCACGTCCACATCGCCAGTGCCATCACAACATTGCATTCGTTATATTTCTACCTATATATAATATTTACAAAAAAAAACACAAATATAAATTCACATTTTAACAATATTTACAAAACAAACTGTCACACTTTGTCAAGAACTGTCACGAAGGCAGAGATAATTATTAATAAACAATTTTTTTGATGGTTTTGTTGCTCGGCGGCGGCATAAAAACTCACGTGAAGAAGATGTGACTTGCTTGCTGGTGAAACCTGGGTGCGACCAAGGTAGCGACCAACATACGGTCGCTTACATTTACGAAGCGAGGCACGGCTGGCAGCTTGAGCGATTTGCGATTTTAATCCGCTTTACATATTTATACATTTAAAACAAAACCTCTTGTTCGACTACGAATGATCTTGAGTTAATAACACAGATAATGGTTTATAATCTCGTTCAGAGCAGACAGAAATAATTATTTTCTTAGTGAAATTATTCAGCACGCCGACATGTCATATTCAAAGAAACCGTGTGCGATATTGAACTGAGTTCCAAGTTTAGATAACTCTATAGTTGTGATAATTAAGAGTGCCGATCCCTTGTTCGCTCTCCCTTACCCTATTACTTACTCCTACAATTTATTTTCCCATCCCAAAGGGTGGAAACGCATTTGTGACTCCTCTGGTGTTGCTTGTGTCTATGCGCGACGGTAATCATATCCCATCAGGCGATCCGCCTGATCATTTGCCGCCTATTACATAAAAATGTCTTGATAAAAATGTTACAATAAAAAATTATAGAGAATCAAACACTTGCAAACAACTCAAATACATCAATATTTTTACGATACTCGTTCAACAACCCATAAAAGACAAAATATACCCCAACAATAAGCAATAAGACAGTTAATCATACATTAGGATAATTCATGAAAGTTAGGGCCAGTTTCACCACTGTCCAGTAAGTTCCGGATAAATAACTTGGCAGATAAATTCATACAATCGTTCCAATATTTAATTTATTTGGAAGATTAAGCTTAGCTTAAGGTGGTAAAACAGGCCTAATAATTATATTTATTTGTTTTTAAACTTTCATGGTCATCACTTTTACTTCTAAACTGTCATTTTTCAGCAGTACTTTTAAATTGTCTTTTGGGATATATAAATCATCCTTGTTACGAGTATGCGATATTTTGGCACTGTTGCAAGCACTATGATCATGGATGTAATGAAGCATTATCTATTTCTACTACACGACAGCGACAGAAATAAACTTTACAGAACCTAAGTTTATAAAGACAATTTCACGTCATATCACGACTTTGATATGAACTATTTTCTTCCTTTCCTAGCGACGAGATCTGTCATTCAAATAAGTTTAAGACTAGATTTTCGGTTTCACTCTAGACATTTTATTAATTTTACACAACTGCGTGAAAACCGATTGTATCTTACCACTTTAACAATTACTTATGGTTAGCTTGGTTGGCATTGGAAGTTTATACAAATAACTAGACTTCGCCCACGGCTCCGCCCGCGTGGGACGTTTTTCTCCCTTAGGATGCGAAAATGCTATCTTAATGCATCCTAAGGTCACATACAATTTAACGGTAGTAGAGCCTTGCTGATTTTAGCTGAATGGGCCAGCTCGTCCGGGGAAGTACTACCCTCTCACAGAAAATCGACGTAAAGTAACAGTACATAAACTGTTGCGTTTCGTTCGGTGAGTGAGAGTGCCGGAGGCCCTATGTATTCCTTCTCCGTCCTCATCCTATCCGCTTTTCCAACCCCAAAGGGTGGCAACGCATTTGTGACTCCTGTGGTGTTGCTTGTGTCCATGACGGGTGGTAATTGCTTAGGCGATCCTTCTGCTCGTTTGCCACCTATTATATAAAAAAAACATCCCAAACAGCCCCTTACGCCCAGTAATTTCGGTTGTGCTTAGTCTGACAGTTAGTAACGCAAGAGTTTATTTAAGTATATTCATTAAAACACCCCTTATAGTCTGGCAATGAAAAGTCCCAGAGAGTTGGTCCAAGTTTGAGCAGTAATAAATTACTTTCGATGTTTCCGTCCGTTCGCATCCGATTCATTAGTACCCAAAGCTTGGATTAGGCCCGCTGAATTATTATTTTTTTGCCGTGAATCGTACGTGGAAAAGGGAAACAGCCAATTGAGTAACATAACAACGTAACAATTTAAAAATCCTTTTCTATACAATGGAGTTTTTAATCATCAGCCCTTTATACTGTCCCACTGCTGGGTAGGCCATAGTCCACCACGCTGGCCAAGTGCGGGTTGGAAGACTTTACATGTCTTTCGAGAACATTATGGGTAACTCTCAGACATGCAGGTTTTCTCATGATGTTTTCTTTCACCGATAAGCAAGCGATAATTACCAATTTAATACGCACTTGACTTCGAAAAGTCATTGGTGCGCGCCATGGATTCGAACCCGAGAGCCTCTGCGTAGCAGTCCGTCGGTCTCTCTACTCGGCTATCGCAGCTTGCAAATTCGAGTATTTAATGCTTTTAACTATTTAAAGCTTCCTTAAAAAATGATTATTTAATATAAGTATAATAATTACTTTATTGTCTACGCAGTAGCAGTAGGGTGTAGCAATATACCTCTGCTTTTCGGGGATATAGGCGTGAGACTATGTATGTATTTGTTTTTTTTTGTAAAAAAGCACAAAACGTTTTTATCCGCATAATTATATTTGCGCTAATATACGATTGATGAATTTCTGAATGACACAAATGTTTGTACATTGTAGCTTTTATAATCATTATACTTAATAATTTACCATTGGATAATAATTTTCTATAATTCATGTAATTCTATTTATTTTGTGATAATGACTTTTATAATTGAAATAATATGTATGACACAATTTTAATTATTTAACACTCAAATGATTGATTACAATTTAGATTCTAATTTATCAATAATATATTTGTATGGCCATGGCAAAACATAGTGAAACTATAAACCGACAACACCAATCATGTACCTATGTTTTACAAATAAATAATAATTTCATTTCATTTCATTTGTCAGCAATAACTTCAACTTTAATACAAGTAAAATAATTCCAGTATAGCTTATATTAATATGCAGCTGTTGCTCTAACTTGGAGCTACAATGACATTATGCTGAGTGGGAACCATTCCTGAAAATAGGCTGTATTACCTGTGTCTATCCAAACCACAACCGTTTTTGAATGGTTGTTTTACAAACCTACATATCATAATATTAGTAGGGATGAATACGCGAAATCTGGCGAATAAAATAAACATTTCAAGAATTTTGAGTACTGTTCTGATGAGAGTTGAAATAAAACACAATAATACAGTTGAATGTTTATATACAGTGTTCTTTATACATATTTTAAAAACTAAATAAAAAATATTTAGCCTTAACTTTTAGTTGAGCCATAGCTAACGACAATACTTACTAGCCTCGGTAACAATGTGTCGTTTGTTGGAATTAACCTTATCATTAGCAATAATTAGGGTTTACTTACAAGTTTATGTTCTCATAAAATTTTAGAGATAATGCAAAAAAAGTTGCTACTTACCTGAAGAAATAAAAATAATGGAAGGAAGTTCGATATTTTTAGCCACATCTACACTTACAGTTATTCCGATCAAAGGCTATCGATTTTTAGCGTTCCGTAGTAAAAGGATGCCTAAGGTAATTAATGCTCTACGGTCCATTTGTTCTTCCAAATATTAGCAGGCTGTAGTTGTAGTTTTAATTCAAGAATGTTTGTATTCATCATTAATAGTTTAACTCTCTGCCTATTAAGGAAGAGTGCTGAATTTTCACAGACCTTTTTGTTATATTCTCCGTAGGTATTATAACAAACACTTAAAAAACATAATGAAGTGTTCTGAAATATGATCGTTATGCTATTTACAAAAAGTATATAAAAAGTAGCTTTTACAAAAATATAGCTTGTATTATAGTAAGTATCCCTTAAAGACAGGTTTTTATATATTCTCAAGTTTAAATGTTCTTTTCAACAAAGTACTGTATTCATCCTAGTAACTTGGTATTTATTCCGTAGAGTAGCACACTCTACGGAATAACTCATTCAACGTCCAATCAGTCCTACGATAGACTCACGTAAGGGACTACCAATCTGTCTCTTTCGTGAACCTATTGTGAGGACGTATATCGTTCGACGAGGCTTTTTATACTCTTTAATTAGTTCCCGAAACACACGTCAGAGGCAGCACTCGCTTAAGAATACAAAACGTACCAACAGCTGGCGTCATTCTTAATTTGAATACTTCAAGTAAAACAATTGAAACATTCAAGCTTAAATTTTTATTATTTGATGTTTAACCCTGTCCTATTTATATATACATTTATCATTAACAAAATACAATAATATATTTATTTATTACCTTACTTGTATTTTATACCTTCTTTGAATAGGACTAGAAAAGTAAAATACAGAGTAACTATCTTCAAACGACTTTTTAAAGCGAATATATTATTTTTACGATTTCTTATGTATATCTTATTGTTATACTTATTCGTTATTCTAAATAGTAAGTTTTATTTTAAAATCAGCAGTGTTCTTCTGTAACGTTACAAACCTGGAGACCTTCAAGAGCATTTAGTTTCGAAAAATTCCGGGAGATGGCGTTACGAGTCATTTTAAGTTTATATTTGACTTTAAAGTTTTTGAATTTTTTAATTTACATGCAATTTGACTTGTATTTATTAAACAAGACCAATTCTACTAATTGTTTGAATGTTTTGATAAGTGTTTTTGAAATACCTGTAGCCAAAACTGTAGCCAAGCTAAGATACTAGCACTGTAGTGTGTATTACTCAACGAACATTACTTTTACTAGGCTGCTGGAACGAAAATATTTTGATTTATTCCATAATTATTTTAATATCTTTCCTTTATACTTCTTGAAATTTATCTTGTACTTTCTTTTTATTTTACAGGAACTTGAAAGAAAGGTACGTGTCACATGTACTGAGATAATTTTGTGATAAACATTATTGTTGTTATTTAATCTAATTTAGAGCCTTTACTGAGCTGCAGGTCGTGCATTCAATACCCACCCAAAACCAATATTTGTGTGATAAGCACGATTGTTTTGTTTAGTGTATTCGGGTTTATTAGCTTTAATATGCATGTGTGTAAAGAATAATGTTTATTTTTTGTTTTCTTTTTAAAAAGACAATTCCCGCAATTGGAATAAATCCTGTGTCGCGGGGGACTTTACAAACATGCAACTAACGGACACAATAAACACCCAGACTCGAATCAACATTTTATGGATCACACAAAGTGTTGTCTCGTGTGGGAATCGAACCCTGGGTGCAGTGTCAAACGGCGAGGTGGCGCTTAAACCACTACGTCAACCGTGCAGTCATAATTATAATATCTTAGTATGTTTATCAGTTTTCTGATTGCCGTAATACAAGGCTCTGGTTTGAGATCAGATGGCATTCCGGTAGCAGAAGTAGCCTGTAGTACATAAGCTGAAACCTTTTGCTGCAGCTTAGATTAAAGAGAACGGCAGAGAATTATCGTTAACATATTGAATAAGCTCATTTTTGTATTTCAATAACTTACATAAGATTTGATTTTCTTTCCCTGATGGCATTATTTATAATTACGTAAGTTAAAATAAGCATTAAATTTTCAAGAGAATGCTGTAAATACACAAAATATTTCGCTCACAGTCAAAAAACATTTTTTGTTATTTAGTTGAGCTTTAAAAGATATGGTTTATCATTGTGTCTGGGTATCGCTTATGCAAATTTCATAGAGATAAAGCCTTGTAGTCTTTTTTCCTTTACAAAATACATAGTACTCGGATTATTATTATTATTTTGTACGATTCTCTGAAAGCCTTCGTATCGGCATAGATTTTTGTACAATAATAAAAATCTGGCGAAAATATAATCTGATAATATTATTCTTAAAGGTAACTTTTCCCATTTCCCTGCTATATTTCAGGTCTTCATAACCACACGTTATGACCTGTGACATATATGATTGATAATCTCTAGGATTCATTGCCCTTCATCAAGAAAGTACAAATATATTCTTATATATTTATTTTCTTAGATTTAACGTACTAATGTTCTGCCGAGCAACATATTCACAAGAACTGCGGTGACTTCTGGTATCTGTGGTCTTTCCAGACATTATCTCTGAAGGAGGAGTTCCTGTTCTGTCTGCCATACTGCATGCTTGGCGTGCCGCACCTGCCAAGCTGGTTGTTACTGCTCCTGAACGTGACCGTAGTGCACGTTCGCATGCTAGACGTGTTGGATTTTTGATGTAAGCCTTGCATCTGAAATTGGAAAAAAAGGTTTAAAAAATATGTGAGCGTCTTCAAATAGGTACTAAATGTAAGGATAGGGAATAGGTAGATATGAATGAAGAGGGCTATTAAGTAATGTAAGTTTCTTTTTTAAAGACGTTTAACGCATTTCTGAACTAAAAGTTAATTCAATGCCTATTTGAAAAGTAAGCACAGCCTACATTTTCATGGATTGTTTTCTAAAAAAATATAGGTACGAATGGTAAAGCTACGGAGATGTTTTCCAGCACCCTAACATGGAAAATGGATAAAAACATATATTAAAACATATTTATTTTTAAACTTTAGCTTACAACATAATTTGTACAAGTCAAAATCCTATTCAAAATTATGCCAAATGGAGAAAATATAACAGATGCTGAAAAAAAACGCATTTTATTTAGCTCTCTAATCAAGAAATTTTAATGGCCCGATGGTAGAAAAAAAAATATTTACATTAAATACCAATTCATATTTCACAAATTTCGTTCTTATGTCCGAATTAAAGATCTCTTAAATAATAATGAAGTTTTAATGCGTATGAAATTAGAATAAATAAGTATTAATTTCGAATTTGTTTAACATGTTTTGATATAACTAATTAAACAGTTAGAGTACTTAAACGCTCTTTTGACAGATAT
The DNA here is from genome assembly GCA_944739405.2 of Euclidia mi. Taxonomy (NCBI): domain Eukaryota; kingdom Metazoa; phylum Arthropoda; class Insecta; order Lepidoptera; family Erebidae; genus Euclidia; species Euclidia mi. Next base: position 91,665,274 of record OX123188.2, read on the forward strand.
TGCTTTAATTTACTCAACTTTGCACAATTTACTAAAATTTATAAAAGTTTTGAAAGGTAATCACGGCAATAAAAAAGGAATTTGCAATGTATTAGTAATGTTTTACCATGGCTATAGTAAAGCTCACGTTTTGGCTTTCTCGGTTATCAATTTAATAATTATATTTGTGTTTTATTAGTCCGTCCGTTCAGCCTATGCCGCTTTAAATTATCATCGTTACGAATATTTAGTGTTATGGTTAACTTTTTATATTGGAATCATGAAATTGGATGTGTTATCTGAAGATTATCTACTGTCTTCATGGTTCTAAAAATGTCACTTTAAGGTGATAATATTAAATTTATGTTTGGGCTAGACTTTGCCTTATGTAATCCATGCAACGAAATGTTTTTTAAGTATATTTATATAGTGGTGCCACAACATATACCTAATGGATTTGCTCAGTTTTATTGTTATGAATGCGTGCGAACAATACATATAGAATAGAAAGGATCATAACAATATAAAGGTTTAATAAATTGCTGAAGAACTACTTTCAAAGAATAATATATAATTTTATACACGATGCAAAATAACAATATTTAAAAAATAATCGCACTACAGACGTTGAAACACAGACAGACTACAAGAGGATGAATGAATAAATCATCAATAAAATTTACGATTAGGTACGGTAGATTATTACGGTAGGTAGATTTCGTATTTAAGCTTTGAAATAGAATGTAGATACTGATACTTATAAAAGTACGTAAATGAATTTTTTTAATAGAATTGAATTAATCTGAATGAAAGCCTTAGAATGACTATTTATTTTTGTTTCTACTTGATATATTAATCGTTAATCCTTACCGAATATTCCTCATGACAGGCTTTCTGATACGCGAAAGAAAATGTTTGAAAGACATAATAATATTTTTCTTACTAAGTAATACTCGAATAAAGAAGCACTATATCGAACTAGATATTGGTGACAAAAACTAGCTTGTTAAATTAAAAATGATAGCCATGTAATGTGAACAAATGTGAGATGTAGAATAATATAAATAGCCAAATACACAAAAAATTTTTTTTTTCTGAATAGTAGGGTCTGATTCTAATAGGTATGGTATTAATTTAACATGCAATTCTAAGTACTTTTTTTAAGTAATTTAAATTACGAAATTAGTAAGAAAATCAAAATTGTTCTTATGCAAATAATATTAATCCAAGATTATTTTGTTAGTTAGATAAATAAGTTGATTTTCTATGATTTTACTGTGGTTTTCTGTAAACTTACATGGAAATGAGTACTAGAGTGTATGTTACCCGCATCGTGGCAGATCAGCTTGCGTAAAGAGCGACGGAAGTTGCGCGTCATCAGGCAGTACACTATTGGGTTGATCGCTGAGTTTGTGTGACCTGGAACAGCCAAATAAAATAAATTTACAATTAATATACTAGAGGACGACCGAAGCTATACCGGCACATTATTTTTCACAATTTCTTCCCGATCCCGAACCTCGGGAAAACCTTTGAATCCTTACGGTTCCAAGAAATATATGTACCTACATGAAAAATTTCAGCTTTCTTGAGCCCAATAAACTTGTTTGTGCGTTTACTAACAGTCGGTAATGGAAGAATCTTATATTAACAGAATCCAATTATTAATGCCTTCAACGTTTAACGTTGTGTGCATGGACTTAGGAAGGCATATGTTCCACACTAATCCAATGACATCAGCTTACGATATTTCGACTGTCTTACGGTCAGTCCCAATGTACAATAGAGTTAGTTGTTACATTTTGTATGGAGCTTATGTCAAATATGCATCTGTAATCTTCAAATCCATGGATATATCATACATTGACTTCAGCGGTTAGCTAATACGATCACTTGTCTTCGTTAAATACACCTAAGCTTCTGCCTTACCTTCACACATACACACATGCATGGTAGATAGTTAAGCGGCTCTTGCTTTAGACATCACCTCGTTCAAAGGCATAATTAGCATACCACACCGACTACAAGTTCATTAGTGTACCTTACTATACATATTCTATTCAAGGAAATGTGACTGAAATCTTTGTAAGGTTTTGTTGACAAAATTTGATGTAACCTCAAAGAAAATTCAAAAGTAAGTGATAAAAAGAGAAAACGTATTTTTTTATTTAACTCCTTACAAGTTGGTACAATCACATACATGCATACATATGCCCACGCCATTTCCCGTCGGGGTAGGCAAAGACAACAGAACGCCACTTGCTTCTATCCTTATAAACCTTGTGAGACACATCACTGATATAAAAAAAAAAAAAAATCGGGCAAGTGCGAGTCTGATTCGCGCACCGAGGGTTCAGTACGCATTTTACCTTATTTGAGGTTGAATTACGCTAGTCCTCTAAATCTGTATGAGCGCCCATACAACTAAGAGGACTACCTTCAATGGAGTCTACTATGTATGTATGGGGACACCCTTAAATTTTCCACTTTTTTATTTTTTGTAATTTTTCCTTTACTTGTGCTGCAAGACCCTGCTTTTGGCCAAATTTCGTGATTCTAGTTCAACGGGAACTACCGTATAGGTTTTCGACCCAAAACCTATAGGGTACTTACGGTTGACCTAGAATTGTAAATTTTGGTCAAAACCAAGGTCTTACAGCACAAGTAAAGGAAAAATTCCAAAAATTAAAAAAAGTTGAAAATTAAGGTTAATTTTGGTACTTACAAGTTTTCGCAAAAATCTAATTTTGACCATATCTTTTTATTAGGTTGACCCAGGATCCTGATTTCCATACACCTAATAGCAACCATAGACCTCAGTATCTGGTATAAATTTCAATTTGCTAGGTCCATCCGTTCCTGAGAAAATCGGTGGTGACACACGGACAGACAGACAGACAGACAGACAGACAGACGGACAAGAAAGTGATCTTATAAGGGTTCCTTTTTTTACCTTGAGGTACGGAACCCTAAAAAACAAATAAATCGAAAGATAATTTTAAAAACTGAATTATCTACAATTAAAGTAATAAAAATAAAAATCAGAAAACGAATAATGCAAATTCGATAAAAACAAATCAGATCTCAGTTATTAAAGTCTGTGCATTTTCCATTTCATTTTATTTAGAATTCACATTCCGTTGATAATAGGATTCCTGCAGCGCTGTGTCATGTGACTCAATACTAATTCTATATCTATAATGTCGTCAATTCATGCTTATGAATAATCCGCTTTGCAATCAATGAAACACCGCTAATGATCACGGCATATTTTAATAATTAGTGTTGCGTTAAATTATGTTTTCACTCGTATGCAGTGTAAAATTTTACAGTCATTATTTACGGCCGGTTACAATACCATTTTATCAGACATACCTATTTTGTATGGTGCTCATGTCAAATAAGAATCTAATAGCCAAATCCATGGATAAATCGAATATTACCAGCAGACATTTAGACAGTATCATGTTAATAATGTTTTAGTTAAAATTTTAGAATATTCTTGGCTAGATAAATAAGTCTAATGGTATAGTTTGCTTAAAAGTTACATTAAACTTCTGATTAAATTAGAATAGCTTTCGATCTATATTTTAATAGTGCTACACTTATTAAATGCCCATTATGTATTTAACAGAACTCACAAGATTTATTTAAGAAGTATAAAGCTAATAAACAGTTTGGCTAGAAAATTAAGCTTGCAAAGTATTTAAACTACGCTTTAACAAAGACTTATACAATTGCTCATAAGCAATGGGAAATGTTTTTTCATGCCCCAGTATGGTGATTTAAAAAAAAAACATCTTATACCTAGTAGTTGTATAGCAGAATGAGAAAGGTTTAAACGTTTAATAAAATAAGCCGTAGAAAACGAATAGACATGATATTCAATTATGAAACCCGTGAGCCAATAAAGGTAGCAATTTAACCATGGCAAGGGCCAGATTCTACACACAAAGTCAAATTAATATTGTTTCAAATAGCCCGTCGTTTGCAAATAGGAAGGAATTTCTTTTGTCCCTATAATTACATTATTTGTGGTTTGTTAGGACCAGAACTATAGTCATATCGTAAAATGAAATGCCGCATTAAGTAGATGTTCACTTCTAATTTGTAGTACCTAGTGAAATTAAATCTCAAACTGTCTGAATCTCTTATCATCATGTAAGGTTGGCTTATTATACAAATTTGTTAAACATCAAGTCATCAATCTAAGTTAGGTTAATTAATTCTAATTAGGGCTTCGTTTGTCTTGTATTAGAAAAGAGATAGTAATATTTCATGACTTAGTCCAGTGTATATTTAAGAGCACTTTGTGACAGCTGGAGCCAATGGCTTAACGTGCTCTCTGACGTACGGAGAGATTATTAAGGCGCTGTTATACCTCAGAAGCCGTGAAACACCTAATTTTTCGTCGCGCAGCTAGCCATAACGGTACATATTACAAACTAGCAAAAAATAGAGCTTAAATTCAAAAGTCTGAACAAAAGACTTTTGAAAGAATTTTTCATGTATGTATAATAGAATCACGGTAAAAAAAACACAAAAATGAGGCAGAAAATAATCTTTCGTCTCAATGTTTGCAATATTTTGATCGTAAGCTGTCATATTTTATTTGATAATATTGTAGGAAACCTAATGAACTAAAGAATTAGCCTATTTATTTTCATATTACACGTGTATATTTTGTAAAATTAAATAATATCTGCTAAACGTCTATGATTTTGACGCTCGGTAGATCCCATCAATATCAAACGCTTCGGCAATTTAAACCTTATAAGCGGTGTATTGAGTGTCAGTTGCTAGTTTACGCCCCGCCCAGACCTCATCATTCGGCTATGAGCCCTGTGAGAGATAGGTCATGTCGCTTGCGTCTCCGCTGCACGAAATTTTACGTAAACCTGTTTGTTATTGCAATACGCCGATAAGAGTTCGTAATTTCATGTTTTATGTTATAAACTGAATACGTTGACTCAAATAGGCTTTTCATGTGACTATGGGCACATATAATTAGGACCTAAGTTTATATTCTTGTTGCGTTTAATGTGTTATTGTTTCTGTGATTATAAATATATAATTAGAAGAATAAAATATGGACAATTAGAGAAATAAAGTTCCACGAAGGATTTGTACAAGAAAGCGTCTTAATAAAATAGAAATTCATCCATGGCCAAGTGATTATGAAATGTGTAACATTTTTACACAAATTATTTTCAGAGTCTTTTATAACTGACTATGTTATAGATTATCGATTATGCATAATATAATTATATAAATTATTCTCACAATACATAGCTGCCACAGTTTTCAATATTTGAAAGAGTAATAACATAAAATCGAATCATTTTATGTACCTATATTGCAAATTCATTAGCTTGTCAGAGCGCCTGGAGCGCTAAGATTCCGCCACGGCGAACAATAAACAGCGCTAATATGGCGCTCCACAGTCCGCACACAAGCGGTAACGAATGTTGTATTATTGTGTTGTGAACATAAACCTATTTGGGTACAGCGGGTAAAACTTTGATTATTCATAAACTATAAGGTATGTCTCAGTACATCTAATATCTTTTTAATTTCTAAAATCAATCATTTATAAGTAAGAAGGTGACTTCTCTGTTTGCTATAACACAAGTTATAGTATTTTTTTAATAATAAAGTACCTAACTAATTATCTTTATTGTAATTACAGTGAAGTTAAAGATAACAGTACTGCAACGTCCTAAACACATTTGACTGCAGTAATTCCTAACACGATTTGTTCAAGAGCTAGCCAAGAATTGCCAAACATTTATTTTTAACAAATTTGACTCAATCCCTAGTGATAAGCAAAAATTACAAGAGGGATATCAGTGACTAGTTCAAATTGCGTAAGAATATGTTGACAGATTCAAATTTTGGTATAGTGGTAAAAAGAAGAGATAATAGCAGTAAAGCCAACTTAGTAAAAAATATTTTGTACAAATAAAATATTTGCAATGTAAATGCAGTTGCGCATGGAGTCTAAAATGAACAACTGGCTTTGCAACAACTGGCGAAGCAAGAATATGTAACAATCGAGCCTTGTCGATTATCCGTTTATTGGTGCCACGCCAGGTGGATTAATAGGTCAAACACGATTGTGGAAATTTAATGTTCTATAGTTGCCTATAAGAATGGCCTGGAGAATAGTATATGAGCAAATAAAATACAAATATGGAAACATGATAAAAAAGTAAACTGACTAGTCTAAACAAATATTGTAATTGTTATTACCAAATTCAGGAGCAACGCCACGTTACACGCAAACAAAAATGTTTATTCGCTGTGTGGAGTGGCGAAAGTATACCACTAAAAATAGCAATTATAGAAAGAGATAATGTTTTCGTGGAGACGAAACTGAAAGAAAAGCTTGTTGCGTTTTATATGAATTGGTCAGTTGTCTGAAATTGTTGAGTCTCATCAAGCTCAAGGAATGGCATTGCGAGACCACGGAGAGGAAAATGTTTCATCAGTGCTTGAAGTTTCTACGATACCAAGCCGTAAAAGGAAAGTAAATGAAAATGTGCCTCGTGAACAACAGCAAATAATAAGTATTGAAGCCTCATCACCTCACACCTTTAACTTTTGATGAGAATAATGAAAACCTGCCGGGTTGTAGAAGACTGCTAACTTTTGATGAGCTGTAAACTTTGTATTTCGTTAGTAAATGATAAATAAATATAAATAAATATCTTTTAATATTTATTTTCTTTGAAACAACACATATTTTAAGCGAAGGAATTTTTTTATATTTTTCCATACAAACATGTATGAGGAGAGCTAACGAAAAAGCAGTTACACAAATTTTAATTCTATAATTTTCAAAACGACATAGTAGTATCTCATGAATAAGGTATATCCACATATATTTTTTTATTTTTCATCTATTTTGAAAAATAATAATGGGTTGGGTTTCGAAACGAGTCGCCTGAATTTGAGGGTATTGGTGGTGTAGGAGGCTGAAGGGAGTTAGTTTTAATCCCCTAAAAGTAATTTTGGCTGCCGGAGTTGCGTCTAAATATTTTTAAACAATTTCTAAAAATTCTTTAATACTTCGGAAATTATGCATAACGGAACGTAGTTTTTATACTTTAGTACAGTTTTACAAATGTCATTATTAGGTTTAACGTGAAAAACGTGAAACCCTCCATCTTGGAATGATCCTATTGACAGCTAATGTCAAATTTGTGCGTCATTGCTTTCGAGTGCCTAGGGTTAGGTGCGACTGTAATAAGTAACTAAATAGGTTATGTTAGGTTCTGTTTTGACCCTTAATCCGAAAATCCTGCGAAGCAGGGCTCTGTCAACCTTGGTTTATTAAACTAGTGTGAAGAATGTGGATGTTGGCAGTGCCATACACACCGATGTTGGGAGATTTTTTACAGACGAAACCAAGTATTTCCGGCAAGTGAAAATGGTGAGGAGAGGTTCCGAGACCTTTCCTCCTACCACTCCTCCCAATCACTCACAACCCCTAAAAATCCTAACCAAAACCTTTACCATAATAATTATACCTATAATAACAATAAAACATCCATAAATAAATAAAATAAATCAACTTTTACTAAACTTCAACTATCGCGTAACTCGCTTTAGTTGAGATACGGCTTTTGCGCTCAGTAGGCCAGTATTGTAGGTTTTAGGGTACAGTAGCCAAAAATTGTAAAAACGGAATCCAGAGATTCGCCATGTCTGTCTATCTGCCCGCCCGTATGTCACGGCCAATTTATTGCAAAACAGATTTGAAAACTGGCAGTAATAGAATTAGATGTAGGTATTTTATGAACCGCTTCACCATTTTTATACAAATACAAAACAAAAATAATAAGGGCCTCTCCATACATGGAACTGACTTAATTATTTTTGTCATCTTACGGCAAGTAGGACTACTTTCGTCAACTATTAATACCTAGAACGTCTAATGTAAACCAGTTTTGCTCATGGCTCCACTGAGAACAAAACGTGCGCTATGCCTATATTGTACAAACAGATTAATTTATGTAATATAAATTTTAATATCAGTAACTCAATTCAAAACTAAAACGTTTTGCTAAAACGTTTTGCCAGAATACGGCCGCACGCGACGAGAATGAAGGGGGGCGCCCCGCGGTAGACGGAGCTAAGCGCCCTTCACCTCCTCTGCTTCACCCCCTCATTTACCATAACAGTCGCTTAGGACAGCGCCTTAACAATTTAATATGCATATTATTTAACATAGCTTCGAACATTCAGTGGTGCGCGTCGTATGTACGTCGTATCGCTGCTCAGTATTGCAGTCCAGCGGTATCTCCACTAGGCGATTATTGCCTACTATTCCTCATATTTTCTGAATCCGAGATATTGCAAAGTTTCACCAAAACGTTTGATTTAGAAGTTTGCCCATCCACAAGTTGTAAGTATTCGCAACAATATTCGCAAACACAAATTTTCGCATTTATTATAAAATAAGACGAAATATGGGAGATAGAACTTCTGTATGTTTCGACTCCTGTCTTCATTGCTCAGGATACTAAAAATATTACAAGTGATTCAAAGATCAAACTTAACCCTTTTGCAAATATTGAATCATAGTCAAGTATCCGTGTGTTGCACACCTTTTCAAAGGTAATGGTGAAGATATTTCTTTGGTCGGCGATCCAACTAAAGCTTTATGTCTTTATGTGTAAGACATCCTTTGGATACTTCTTTGATTTGAAAGAAAGTTTCAGCAATGATGCTATGTTTACTCTCATTACAATGTAAACATTTCCTGATTTCAAACATATCTTGCTAATTTACATATCAAATAGATAAGGCATTTATATCAATTGGAAAAGTTACTAGAAGCCTTGGATAGTATCAATCTTTATGTCTTTGTATGTTTATCCACAGCTAGCTGAGCCAGCGGTTCCACACGCGTTATTTATGGCTGGCGCTACACACCTCTAAGCGTGATGTTATTGTATAGCTTATTTTTGCTAATACACATTTTAAAATCTATCCAGTAGTTCCTAATATCAGCACGTTAAGCCCAAGAAGCTACTCAGCTTTACAATATTGGTATAGATTACATTAAAATACCAAAGCATACAAACCAAGTAACAAAGTGTAGGGCAGCATGATGGAGACGGACTCCACGTTGACGGCGTTGACGTCTATGAGCAGCTGCAGTATGTTGTAGGGGAGCCAGCACAGCGCGAACAGTACCGCTAGCAGCAGCAGTATCCACGCCACGCGCTTACGCTCGCGGACGATGCGGAGACGCTGGAAATATATTCAACATTATAAATTAGTTGACATGTGGCAAAGTAGATATTCTGTCATATCTGGTTGGACCAATGAGCGGACCTCGGGCTCCAAGGCGTGTAAGTCTTGGATGCAACCGGGATAACGCTAGGGCGATGATGATGAAATAGGTGACATAGTTTTCTCTTCCATTAGTTATTGAGAAATAAATAAGTCAAAGTCAAAATCCATTATTCATTTGGGTCACGATATGACGCTTATGAACGTCAAAATAATAAATTTTAAAATAATTACTTAAAGATTCTACAATCACATTTACTGCCACGTTCGCAAAGCAAGGGCGTAGAACCATGAGAAAGAACGGGCACTCACGGTCACTCTTTTTCATCGTCAGGTATGTCATGCATAATACACATAATTTACATTTTGTAAGGTGCTGCAACTGTTACACCTTCTATATCACTTGTATATATTAATTGTACATAATAATACTCAAGCATAATACTTAATTTTAATTTTGATGTTCATTTAGTTAGCCTTCCCAGAATAGTCATGGTGAAACAGGAGCATTCACTTACATTATATATATCTAACTAGAGGACGCGAGCAGCTACGCCTGCAATTTTTTTAAATTTACCCATTTTGCCCGATCCCGTGGGAATTTCGGGAATTCCCTTCTTAGTGCACCCCTACGGTCCCAAGGAACACACATGCCAAATTTCAGCTTCCTGCGCCCAATAATTTCGGCTGTAGCGTGTCTGTCAGTCAGTCAGTAACGCAAGGATTTTATATATTAAGAAGAAGATAATGCAGGCAATCCGCGAAAGTGATCAAAACCATGATGGAAATGATGCAGTTAAATATTAAAATTTAATACCAGCCCGCAGGACCGTCATCGACCAGTCATCGCAAGTAGCACCCGTTCACGAGTATGACGCATGTGTCAGCCATCATCCCTCTCGCCATATAAGAGGGACAGGGATGACCCGACACACGAAGCCACCACAAGAAATTACATTTTAGTGAGCATGACGACCTCCGTATATGAACCGGCAGTAAGAAACAATCTATTCTTGTCTCTTAAAATACAGGATAGCCTAGTTTAAGAGGCAGGGTTACTATGATTATGTACAAAATTATAATTTTTTTGCAACACATTGTAATGCCTAGAATAAGTCTACCCACCAGTTATATCTACTTGTGTACACTTCTGTAACCATTTTGGTGAATAAATTTATTATTATTAAATTATTATATTGGTATACTGACCATAACCGCCAATTACTTCCATTTTCCAGATCGTTATTAATAACATAAATTAGTGGAACGCGTGAAGGAATGCAAATGTAGAAAGAATTATGTGCAGGTGACAAGTGAATAATGACATGAATAAAATATATGCCCGGTTGGACTTCAGTTCATAATTCACATAAATTAAATTTAAATTGAAGCACTTTTTTACACTTATCAGGGACGTGTTTCATGATAGGTACTTTCCTTGATTCAAAAAGTTTTTGTATGTTGCTGTCACGACTTATTCACCAACTCGACCCTGAGAATCTCGGCCACGTGGTCGATTCGGGAAAATTTAATATTAATATTTTTTTTATTATGCATCTCGACGAAACCGGTTGGTCTAGTTGCTGAAGTAATTGTTTCGTATCTTGTATTCGTCAACTCGACTGACATTGAAAATATAAGGCAGTTTTGTACAGTTAAATACAAAAGTGGTTTGTTTCCAAACAAATTTTAGTTTTTCGATGGGTAAAACGCGATCACCAATCCGCCCGAAAAGTGTGGCAATTACAACATAATATCCTCAATTGGGGGAGGTCTTTGTCCTGTAGTGGACGTCAAATAGGCTGAAATGGTAATGATGATGGGTAAAACAAAAACCTTTTTAGTCAAAATAACTACGTATATTTCAAAAATCAACATCGTATAGTTAAAAATAAGCTTAGCCTAATAGGAACCAACAATCGGTAGGTATCACAACATGTACAATTATTAAAGGATTTTACTTACAAACTACTTATACACTATTGCCTATATTATCACACAAATCATTTTAAAAATCACAGATCATTTTAAACATCACAGATCAATCAAAAATTACTTTTAAAAACACTTAACTAAATTAATGGCTAAAAGACTAGAAAATCACAGATTCACTGATAAATAATTTTAATCAACGTTATTTACTACAGATACAAAATGTTTGATTCAAAAAATTATAAGATAAGGCGTTCGATACATAGATCTATATTTATTTGTCCTTGTTCATATTATTCATTAATGGTTGTATATATATGTTCATCAATTTCTTGCGTGACTTTAAGCTTATTTGTTATGTTTGACCCTTTTTGGTATAAAACATTAAAGTAATGGTCTTCCTTTTGTAATATTGACAAAAATTGTGCAATACTTTTGGGTTTTGGTGAGTTAATTTTTTTGTTAATCGTAGAATGCCAACTTTCTACCATATTGGTTGTGCAGTGTTGCATGTTATAACAGCCCCATTTGTCGTAATAAAATGATTCTTCGTTTAACCACGTTTGGACAAAATAATCATTAAATGGGATTATATTTGGATCTTTTGGACATTGTGACATAATATATAACCAACCACTTTCGATATCTTGTTTAGGTAGATGCGCCAAAACAGTGCATCGTTTTATATGTTTTCTGGCAAATTTAGACTTGGTTAGGCCTAATTCGTCAGCTCTTTCCCACAAACATTTCGAGAAATGAAAATAACAGCCACTTATTTGTGATTAAGGGAATATTTCTCTAATTGCGGACATTGCCCCTTGCTCAAAGTCTAGTACAAATAACTTTGGATTAAATTGTGGAATCTGGCTTTTGATTAGGCGAAACAAGGTCTTGTAGATATTGTTTGTTTTATTTGGCAACAAGGCATATACCACTGGTATTATATTGTTATACATCTCATTGCTTCCTAAATCAATGTGCAAGGTGTACAATTGTAGGAAAGGCCTTAAACAACATTTAAATGTTCCATCACACATGTCGCACGAGTGATTGATTTCCACGTGGTAGCCGGGATCGATCACTCGCCGAGCAATTAAAGAGAGATAATTAGGTTGACTTACGGGAAATAAATAAAAATATCACCAGGAAAGTTTAAACTCGCGTTATAATTCCAGTTATTCGATGGCTTTAGTTATACAAAAAAAGAACTGACAATTAAGATTAACAGATGAGACAATTATCCAGGGCGTGGGCGACGTTGGCACTTCACAGGTCTTCGGATGATGGTAGTACTCAACTGGCGGTGCTGGCCGGAGGAAAAAGGACGAAGCCTCGTGTCCGCTGTATTTATAGGGCCGGCGCGGAGGGGCGCGAGGGAACGGCCCATTGCTGTGCGTCACTCGTAGCGAGGCTCGCGGCGCAGGAGCGCGATGTGACGTCACCCCCCCCCCCCCACCGTTAGGCCGGGATTTTCCCTAAGGAAAATTCCCTAGCCCAACGGGCGTAGCAGCCCTGAAGATACTCCCTGAAATTAGAGAAAACAAGGGCAGAGTACCTTGAACAAGTGACAACCCTATACGCTTATTAGGATACCTAAATAATAATGACCCACGCTTGCATTCTTCACGCGTACAACGGCAGTCTGAATTTGAACATAAACATTTATCATTCATAATTCATCACACATACCTACATGTAAATGCCGAGGCCAGTGTAATAGCCTAATATTAAAGGTAACAATCTATGGAGAAGCGCTTAGGGTAATTATTAGGTAATAATTATTTGTAGATATAAGAAACTTGATCTAGCCCTACGACTTATAAATCTTGGGTTCAGCCTTTGCCACTAGATAAGTAAACTTTTTGAATATAGTTAGGTATAACAACAGATTTTTCGTAAAGATGAACAAAAATAATACAAGCCGCTGACACAACCGGACCGCTCAATGTCAAAGGAAAGAAATTAATAAATATTTTGCTCTAATTAATAACTAGAACCCGACCAGTAACCACCTTTTGAATGTAAACAATGGTGAGTCATTAGTTAGGCATTTATTTATCGGCGCGTCGCTGAGTGAACGCGCGTGCGTCATAACGACAACTAGGTACGATCTAAATGGTAGGTACTATTCGACTGTTCCGAGCTCGCGACGCACGGTTAATAACCATGATCGTTTATAAAGTACCTATAATAACAATTTGATTATGGAATTTATACAGAATTAAGAATAACAACAGAACTTCAGAACAAGGCACGGCGAAAAACAATACGCCAATCAAGATGCATTTCAACAAATAGATTTGCGGAAAGAAAATACACATACGAGAATCGAACATGTATGCTCAGCTAATAGCGACCTTTTAACCACTGATCAATAGGGTAAAAAAAACAATATATTTAGTTTATGGTTAGTATTTTTAAAACAATGTTCAACATAACATTAGAGTACACAATTGCGCAGCAATTTGAAAAATAGTATTGAAAATATCAATTTATAGTAGGCACTACTACAAACGGTAATATAAATTAGAAACGTTCGTTTGAAAAAATTAAACAATGAATAGGTAGAAGGTATTCTTATTGTTGTTTTTATACTTTTATTATTCTTTGTAATTAATCAACTTTAAATCCTTGATGTGCCAATCGCCTAAAGGTTTTCCAGCCATGTCGTTAAGTTTGTATACTAGAGGTGATTTTTTTGAGGCAATCTTACATTTAATAAATTTAGGCGCCAATTTCTTGCTAAAGTATTTATCCTTATCACTAAGAAGAAACGTTCTGCACCAAACTATATCACCGACATTGAATTCTGCCTGTTTCCGGCGAAGATTATAAGATGAACAATTTCGTTGGTGGGCCGACAACAGAGCTGAATGTACCTTCTCGAAAATAGAAGATAAATAGCCTAAAGTTTCGGCATAGCCGTCCCGTGGTTCAAGCACCATATCGGAATTAAATTCCTTATCAATATACTGAGAACCACATGTTATGACCTCCCTACCAAAAACAAGGAAATTAGGAGAATAACCAGTAACCTCACTAACTGCGCAGTTAAGGGCGAATTGAACTTTAGTGATTAGAGTGTCCCAGATTCGATGATCAGATTCTATGAAAGTTGAAATAGCTGTCATAATGGTTTTGTTGTAACGTTCAACTGAGTTAACGTGGGGAGTATACAACGGTGTAAAATGCAAATTTGGAATTTTATATTTTGACAACATACTTTTAAGGGTTGCGCTAATAAATTGTTTACCGTTATCCAAAACAATAGTAGATGGAATTCCATGCACCAAAAATACATTTTCCTCAATAATTTTTGTTATCACTTCTGCAGTTGGCCGTTTAATGGGGAAAAGTAAACAATATTTAGAGAAACAACAACTGACCACAAATATAAAAGTGTTTTGTTTCCTGCTGGGAGGCAATGGACCAATCAAATCAATACTAATCGTCTGAAAGGGCTTTTGACATGATTTGGGTTTTCCCATTAGACCTAAATTTGGGTGATTTTGGTGTTTATGGGTGATACAAGGTTCACATGAACTGACGAATTTGACAACATCAGTGTACATACCAGGCCAAAAGTAATTAAGTGCGAGACGTTTGTATGTCTTAAAAATACCCAGATGTCCAGCAGTGGGCGAAGAATGATTCTCCCTTAGAATGTCATTTCTTTGGTCAGACGGAATAACCTCTTTCCATTGAAATTCTCTAGTGAGAGGGTTTAATGTTTTTTTAAAACAATACAATTTATTGTTTATTACTTGATAGTTAACAAAGGAAGTCGGAGAACTTAAACAGCCTTTATAGATATTTAAATACCAAGGATCATTAGTAGAAACTGGTAAATTCTGATTAGAATTAATATCTATATTTATATCATTAGCAATAGCAGAAATGGGTAAAGAGCGAGACAGAAAATCAGGTAAAACGTTATCGGAACCCCGACGATGAGGTATTTCGAAATTATAGGAAGATAAGCGAACTCCCCATCTGGCTAACCGGCCAGTAGGGTTATTTAAGGTCAAGAACCATTTCAAAGCAGCGTGATCTGTGTAAACAATAAACTTTTTACCATTTTCAACATAACAACGTCAGTGTTCTATAGCACATAGAACAGCCAGGGCTTCGCGCTCTGTGGCACTGTAATTTTTTTCTTGCTTAGTGAGTGATTTGCTATAGTACGCTATGACTCTTTCCTCACCATTAAACCTTTGACAGAGGATCGCGCCAAGTCCAAAATCGCTAGCATCTGAGTGTATTTCAAAAGGTTGCGAGTAGTCAGGACAAGCCAACACCGAGGAGGAAATCAAACAATTCTTTAGGTTATTAAACGCCTCATTAGCCTCTGTCGTTCAACAGAATGGAGGTGCGTTTTTACTTTGAGATGTTAACTTATTAAAGGGTGCAGCAATAGAGCTAAAATTCGGTATAAAACGCCTGTACCACGAGGCTGCGCCTAAAAAACGACGTACTTCTTTTCTATTAGAAGGAGTGGGATAATTTTTCATTGAATTTACTTTATCCGGATCAGGATGCAATCCACTAGAGTCGACAACATAGCCTAAATATTTTAGTTTATCTGTGAAAAATTGACATTTTTCGAGATTAATTGTTAAATTAGCGCTTTTTAGTTTATCTAGAATGCGTAATAAAAGAGTAATATGCTCGTTGAAACTGGAAGTGATACAGATTATGTCATCGATAAAACAGAAAACCTTATTTTCAAATTCTGGACCATAAAATAAAATATCAACTAATCGTTGTTGAGTAGCTGGCGCATTCGTAAGACCGAAGGGCATTCTTTTGAATTGAAATGTGCCACGCGTAGGAATATAAAAGGCTGTTTTACAACGGTCCTCTTCTTTAATTAATGTTTGCCAAAAAGATTTAGACAAATCTAAACTAGACAAGTATTTAGCATCTCTCAGATTATCTAAAATTTCCGAAATATAAGGCAAGCTATAAGCATCTTTTTTTGTAACGGGATTTAATTTACGACTGTCCAAACAGAAACGCAGTTCACCATTCTTCTTAGGGGTCAAAATGACAGGGTTTGACCACGGGCTTTCAGATCGTTCAACAACATCCTCTGAGAGCATGTCGTCAAGATGCTTTATTAAAATTCTTTGTTTATCGGGAGACATGCGATAAAATCTTTGCCGAATAGGGGGGCAATCACCTGTATCAATTGAATGAGAAATAATATTTGTGCAACCGAGACCCCGCTTCTCGTATGAAATATCGGTAAATTTAGAAATAATGTTGTCAGCGGTAGCTCTCTGGTCGACTGTAAGATGATCATAAGAATCAAGATGTGTAGGGGGAACTGCCTGCAACTCCATTACTTGAGCGTCAGACTTGTTCACAATCAAAACAGACTCTAATTTGTTAGGAAATATGCCAAAGCTTCGCCAAAAATCCATGCCAAGGATAAGGGAATTTTGAATCCCAGGTACAACATGAACTTCTAAGTTAATCAATTTATCCTGAAACTCAAAGGGTAGAAACACCGATCCCAAAGACTCAAATCGTTCGCCGCCAACTGTTATTAACCTTAAAGGTTTCGATTTATCCAAAACATCGTCTTTCAAAAATAAGTTATGCAAATTATTACCTAAAATTGTAACGCAAGATCCAGAATCTAAAAGACCACTGGTAGGTATTCCGTTTAATTTTAGGATAACGTTAGGTAAATATTCTACTTTAGAATTACGGATTGAGGATATATGATAGCTAATAAAGATTTTTTTTAAAAAGTCCAACCAATTATTCCACTCTGTTTTATTACAATTAGTTGTATAATTTGATTTTCCACAATCCTTGTTAACTAGTTTTTTGAAACTGTAGGGGTCGACTTAGATTTACAATTGGGGCAGTCTGACACCTTGAAACCCTTTGTACCGCACTTAAAACAGATTAGGTAGTGTGGTTGACGGCAATTACGTAATGAGTGCAAACTGCATCTACAACGCACGCAAAAAATTTTATTTATATTAGAAGTACTCGATACGGCGTTAACTTGTGGTACAGACTTGTATCTCGATGTATCAGCGACAGAGTTATATTTATTGAAGTGATTATGATTGTAAACATTTTTGTTTGAAGAAAAATTAGAAAACGGATACTTATACGCTAGATCAGGTGCTACAGTATTCTTTGAAACTTTAGGATGTTCAGAAAATTGCTTACTGCGACTTTGGTAATTTTCGAAAAGACGACGGCTTCTCCGAATCAGCGATAGGAGAACTAAGTCGCGAAAACAGACCGTGCATTTTTGCCACGTAAATAGTTATTGATTCGTTTTCGCCCTGTGAGCGCTGACGAATCTCCGTCATAAGCCGATAATCGTAGTTATACGGACTAAAATCTCGTTTCAAAAGTTCGCAAAGTTCTAACCAAGTCTTTACATTATTTTTAACAGAACGATACCAAACTAATGCGTCACCCGAAAATATTTCAAAAGCGAAAGACAACATCTTGTCGTGAGGAATAGATCTACAGGACATAAATTCATCAATTTTTTCAATAAAGGATCTTACACATGATTTACCGTTAAATTTGAATTTACCTAATTCCGAAAAAAGCTTACGGTCGTAATTATAGGAAGTGTTTCCCTCTGCCACTGAGCAATCCGACCGCGAATTACGTCTCGTGATTAATTGTAATTTCGCATATAAGTCATTAAATTTATTCCACACAGACTCAATTTTTTTAATATCAAGACTGCCGGTATCCACCCTATTCAGTCGATGAAAACAATGGTGCAGCACGGTTTCGACCTTCTGTTGAAGCTCGGAAGTATAGTTTGCTTCCAACATAGATAAGTGTTTAGTTGATCTTAATAGCGACTTTTCCACTTCTGTCACATCCTCCTCTGGTGGGAAGGGTGAAGATAATATATCCTCTGAGGGAGTTTTAACTGAAAGTTTAGCGATTTGTTTGCGGGGATCGTCAGGCTTTGAAACGCCTTGTATTGTGGTCTCATATTCTAATTACGCTTTAGTTAATAATGAGAAATTTATAATGTAAGCCATTATTACAAAACAATAATAAAAAATCTAAGTATTTACGCCGGCACTAGAAAAAAAAATTAAATATCGCCAGAAAATCGAATACCGTGCTAAAAAAAAGCTGAAATACACTAAATTATACAATGGTGTGATGATTGGTCAAGGAAGAAAAAATTTCTTAAAGGTCACTCAAAGGTTGAATCACAATATTTTTTCGCGAACACGTGGCTCGTTAGTTCAACGGCTAAGCGGTTAGAACCGGTTGGCGGCTCAACACGCTGCCCGCGGTGGAAACGTGATTTTAGACAGACGTTAATTAAATCACCGTTATGTTATTTACACAGTTAAATTGCTTATGGCCAACAAAAATAGATAGAAACTGTACCTGTACGCAAATTCACCACACCAGAATATCTGCACACACAGGAGAAAAATATACAAGAGAAAAAGAAATTATTTCACTCACCTGTAAAGTGCCAACTTACGTTTTAAAAGTTATATATATTATATTATTAAAAAAATTATTGGGCGCCAATGTCGCACGAGTGATTGATTTCCACGTGGTAGCCGGGATCGATCACTCTCCGAGCAATTAAAGAGAAATAATTAGGTTGACTTACGGGAAATAAATAAAAATATCACCAGGAAAGTTTAAACTCGCGTTATAATTCCAGTTATTCGATGGCTTAAGTTATACAAAAAAAGAACTGACAATTAAGATTAACAGATGAGACAATTATCCAGGGCGTGGGCGACGTTGGCACTTCACAGGTCTTCGGATGATGGTAGTACTCAACTGGCGGTGCTGGCCGGAGGAAAAAGGACGAAGCCTCGTGTCCGCTGTATTTATAGGGCCGGCGCGGAGGGGCGCGAGGGAACGGCCCATTGCTGTGCGTCACTCGTAGCGAGGCTCGCGGTGCAGGAGCGCGATGTGACGTCACACACAAAATGGTCAAATTAGGATGTGTTAATATTGTTTTGTAATTTTCATTAGCAAAAACTAGAATTCTGTTTGATTTGTAAATATAATCGGCTAGTAAAAAATCCTTAAATTTGACTGGCACCACAATTTCACTTATGGAATTAAAACAGACTTTTTTGACATCCAAAGATTTATTTCTCTTTCTATAAAGCTTATTCTTAATATTCACAAAATCAGGTATTTTTCTAATCAGATTAATTCCGCTGTCTTTGAGCTCCGCTACAGTTTCTCTTTACGCACTCGGCACAGATATAGTATAATCCGATTTAGTTTTAGTAATACACTTTGCAAATTGTATTTCTAATTCGTTAGATGTAAAATCAGGCTCACAATTGTGGCTATCCTCTCGTTTAATAGAATTATCACTGGAAATAATTAGCGTCGCTTTACAGGAGATCCTCTTTATACAAAACCAAACAATAGAACCATCTCTATTTTTCTTTTTTCGTTGTATTTATGCCCAGCGCGAAGAAGGATTCGTTTACCCCTTTGTGAAGTCAATATTTGTAGTTGGGCAGGATTTTGTGAACCTGATGGTCCTGGATGTGATTCATTTCCTGTAATAAGAAGTAATTTAATTTAGCAAAATACAAGCATAGTTTTATTTCGTATAAAAATAACAAGTAATTAGGAAGATGTAATTTAAGCATGAAATTTGTAAAACTACTGGCACACAATGCTAGTGTTAACTCTAATGTTAACTGCTACTACATGAACAAAACACATCACATCATTTCATATTTTAACTATAAGCAAGTGTATAAATAACAAACAGAAGTGTTTATAGACAGATGCTACGTGGATGGTTAGCAGACCTTAATCTTAATTCGCTTAGCTAAAATTTTACATTTTCTTACCTGTATTCATTGCGTATGCTATGTGCTACCCAATAGACATCAGAAGACTGGCTGCATTAGCTGTAAGTAAATAAAAATATATTTCGTGGATTATATTGCAGTTAAACATTTTATCCTTTATTTATCTTGATAAGTAGTATCAATCGTGGCACTACTAGTAGTATTAGGATATGTCTACAATTATATTATTATTATATTATATTTTCAAGAGCAAAAAATTGAGTGTATTATATTTGCTTAATATAAAAGACTAGTTTTACCCCGCTGTTTCACCTGAGTTATTTTCTATATCTTAAAAACAGTGCCACCTATAGGGTCCATTTATGGCCTATGTGTGTGTATATAAAAAAATAACACATAGGCAGTCGTAATTATAGGTTATATAAGCTATAATTATGACGGCAAAACTTCATTTAAATCTGTTTAGTAGTTTTTGCGTGATAGAGTAACAAACATTCAGCCATTCTCACAAATTTTCGCATTTATAATAGTAGTAAGATTATTATTGTTTGTCTATAATTTCTTTGGTATTTGTTAGTCTATAATTTCACGAAATCAAGAGCAGTATATTATTATGTAGTCCAAAAATAATAAATAAAAACAGACGCCGTTATGTACAACGGCCATTTAAATAGCAAAGCAGTCAAAATGGCGGCCGTCAGTTCAAAATGAATGTTTATAGGCAAAATTTTCCCAGTTCAACCTTACAATAAAAAAGAATAGATATTTAGCTTTAAAGAAATATTGATATAAGCATATATTTTATTATCATTATATATTAATACAATTTAACTTACCATTATAATACTTCACAATCTTCACTTTACACAAAACACACACAACACAACACAAGCAGTGTGGCAGCCAGAGTAACTATAACGCGGAATCGCCGACGCTAGCGCATAAGTATACATGCGAAAATGTACTTAATCTTAAGGCACGACGGTTCTAATTCTGTTAATCACCTCAGTGTTGTGGTTTGTCGCAGGGTTGCAAGCTAGTAAAATTAAATTCTTGCCATATTTTTTGTTGTTTATTAAATCATTTTTTTTTAATTTATTTAAACGCAATTTTCCAAATAGGAGCACATTCACAAGATTATACAAAAGTAAATGAAAGTTAATAATAAAAAATTATTGAAGAGCACCCGCGTTATTTTATGTACCTCGACAATAGCGCCACCTATCGTATCCATTTGTAGCCTAGCTTCGTGTTATTCTTATCTATAAGCTATATTACTAAAAAGTTTCATTAAACTAACAAATATCCAATCAGTCACTAAATAATAACAAATATCCATCCAATCCCATACATACATCTTCACAAACTTTAGAATTTATAATAGCAGTAGGATTCATTAGTGGATCGTTATTTTGTCTCTTTCTCGCAACGAAAAAATCATAGTTGCGAGAAAGAGACAAAACTCTAATCAGAATATGAGATAAAATTATAATTTTCACGAAATTGAACTGAGATTGTAATTCCTCTATCTACGATCTCTATGTTAGCAGAGCACGTATACTATAATATAATTTTGGCTTGCATAATAATCGTTTCCATGATATGCCTTAAACATTTTCTTCCAGAGTGTACTTTTTGTACGCGGTCGAGATGACGAATGAATAAATTCACAAGAATTAGGTATATCGCTTCGACCGCGTAGCGGATAGGCTCTTGGTCGAGGTGCATAATAAAAAAATAGGAAGAATTAAATATTCCCAATTCGACCATATGGTCGAGTTTGTCGCGGTCAAGTTGATGAATAAGTCGCTGTCACTTAGAATTATAAAAATAATGATATTCCATATCGTAACGTAATCTATAATTGTTATCATTGCTCCAGCAAAAGAAGGGTGTAGAGGTCTCCCTGCATAAAAGATTAATCTTGTATCACGGCAAACTTTACACACGTTTGATCAACAAACACAGCTATCAATTTGTGGGTCATATAGACGGCTTTCCGAGAGGGGATCGGACCACAAAACTCAGCAAAGTGCTAAGCGTTGAGACTTCTGCTTAAACCACTTCACCATCTTTCAGAAAGTAGTAAGAAAGATTCTTTCTTACTAGTATTCTTGTGAGAGTAGATGTATGTATGCATTATTATTCTTTCACGCTAAGACTATTCTTATGAGAATGGGTATTTATATAATTCTACAGTTACACATAAGAAGACCACACGTGTCTACCTTTTGTGTCAATAACTGAGACCCAAGCGGTTGAAGCCGCAGGCACAACTAACACAATACATGGCAAACGTCTATTTCTCCGTTTCATCTTGAATAAGCAAAGCCTTGGTACTCCTAGTGTGGATCCATATAAATCACTTAATGTTTAATCAGCTCTGAATGGATACTATTGTAGCTTGAACATAGAACTATACGTACCACGTCTATACCTAATTGTGTTAGACTCTTGTGCCCTGAGTATATTGAATGTGTAGAACGTTTTTCATGTAAATTGGAACTTGTCCGTTATCATCATTATCAGCCCTGTTATAAACAGTCACAGTGCACAAGTGCGGGTCAGCAGACTAAACATAATTATCTTAAAAGATTTTAAATATATATTTGAGAACATTATGAAGAATTCTTAGTCACACAGGTTTCTACTAAACGTTTCATCGTATAGCAAACTAACAATTTAATACGCGCACAATTCGAAAAAATCATTGGTGCGTTTAAATCCTACATCCCCCGTGTAGCAGTCTATCGGTCTTTCCGCTAAGCTCTCATAAGTATAAGCTGATCCTAAACATCCAACGATAATGATTAGACTTGGTAAGGCTTTGGGACCAAGATATCTCTACGACTAGAGTTGTCCAAGTAACATTCAAATCTTTTACATAGGAAAAGGAACGCGATATTGCGTGGCTTAGACTGGGACAGTATATTCTAGGGTACCTACTGGCTTTCTATAACAATTGTTAAAGGTCTTCATGGCAGCAGGGACCAATGTATAAATAGTTGTATTGTATTTTATTAACCACTAGATATTCGTAATTTAATAATTTACCAGCTATTTAATTGACGATCGCCTAAAGTTTGCCTTAAGATTATTTTAAGTTCCACATAATATTGCCACATCATCATCATCATCGTTCTATCGTTATTCCAGTTGCATCCAAGACTTCTCGCCTTGGAGCCCGGGGTCCGCTTACTAGTCTAACCAGATATGACAGAATATCTGGTCTCCGCACAAGGGGATAGCCATACTCCATGGTTTAGACCAGTACCAGTTTATTTGAGGGTACTGACTCCCTGTAACGACTCAAAGGACTTCACGACAGCCGGTTCCGACGGTTAACGTGCTCTCCGAGGCACGGGGCAAGCGATATTTACCAATTTAATACGCTCATAACTTCGGAAAGTATGTGGTGCGCGCCGTGGATTCAAACCTCCCAACCGTACCTTTGAATGGCAGTCTGTTGGTATCTGCCACTAAGATAACGCTGCCACATATTCAAACCAAATAAAAATATAAATCGGTCCCACCTGAAACGTCAAAAATATAGATATTTGTACCATCAATTAAGTAGTTAATTTGCGCGGTAAATTAACAAACTAAAGGAACAATTGAATCAATGAAACTAATTTTCCAAATATTTGAACAGGCGCAGTATTCCATCTCTAATTATTACACAAAAATATAATAATATACTATTATTAAGTAGCTTCAGGATGAAAAAATAATTGATAAGGTATTAATTAGATTAGGTAATATCTACGGTATGTGTATGATTGTAATATAATAACGTCTCAATTAAAGAGAACATTGATATTATACGATTTGGTAATCTTACTACTATCATAAATTCGAATGTTTATTAGCATGGATGGATGTATTGGATGTATAAATGAATAGATCAGTTTATTTTGGTTACTCTTTACGCAAAAAAAAATTTTGTCTCTGTATCAATAAGAATATAATTATTAAGTCTGTATTCTCACGCCTCACCTATTTAAACCATCGTCATAAACTTCTAAGTAAATGTTTCTAAGAAAACTGACACAACAAAGACATCGGATCTAAGTATGTACAAAACAAGGATTATACATTTATTGTTTGAAGTTTAGTTCCATATTAGAATCTCAGTCATAAACCAACGTCTGCGAATGTAAACGATAAAAAAATATGTTTCTAGTCAATTCATTAAAAGGTTTCCAATGATCATTAACTCGAAATTCTCGTTATTCGATCTATTGAAACTCGTTATCTTGAGAATAGTTAGAAAAACGTTTAGGCCGCTAACGGACGGGTCCATTTAATACAGCGGCTAGGCGATTAATTGAGAGCCTAAATGAAATAGTTGGCTGTAACATATATTATGTACATAAAAATCTGCGGAAATAAGTTTTTATTTAATGAATTGTGTGCATTTGCTGCGAGTTAAACGAATTAATTAAATAACATATGTAAATGTAAGTGATAAAGAAACTTACTTTCAAACTTTCTATTCATGTCAATAATTAAAAAAAAATCTGATGAATTTATTGCCGATTCCAAGTATTTAAAGAACCTTAAGGCTCAGTACGCATTTTGTTTACTTACTCTTGTTTGTGATATGCGATTCGTATTGTTAAATGTATAATAGGTACATATTAGCGAATGTATTCTAATATTCTAATTTTAGATATTTAAGTAAATTATCGCATTGTATTTACTAATAACACGCGTTAGCACTAGACTTATTTATTTCGCAGAGCACACTAACTACGGAATTCAATATTCGATCTATCCATTTTTTGACATTTTAGATTCGTTTTTGACATAAGCTTCATACAAAATATAATTAAATAGATATTCTATTAACTAATTATAATTTCTGTATATAAATCTACTAGGCGTCGCTAGTCGGCTTCACCCGCGTCAATTATACATAGAAACCTTCCTCTTAAATCATTCTATCTATTAAAAAAACCGCATTAAACTGCGTTGCGTTGTTTTTAGACAGACAGACAGAAGACAGGCTTTGTTTTATACTATGTAGTGATAGTGATAGACAAGAAATAAAGTTGCAATAGGCTGTGCAACAGAGTACTTCTAGCTATTAAGAGAATTTAAGAATAATCAAGTCAAAACAAACATATAGTATAAAATAATGCACTTATCTGTATGAAAATAGAAATTACATAAAAAGAAAGGAATACTCGTGCTCGTCACACAAACATTTTTCCTGGTTGGGTTAATGGTCCTGATACTGCCTATTTGTTAAGGATCAATAGCTTCTGCGACTGCCATCTGGCTAGTCAAAAAGGTAAGATATAGCACAATGTCTTCTTTATGCCTTTTCGGTTATAAATAAAAAAAAGCCTACCTGCTTGCGATTTTATTATGTATTTATTATTTTTAGTATTATGCGACAATAATGAAGTCACAATTAGTGAGACCACTATTTTTGTTTGAGACAATAGGGAATCTCATAAACCTAGCTCGATCTATCGTATCCTTATTGTTACTGCCGCATTGCGGCGTATAGACAATATATACTATTCTCTTACCGAGACAGAGATAATGTTAGAGATGTTCTTTTGGATAATTCATCTCTTACCTAAAACAATTTACTGAATTTATTTATCAAAAAATTTACATCAAAATGTATTAGACATATATTTTTATTAAATTTACTCCGTTAGAAACAATTTGTGGTTAGCGTTCAGTCCCTTTAGTGCTCACAAATATTGGGTCTCTAAATTGAAATTCACGTCATCCACATACTTCAGAATTGGTTATGCATCATACTTAATTTTACCTCAGGGTATCTTAAATTAAATGTACTGCAAATTATATTTGAAGAAAATTACTTAACTACATATAAAACTTGCTTCACTTCATCATTTATACATATACTTATTCGTTCAAAATTCTGCATGATTTAATCCAATTTACTCTTTTTAATAAAACGAATCCTGCACTGGGTATACATCCAGTTTAACCAACGTAATATTTATGGAACACACATACTTGTAGGGATCGAATTCACAACACTCGATGCAGTTACTAAGGATTTCAATATTCAAACTATAGATAGATCTTTAGATTTTTTATTCGTTTTTGACACAAGCTCCATACAAAATATGTCGAACACGAATGTCGAATCTCAAAATCCATGTATGGATCGAATATTTAAAATGGCCGTAAGTTGTTAACGGTGAAGAGACTGCTTTAGCCACAACGCCAGAATGCGGTCTTTATTTCGTATTTCATGAAATATGCTTTGAACATCTGATATAGTCTATTAATAATTTTTTACGACGCTTATGCTACGCTGAAGAAAATTAATACATACATACATACATAGACTCACGCCTGTTTCCCCGAAGGGGTAGGCAGAGGCTTATGAAACGCCCACTTTTCGCCAGTGTTTTGATCCCACGTAATAGGTGGCGAGCCTATTGCCGCTTATCGGGATATTTTGTTTGCCAGAGCCTCGTCCGTTGATCGGCAGGTGCACCACTTGCAGGTGAGGTTGGCTTGGGACCCTAAGTTCTTGGTGGAAACCCTATGCACCATACACATATGCACATATGAAGAAAATTAATGTATTAGTTTTTATCTCCGAGGAATTTAAAACAGAACCTGTCCACTCGATCAATAAAACGAATACTTCGTTGAGAGCAGACCAAATTCCAATGTACTAATATTTGCACATAGTGCAAACTGTAGGTGTTTTTGCGTACGTGACACAAACCTTTTTAACTAATAGATTTTCTTGATGACCAGCCTTTGTTATCGTAATCATTGGGTATAGGAAATTTAAATATAGTTTATAGCTCTGTTTTGGTTAAGAAAAGTTTACTGCTACATTAAAAGTTTGAGAACTTATTTGATCTAATGGAAGGAAAGAGGAACCCACCACGCACCCTCGGATTGAGCACCCCAAATATTGCAATAGACGAAGGTTGACAATACCGAATTCCTCTAAAAAGATAAGGGATATAGGAATGGTATGGGTTCCAGGAAGATACCTGACTTGCAGTATTCCGCTGTATGCGCCGACTATTCTTCGCCACGTGTTTCGCCTCTGCACGAGTCAGTCATTGCCCATCGCTCCTGAGGATGCCTAGTGTCCAATAGATGGGGTTCTAAATCCGAGGTTGCGTGGTGGGTTCCTTTTTCCATTCATTAGGTTACAATGGAGTTCCGCCAAGTAACGCCTGATTCAATCAACTATAACTTATTTGATGTGTAATAAATACCATTGTAGCGATATACATATCACTACATAGTATAAAATAAAGTCTGTCTTCTGTCTCTATGTCCATATAATCAATAATAAATCTTAAAAACTACGCAATGGATTTAGCGCGGTGTTTTTAATAGATAGAATGATTCAAGAGGAAGGTTTATATGTATAATTGACGCGGGCGAAGCCCCTGGCGACGTCTAGTGTAATTATAACTCTCTTTATTGCAGTACTAAATGAGTTTTCTCGTTATAATGAAACGTGTTTTTTAATGAAATCACGCATCGAAATTCCGACATCGTGTATAAGTACGTTATAATTTCACTAGTATCAAATGAAATCTGTAATATTTATCTATCTCTCTCTTTTTCCATAGGGAGTAAAAGAAACAACTATATATTTGTTTGCCTCACTTGATATTGGTAAAACAGTTCCTAATTAGGCCAATATGTGTATTTTTTTGGATTTTCGATAAACGAACAAAAAATATTTTTCCGATTCGGTTTATAAATAACAGAATTTTGAGGTAACAACCATGAACAAAACAACCGATTGAACAACCTTCTCCTTTTCTTTGAAGTGAGTTAAAGAAAGCGTTCACTATAAAATGTTAAAGACGTAATTTAGAGTCATAAAACCACCTATATACAAAATAATGACTAGCGGCAGCTAACATAATCATTACACCTTGCAAACAAAAACCAAGAAATAAAAAAGAGTATACGATCGAAACCATCTACAGTAAAGTTTTAAATTTGATCTACACGAATAACGGTGGCATTTCGCGAAAAAATACCGAAATAAAGAGTTTACGGGCCATAACGTCAAGAATAAAGTTTATTAGAATTCCACACTAAAATATATTTTAGTCGCCGTTGGTTGAACACCGGTACGTAGTTCGTGACACAGTAGGAACGTAAAGTAATACAAGTAACTTATGTTGTTGTACGACCGCATATTCTTTACCTCTGTTTTGATGGTGGTTGGTATAATCTGTATGTACAAAATTCTTTCCTGATAGACAACGCACAGCCGAAACTATTGGACACAATAAGTGTAAATTTGGTATGAACACATGATTTTGCAGGATTTGGATGTTTTTATGATTTGTTGAATGTAGTTCTGTTAAACATCATTTATCCCTGATTATATCATTGTTCACTTGTCACCTTCACACAATTCTTTCTACATTTGCATTCCTTCACGCGTTCCACTAATTTATATTAATAATAACGATCTGGAAAGTGGAGGTAATTGGCGGTCATGGTCAGCATACCAATAGATTGTTTCTTACTGCCGGTTCGTATACCGTTGTCATCATGCTCACTAAAATGTAATTTCTTGTGGTGGCGTCGTGTGTCGGGTCATGCCTGTCCCTCTAATATGGCGAGAGAGATGATGGCTGGCCCATGCGTCATACTCGTGAACGGGTGCTACTTGCGACGACTGGTCGATGACGGTCTTGCGGGCTGGTATTACATTTTAATATTTAACTGCATAATATCCATCATGTTTCTGATCACTTTCGCGAATTGCCTGCATTATTAGGTTTATATAATGTAAGTGGATGCTCCTTTTTCACCATGTCTATTCTGAGAAGGCTAACTTAATGAACATCAAAATCAAAGTTAAGAATTATGCTTGACGATTATTATGTACAGTAAATATATACAAGTGATATAGAAGATGTTACAGTTGCAGCACCTTACAAAATGTAAATTATGTGTATTATGCAAAACCTGGCGATGAAAAAGAGTGACCGTGAGTTTTATTGCCCGTTCTTTCTCATGGTTCCACGCCCTTGCTTTGCGAACGTAGCAGTAAATGTAAATGTAGAGTCATTAAGTAATTATTTTATAAACGTATTATTTTGACTTCCATAAGCGTCACATTGTGACCCAAATGAATAAACGATTTTGACTTTGACTATTTCTTGGCAACCGTAAGGCACTAAGAAGTTATTGAGGTCAATAAAATTTTAAGCTATATAACATCAGGCTATGAGCTACGGGTGCAGAGCAGTAGCCCTAAATAACTCGGGTGTAACCGCAGGCTGGGGTTCTCAAGTCTAAGAATCGTACCTTCAATAAAGTACTTTTGTGATCATGGATCATTGCTTCAATATAAGTATGACATAGACAGGTCAAATCTATAACAAACTTGACCCATATAATCTACCTGTTGCTTCTCCTAGGTCGGTATTTTATTGTCGCTATTAACTGTGGAATATAGCGGCTGTATACAAAAAATGTTTTATGGACTGTCTAACTACTGTCTCGAATATCTATTGTGTTTTGTCGGCGACAATAACATCAGATTAATTTTAGTTCAGGTGATAAAATTTTGCTTAAATTGTGAGTAGGTCTTTTCTTTTTTTAGAAGTAGAAGAAAGTTTTTGTTACAACTTTTATAATATTTTCCATATTGTTCATAAGAAAATATTATCCAACGAAACTTAATTATCCGTAAGTAAGATTGTATAAGTAATATAAGTAATTTGATTGACAAATATGTTTTGGATGCAAGACAAGTCTCACGTCAGAATATACCAACATCTACGCAGCCGAATAAAAAACACTAAAAGACTAAAAAAATAATATTTATGAGCGGTACAAAGTGTTTTACCGCGTGGTGATGGAACTCAGTGATGTGATCAACGGCGCTATTGTCATTTAAACCACCATGCCACACCTGCATTAATTTTCTATTCTTTTCTTGAAATAACCACACCTGTGCTAGTTATACATAATATGTCACGGGAAATTTTACAAACAAGCTACCAACGGACACCAAGTACACCCAGGCTCGTATTGCTCCTAACAACAATTTGTCGAGCACACAACGTGTTGTCTCGTTTGGGGAACGGACCCAAAACGCTCGACGCAGTGTTTTAACCACTACACCAACAGAGCATGTATATTTATGACACCTCTTATCCTAGTAATAAAATATGTCATAAACTTTGTGTAACAAAAGCTTTATGACCATTGAAACTGTTATTAAGGGTGACATCTAGATCTCACATAGCGAAAGTATTACGAACTTCGTATTTAGGGTCCCCTTAATCCAAAAATAATTTTGTTACAAATATAAGAATATTTAGTATATTTGATTTAAGGTTCCTATTATTTGTATAAATTCTGTGATTCATTAGCTATCGTCCAGACCTACGTAGATATGTAGATATTATAAAGTATTTTGTAATCGACCTTTAAGCCTCCCTCACATTGGGCGTGCCTTTTCATCGGCGGGCGTTCGTTGTGCTCCTGGCGTTCACGTTATATTACAGAGTGAACGCTGAGGGTACGCACACACCGGCTCGAGTAACGAAAGTGATTAAAAAGAGTTGTTTTTTTTTATATCCTGGTGCTTTGAAACAAGCTCTATGTAAATTCAATCTACAACAAATATATACTTACGAGGTAATTAAATACCTATGATATGAAAGATACTGGGCCTCGTTAGCCTTGGTTGGCAACCGGTCTAGGAGAAGGTAAACTCCGAAATTAAACCAAACGTTTGGGGAGATGGGCCTCGTTAGCCTTGGTTGGCAACCTATCTAGGAGAAGGAAAACTCCGAAATGAAACCAACTTCTAGGGAGCATACCTGACACAAAACCCCGATCTAAGGTGTGAACCGACCCGTGCCGAGGGATTCGTGGCCAGAGGGTTAGCTGGTCGTAAACGGAGGGTGCCTGTGTTGGCGGTCACAGGGCACAGCTGATATTCCGCCTTACCCCCGTAAAGGGCTCTGCGGGGGTGGACAGTCTAGATCCCTACATCTCGTGGGAACGCTATGGGAACAAAAGCTACTTCTTCTCCATACGGCGGCGACGCGGTTCGCAACTCGTCACGTCTCGTTCCCCGCGAGGGCGAAAAGCGGCCTACGGAAAGCCGGTTTGCAACATTGAACGTTGGAGGAGGGATGGACGGCAAATTGGATGAAGTATGTCAGATGATGGATGATAGAAAGATTGATGTTCTTAAAAAGGAAAGGGTGTGACACCACCCAGCGTGGCGCATATACGGCGTATTGGTCTGGGGTAGACAGTACCACCAGAGCCTGCAAGGGAGTTGGTGTAATACTATCTGCGCGAATGAATAAGTGTGTAAAAGAGTTTGATTGTGTAAATGCTAGGCTACTATGGATGAGATTGAAAGTAAAACTTACTCGTGTCTTTATTATTGGGGTGTACGCCCCGGTCAATATAGTTACGGGTATGTCACAGCAAGAGCCAGACGAATGGCAGGAGTTTTGGGAGAGTTTAAGAGAGATTTTGAGGAAATGTAAGGATAACGAAAGATTAATCTTGTTAGGGGATTTCAATGGATGGGTGGGAGTAAAACGAGATGGATTTGAAAAGGTGTTAGGTACTCTCATCAGAGAGTGTGAATGAAAATGGAAAAGCACTGCTTGAGGTTTGTTTGGAGTGGAGCCTTTGTGTGACAAACACCATGTTTGATCACAAAAGGATACATATGTATACGCGTGAGGCGAAAAATGTTAGAAGAAGTATGATTGATTTTGTAATAGTAGATGGACGATTGAGAAAGAATTTGTTGGATACAAGGGTGTATCGAGGTATCGGCATCCACACAGACCACTTCATGGTGTTGAGCCGGATAAATGGGCTCTTTGAAGGATGGCGACACCGAGAACATAACGAAAATAGAGTCTTGGAAAGAATAAAAGTAGAAAATCTACAAGAGAAAGATGTGAAAGATGAGTATAAACGAAGATTGATAGCAAGATTTGAGAGATTCGATGACATAAATGATATGGGTGAATTATGGCAGTCCATTAAAGAAGAGGTGTTATGTATAGCGTCTGAAGTTTGTGGTGTGATCAAGAGAAGGAAAATACGAAAGGTTAAGAATACATGGTGGGACAAGGATGTACAATCAGCAGTGTCAGAGAAGAAGAAAGCTTGGTTTGATTGGTCAGCTGTCAGAGCAAATGAAAGAATGGGAAAAGCAACGAGCGAGGACAAAGACGAAGCAAGAAAGGCGTTTGTTAGGTCAAAAAGAATAGTGAAAGAAATGGTTAAAAGGAAAAAAGAGAAAAAGAAAGTTGAGTTTGATAGCAAATTATCTGACGATTGCCGGAGAAGCATAAAATTTTTCTGGAAATCCGTTCGTGCAGTTCGAAGAAGAACTCAATCCTCAGAATGCACATCAATCAGAGACAAGAATGGAAGGATAGTGAATGGTGAATCGTGCGTGCTGAAGAGATGGAAAGAGTATTTTGAAGGGTGATTGAAAGAACGGCGATAGAGACACCGATCGATGAAATGAATGGTAACGATAGCAATGATGAAAGCGTTTTTGGCGTGGATGAGATCGTGAAGGCACTGGAAAGTATGAAAGTAGGTAAGGCTGCAGGATATGATAGGATTACAGTCGAAATGCTGATGGCTGGACAGGGCATCATAGTTGGTCAGTTGCAGCGGTCATATAACTTGTGCTGGAGCACCGGCCGAGTACCAAATGACTGGACCACAGCTGTAGTTGTGCCTCTTTACAAAGGAAAAGGCTCGCAACAAGACTGCAAAAACTATAGAGGCATTAGCCTTCTCAGCATTGTTGGCAAATTGTATGCAAAGGTACTGACTGAAAGAGTTATGAAAGTAACCGACAAGAAAATATGGGATGTACAAGCGGGATTCCTAAAGGGTATGGGGTGCACGGATCAGGTTTTTTCCTTGCGAAGCATAGCCGAAAAGTTTTTGGCCAAAGGTCAAAAGGTCTATTGCGCATTCGTGGATTTGGAAAAGGCTTACTATAAAGTGGGGTGAACAGCAGCCTCATTCGAGCTCTGAAATCCCTTTATGAGGATTCTAGAGCTTGTGTGAGGATAAACGGGGCATACACTGACTGGTTTACCATCGAGAAAGGTGTTAGACAGGGATGTGTAGCGTCGCCGTGGCTGTTTATCCTCTTCATGGACAGTTATTTGCAAGATTTAAAACATAGTGACTGCGGATTAAGGATGAATGGGTTACTCGTCAAATGCCTCCTTTATGCTGATGATCAGGTAATACTTGCATCTTCAGCGGAGGAGTTGCAGGAGATGGTAACAATCATGCATGGTGCGTTAGAGAGTAAAGGAATGAAAGTGAATGTAAGTAAAACGAAAGTTATGGTTTTTGAAAAGGAGGAATGCGTTACGGATTGTAATGTTTTGATCGATGGACAGCGAGTGGCACAAGTGAATGAGTTTGTTTACTTAGGTACGTTGTTTACAAGAGATGGTAAGAATGAAAAATATATTGAAAGAAGAGTTACTGCAGGTAATAGTGTGAATGTTGCTCTGTAGGCGTTTATGAACAGTCAAAACGTGTCCAAAAAGGCGCGTTTGGCTGTGCATAGAGGGGTGTTAGTGCCTACCCTTATGTATGGTAGTGAAAGTTGGGTATGGCAGAAGAGACTTGAAAGTAGAATAAATGCTGTAGAAATGAGAGCACTGAAAATTATGTGTGGTGTGTCTTTGACCGACAGAGTACAGAATTGTGTGATACGAGAGTTGTGTGGGGTAAAAGAAGATGTAGTGACAAGCATTGAGAAAGGCATGTTAAGATGGTTAGGGCACATGGAGAGGATGGATGTAGAAAGACTGACAAAGAAGATATATAAGGCAAGTGTGAATGGGACAGGGCGAAGAGGAAGACCTAGGCGGACGTTCTCCGACCAGATTGGAGATATCCTAAAAAAAGGACAGGTCAGAAGTACCCTAAACAGAAGAGCATGCATGAGAAACTTGATGGGAGTGAATGACGCAAGAGAGGTATGTCAGGATCGTTGCAAATGGCGTTCCGTAGTCTCTGCCTACCCCTCCGGGAAACAGGCGTGAGTCTATGTATGTATGTATGAAAGATACCCACAGTCATAATCTAGTTTCAGTAGTTTTAAGGCTCTGCTGATAATTATGCCACCTAGGCAAGTAATTTTATACTCGTATAAATAAGTGACTGCCTCCGTGGTCCAGTGAATAGCGTATGCGACTGCTGATTGGAAGTCCCGGGTTAGCCGGGATAGCCGGGTTGGGCAAAATTGTTACTGGGTTTTTCAAATTCTCAGTAGCAGCACGAACTCTGGTGATGTGCCCGGTAGCGGCAATAGGCTCGCCTCCTATTACGTAGGACCTTAAAATGTATGGCGAAATGTAGGTGTAATATTACACGTCTGCCTACCCCTTCGGGGATATAAGCGTGAGTCTATAAACAAAAAAATATTTTGACAATGAAGCTCCGTTACCACGATCGTTGTAAGAGCAGTGTTGTCGTCGAAAGGTCATAGACAACAGACGTAATTATCCTTAATTAAGCACCGCAATCTTCTAAAAACTGTATTACTTTTGAAGCCCACAACTGCAATGAACCAACAATGTTACTCATTATCTGTATATACAACATTTTTGCGTTTCTGACTGGCTTACGAGCCACAGTCAATACGTTGAAATTTGGCATATAGGTTACTTGTAGACCGTGGGTGTGCACTAAGAAGAGATTGCCCAAAAATCTCACGGAATCGCGAAGAATCGGAAAAATGAGAAAAATGTATGGGCGAAGCCGCGTGCATTCTCTTATATGATGCTGTATAATACAAAGACTGTGACAACTTTAGCAGTAGTGTGATGACTATAAGCTACATAAACATGACATATTACGACGGATATCAAACAGAGAGTCGAACATTTTAACATAGAAAAGCTTTCAGTGTGGAACATTTTAAACATTCATTGCTGTCCATATGATACGTGTTTATAGGACGATGGGAAATCAAATGCGTCAGAAAAACCTGTTTGGAAGAGAAAAACTATAAACGTAAGAATTTTTTGCAGACTAAGTTAATTTTTTTTTTTTTAATTACTGCTTTTATAAGTCTTCGATATTAAATTGATAGCTTAGTTAGTTAGTGAGTAACATTACATGTACAGACGACAGGCATGTACTTATTTATACCTAATCGTGGTTTCCATTTTATATTGTTTGCTTCATGAACCTTGGTCTGTTAAGAAAATAAACGATGTTCTTTCTTTTCCTGTTAGGGAAACTAACCTACAATATGTGACGACGTATTTAAACTACGTCATCATTCGTGCTTTGTAGCGGTTAAAATCCCATGCCATGAACCCCGACGACTTAAACCACAGTGTAGTCATACAAAATAAAAAACATCAAACTATATCTCCAATTGTTAATTGTTTTAAGGAAATAAAAACTATCTCTTTGCTTAAAAAAAACATCAGATAGCATTATCGGCATGTCTGAGCTGCAAATATTCCGATATCTGCAAATACTCGAATACGAAGTCTTGTTTTATTAGCCTTATTACGAGATTTGTTCACATGTATTTCTCGGGCCATTGATTCGGTACAACGCCATGTTCACTTGTATTATGATTACTTTGTATCATCGTGGATTAATGTTGCTTTGATATTATGAAAAAAATCATGTTTACGTATATTTCGTTGAATTGATTCACGGGTGTTTAAACTTTTACATATTATGTATTACTTTGCAAAGTGGCACCTCTTTCAAAGTGACTAAATCCTAAATCGCAGGAGACTTTACAAAACATTAAACTTTCCTCGAAAAAACACAGTACCTTCGGCCTAAGCTCTAAAGTAGTTCTACATGATAGGTACATCTTTTTATAACAAAACAGTGTAAAAGCTTATACAACGTTACTTGAGATTATAAGACGCGTCTTGAAAGCTCAGATAACAACCGGCAGACAGGTGTAAAACCATAACATAACATAAAATATTGTAAACTAGCAACACAGCCATATGAACTCTATAATAGAAAATGACTCTTGTTGTTGTGCTGAATAGAATTTAATAACGAATGGAGTTCGCGTTACTAATACTGTTAAATGAATACCTGAGGGAAAATTGCAGATTCAAACTTGAACTTGTTCACGAGGACATAACATCACGCTCAGACATATATACTACGGGTCAGGCAATGTGCATGCAGCATGTGGGCATGACGTGGTAAGACTCATTTTACAGACACAAACCCATTGGTTTGTGTCTGTAAAATGGTTTAATTGTGAGGCCGCGATATAGTGGTAAGTATTAAACTATAGTTGCAAAATAAATACAGAGAAAACCCAGTAAACCCAGTAAAGTAAGTAGCTTGAGCATTTCTGTACTTATAATTTTCTGAATTTATATCTAGGTGAGGTATTTTCTTGTTTCGTTCTTTTTAGGGCCCCTTTTTTTCGTAGTCGGGTTATAGTTTTTAAATTTATATTTGTATTTAAACCTTTTCCGTATCCCGATGGGGCATGTAAACTAACTGTGCAATATTTACATTGTTATATTGCACGGTTAGTTTAAACATGCCCACGGTGTAAAAAGACCCTTAACGAAAACTGAAACCCCATAATGTACCAATCATTACAAACATTTTTTACCTCTGTACCATACCTGGGAAATTACTGGTTTCGGATATATTGAGGCCCAAAGTTACTATGAAATTTTTGTAATTAGGTTCAATATGGATGCATTTACCCTGCCAACCTGTTCTATAGATGTCCTATGCACCCATGGATAAGTAGGGATTTCGAAAATTGCACGCGCGTACTTTTAATTTCGGATAAAAAAAAAGTTTTTTCTTAAAAAAAAGATCGCTTTTTTTCCGCTTGGTATGTCTTGGTATGATGTCCAAAACGAGTAGACTTCGGCTTGGTGATGGGTCTTGTGACACCCTGTATATAGGAAGAAGGAAAAAAATAGGTACAGCAAAGCCTCTGAACCGCGTGAATTGTAAGTACAACCGCATTTTAAACTTATATTTTGACTCAAGTCGTATAATATATGTGCATATTTGTAATATGCTTATCAATACCTGTCTTTTAATACCAAACACGTAATGATTATCTTGGTTTAATTTTTTTTGGGTTTGGATCTAAGCTATTACTTCTGTATATCTTCTATTATTCTGTATATCAGTATAAAAAATTAAATATATTTTCAACATAACAGCCTAAAGAGATTATTATAATCTAGTTTTCATCTTAGCAGTGAGTACTAGGCACACTTTGCAAAGAGCTAATTAACGAAGAATACAAAGGTTCTGATTTTACTCACAAAGATTATGCTTTGAAAGCATTGTAGTATTTAGTAAAGAAGATAAGAAATAAAAATCTTAA
The DNA here is from genome assembly GCA_944739405.2 of Euclidia mi. Classification (NCBI taxonomy): domain Eukaryota; kingdom Metazoa; phylum Arthropoda; class Insecta; order Lepidoptera; family Erebidae; genus Euclidia; species Euclidia mi. Next base: position 91,702,687 of record OX123188.2, read on the forward strand.
TTAGACTCCTGAGACAGAATTGGGCATATTCAGATAATATTTTTTCTATAGGATTTATATAGTTTTTGAATGATTCATACTTATTTCATAAATGTTGATTGCTTAAGGCGCTGTCCTAAGCGACTGTTTTGGTAAATGAGGGGGTGAAGCAGGCGAGGTGAAGGGAGCTTAGCTCCGTCTACTGCGGGGCGCCCCCCTTCATTCTCGTCGCGTGCGGCCTTATTCTAGCGACATCCGTATTCCAATATTTCAAAATCGCAAGCAAAACGTTTTAGCGTATTGAATTGAGATACTGATATTAAAGTTTATATTACATACATCAATCTGTTTGTACAATATAGGCATAGCGCAATTTTTGTTCTCAGTGCAGCCATGAGCAAAACTGGTTTACATTAGACGTTATAGGTATTAATAGTTGACCAAAGTAGGTAAATACCTACGTGCCGTAAGATGATAAAAATAATTAAGTCAGTTCCATATATGGAGAGGCCATTATTATTTTTGTATAAAAATAGTGAAGCAGTTCATAGAATACCTACATCTAATTCCATTCCTGCCAGTTTTCAAATCTGTTTTGCAATAAATTGGCTGTGACATACGGGCGGACAGACAGACAGACATGGCGAATCTATAAGGGTTCCGTTTTTTAAATTTTTGGCTACGGTACCCTAAAAACCACAATACTGCCCTACTAAGCGCAAAAGCCGTATCTCAACTAAAGCGAGTTACGAGATAGTGGTAAAGGTTTCGAAATACGTCGCCGTTTTTAGGGGTTGTGAGTGATTGGGGGGAGGGGGGGGGAGGTCTCGAAACCCCCCCTAACCATTTTCACTTGCCGGAAATACTTGGTTTCCTCTGAAAAAAAAATATTACATTTACATAAAATTCCACGAATTCCTGTATCGTTCATGTGGAAAAGTGGATAATCATACTCTGCTATGGTGATGTCCCCATTTGTATAATTATGTTATAGTATTTAATGCACAAAACATAATCATTCATAGTATATGTACAAGTAAGTTTCGCAGATCGTTATTTATGTATTTTTCTACTTTACAGGCCTTTCAGAACACTTTACCTTGCCAAGTTTCTCTTAGTACTTACGTTCAGTACTTACGAAAAAAAAATATCTCCAAACATCGGTGTGTATGGCACTGCCAACTTCCACGGACGGTTGACGGAGCCCTGCGAAGGGCTCCTATTGTCGGATTAAGGGTCAAAAGAAAACCTAACATAACCTATTTAGTTATTTATTACAGTCGCACCTAACCCTAGGCACTCGAAACCAATGACGCACAAATGTGACATTAGCTGTCATTATGATCATTCCAAGATGGCCGTTTTGCGTTTCGTTTCACGTTTTTCACATAAAACCTAAAAATGACATTTGTAAAACATAAAGTATATAAACTACGTTCCGTTTTACATAATTGCCGAAGTATTTATGAAATTTTGGAAATTGTTTAAAAATATTTAGACGCAACTCCGGCAGCCAAAATAACTTTTAGGGGATTAAAACGAACTCCCTTAAGCCCCCTACACTACCAATACCCTCAAATTCAGGCGACTCGTTTCGAAACCCAACCCATTATTATTTTTCAAAATAGATGAAATATCAAAAATATATGTGGATATACCTTATTCATGAGATACTGCTATGTCGCTTAGAAAATTATAGAATTAGAATTTGAGTTACTGCTTTTTCTTTAGCTCTCCTCATACATGTTTGTATAGAAAAATATAAAAAAATTCTTTCGCATCAAATATGTGTTGTTTCAAAGAAAATAAATATTAAAAGATATTTATTTATATTCATTTATCATTAATTAACGAAATACAGAGTTTACAGCTCATCAAAAGTTAGCTGTGTGCTACAACCCGGCAGGGTTTCTTTATTCTCATCGAAAGTTAAAGGCAGTGTGTGAGGTGATAAGGCTTCAATACTTATTATTTGCTGTTGATCACGAGGCACAGTTTCATTTACTTTCCTTTTACGGCTTGGTATTGTGGAAATTTCAAGCACTGATGAAACATTTGCCTCTCCGTGATCTCGCAATGCCATCCCTTGAGCTTGACGAGAATCAACAATTTCATGCAACTGCCAATTCATATAAAACGCCACAAGCTTTTCTTTCATTTTCTTCTCCCAGAAAACATCATCTTTTTCTATAATTTCTATTTTTAGTGGTATACTTTCGCCACTCCACACAGCAAATAAACACTTTTGTTTGCGTGTAAGGTGGCGTTGCCCCTGAATTTGGTAATAACAATTAAAATATTTGTTTAGACTAGTCAGTTCACTTTTTTGTAATTTTTCCATATTTGTCTTTTATTTGCTCTTATACTTTTCTCCAGGCCATTCTTATAGGCAAATATAGAACATTACATTTCCACAATCGTGTTTAGACCTATTAATCCATCTGGCGTGGCACCAATAAACGGATAATCCACAAGGCTCGATTGTTACATTGTCTTGCTTCGCCAGTTGTTGCAAAGCCAGTTGTTCTTCTTTTACATTGCAAATATTTTATTTGAACAAAATAATTTTAACTAAGTTGGCTTTACTGTTGTTATCTCTTCTTTTTATCACTATACCAAAATTTCAATCTGTCAACATATTCTTACGCAATTCGAACCAGTCACTGCTATCCCTCTTGTAATTTTTGCTTATCACTACGGAATTTGAGTCAAATTTGTTAAAAAATTTGGCATTTCTTGGTTAGCTCTTGAACAAATTGTGTTAGCAATGACTGCAGTCAAATGTGTGTAAGACGTTGCAGAACTGTTATCTTTAACTTCACTGTAATTACAATAAAGATAATTAGTTAGGTACTTTATTATTAAAAAAAATACTGTATCTTATGTTATAGCTTATAGCAAACAGAGAAGTAACTTTCTTACTTATAAATGATTGATTTTAGAAATTAAAAAGATATTAGATGTACTGATACATACCTAATAGTTTATGAATAATCAAAGTTTTACCTGATGTACCTAAATAGGTTTATGCTCACAACACAATAATACAATATTCGTTACCGCTTGTGCGCGGATTGCGGAGCGTTAGCGCTTTTTATTGTTCGCCGTGGCAGCATCTTAGCGCTCCAGGCGCTCTGACAAGCTAATGAATTTGGAATATAAGTATTTCGATTTGATGTTATTACTCTTTCAAAAATTGAAAACTGTGGCTGCTATGTATTGTGAGAATAATTTATATAATTATATTATGCATAATCGATAATCTATAACATAGTCAGTCATATAAGACTCTTATGAAAATAATTTGTGTAAAAATGTTACTTATTTCATAATCACTTGGCCATGGATGAATTTCTATTTTATTACGACACTTTCTTGTACAAATCCTTCGTAGAACTTTATTTCTCTAATTGTCCATATTTTATTCTTTTAATTATATATTTATAAGTACAGAAACAATAACACATTAAACGCAACAAGAGTATAAACTTAGGTCCTAATTATATGTGCCCATAGTTACATGAAAAGCCTATTTGATTCAAAGTATTCAATCTATAACATAAAACATGAAATTACGAACTCAAATCGGCGTATTACAATAACAAACAGGTTTACGTAAAATTTCGTGCAGCGAAGACGCAAGCGACATGACCTATCTCTCACAGGGCTCATAGCCGAATGATGAGGTCTGAGCGGGGCGTAAACTAGCAACTGACACTCAGTACACCGCTTATGCTATTAAGGTTTAAATTGCTGAAGCGTTTGATATTTATGGGATCTACGGAGCGTCAAAATCATAGACGTTTGGCAGATTTTATTTAATTTTATAAAATATACACGTATAATATGAAAATAAACTAGGTAATTCTTTAGTTCATTAGGTTTCCTACAATATTATTAAAAAACATATGTCAGCTTACGATCAAAATATTGCAAACAGTGAGACGAAAGAATATTTTCTGCCTCGATGTTGTGATTTTTTTTCCGTGATTCTATTTTACATACATGAAAAATTCTTTCAAAAGTCTTTTGTTCAGACTTTTGAATTTAAGCTCTATTTTTTGCTAGGTTGTAATGTGTACCGTTATGGCTAGATGCGCGACGAAAAATTAGATGTTTCACTTCTGAGGTATAACAGCGCCTTAAATTGTAGTGGATTGAGCAGTCACCTGGCCGTTTTGGTACTGCGTCGCTTATTGTGAGTTCAATTCCTACACATGACCATACTTTGTGGGGTTTTTATTCTGGGTATTCATTGTGTCCATTATTTCAATGTTTGTATAGCGTTCTGTGGCTTTCTTCTTAACGCCGGAGTTGTCGAAAAAAATAAAATCTTCATCCACATGAGTCAGATAGTTATATTCTAAATCCTATTATACATTTTTAATTAAATTCGATGCAAGTTCCAAGACGAACTCTCACCAGAACTGTACGAATGTGGCAAAATAATACATTTATTTTATAGTTAATGCTACTTAGCCCAGATGCATAGATAACGCAATAGTGGGACTCACTACAAAAAAAGTGGGCAATAAAAAAATCGTTTGTGTAGATAACATAAACTGAACTTGTAAAACTTCAGTCAGTTGTCACAAGATCCGTCAACAAGCCGAATTCTACTCTTTTTGCACATCATACTACGCGAAAATAATACCTGGGAAACTAAATAATTTTTCAAGCTTAAAAAATAGACTCAGAGACAACTAAATAATTATTTGCCGCAATATATAGCGCGCGCTTGCAGAAAAGAATGGCGCGAGAAATGTATCGTACCTACACCGGCTGTATCTACCTACAGCGTCGCCGCGGTCAGCGTCGGCTGGTACCTAAGGGTGGTTTCAGATTAGCGTTCTATACGTGCGTACGAGTATAAGGTCGCTTTTGGAAGTAGGCGCATATAGGTGCGCCTTTTGGCACACGTGCAACTCATTTAAGCGTTGACGCGGTTCTAAACTCGTATAAGCGTGAGCCGTCAGAATCCATGTTGACACTAACAAGATGTCACTACCGTTTCGAGCGAACACGCCGAAATATGCGCGTTTACGCGAGTGCGCTAATCTGAAACCGCCCTAACGGCGGCAGTTTATGATCTGATCACGTGGTCGCGCGGCCGAGGGTAATGCCCCGCCTACAGCGCAGCTGATGGCTGTAGCGCGTACATGGCGTTTAGGGAACTTTAAAGCCGTTTATTTTGAAATGGGAGAGATTTGAGATTTGGAATTATTGAAATTTTTGTTTATGTTTATTTAGAAGAAAGTTTACATTTATCATTCAAAACACGATTTTAGAATAATTAGAAAAAATAATCGTGACTTTAATTCTCAATATCTCTCTCCTAAGCCAGTAATTTCCCAGGTATGGTGCCGAAGTAAAAAATGTTTGTAATAATTGGTACAATATGGAATTTCAGTTTTCGTCGTCGTATACTCAAAAAATGTTTTACTGATAAAGCCTACTATCAGATTTCAGACTTTTTCTCAGAACAAGAATTTTCTATTTAATGAACGTGAATCATAATGTAATGTAATTCGAATTTATCGAATATTATCTCTATTTAATTGTTATTGACCTTAATTACCTATTATTACTTTTTAGTTCTACTGGACATTTAATTTAAATTTAGTTATAAGTGAATGACTGTACAATTTTTATTAATGCTGACGTAATTTCTTGATTGTATTATATCTTATTATTATGAGTATAATTATTTTTTAATTGTATAATTTGTTAATTTTCATTATTTAATATTGTTAATAATAAAATACAACTAATACTAACTACATAATCATATTATAAATGAATACTCGGACAAAGTTATTGTAATGGCTCGTAGCAACATCTCTCTTTTTGTACGCCACTATATGAGGCTGAACATGTACGAACTAAACTATACTTTCTTGACATCCTGCATTCAATGTATGTATACCATGTTCAAACAAATAAATGATTCTTATTCTTATTCGTTAAGGGTCTTTTTACATCCTGTATAGTAAGGGACACTTTGTATTGAGTTGGTGATTGGAGGAGCAAACTTTCGTTTTTGTGTAACAGTACAGGTTTGCAGTCAAACACATAGTCATTTCGAATTGTATGAAGTAGTACATTATTTAGGGCAGGTGTTGAAAATGGTCTGGAAGACTCAGTGTCCTTTGACCACGGCAGATAGTCATTAGCACGTCGTAAGACCATAACGCTAATATACTTTTACCCTTAAAATAACTTACATTATTAAAATCTTGTGAGAGTGAATATTTTATCAACAATATATTGTATATTAAAAACCTTCCATTGCTAGTCTCAATTAGATGAAACTTCTGGACGCGGTAAGCTAAACTTGCCATGTATGTTCATTTGAGAGTATAGGGAAACACTTAGAGAGGCTTTAGGAAAACTCTCACCCTACGGAGTCTGTGTATGGGTCTCTGAGGGGTTAGATTTTTGTATGAAACTTTTTATCTAAGTGACAATCACCCGCGCGAAGAAGCAGACAAATTCTGGTACAGTATTAAACGGCGAATTTCTATAATCATTTAGCTGCTGAAGTGTCAGCAGAGGGATCAAAAGTATACATTTAAGCTTTTCGCTTGTAACACGAATGCGACATTCCTAGAAACATGGTAAACAAGCAAACGACTTAACGAAATTTCTTTCCATATTACCGAGAAGTCTTTCATGTAATATTTCACAATGGACGTTATGAAACACGCTGTGAATAGCTCACGTTTTTGTAACGTCGTCTTTGTACTTAAATGGTCTGTCGTGTAACTTTTGTTATACCTCGTCGTTCTACGATATAAAATTAAAAAAACATTTGCAAGAGGTACTCAGACTAGTCAAAGGTGTAACCTGGTGAAGAATTTTACTTCTCTATAAAATGTGTAGTTCTATGTAGTCTTAATTTTCTTTTGTAAACGGTGCGTAATCAAATCATAATTAAAGTTATATTTTGTTTTTAATTTTATAAAAACTGCAGCAATCGGATAGCCCAGTGGGGAGACAAAATGAGTGCTACCCAGGAGGTCTCGTGATAAAACTCTGCGCGCACTGCTGACTATTCCGAGCTATGTATGTATTAAATTATTATTTGTTTACTGACTTTTTTTCTTGCTGACTTGAATTTTATTAAAAAGAATACTACGTGTATGGCGTATTGGTTTAAGTGTTCACTTCCCTGTGTTCCTGTTGAGAACTGCGCCGAGTGTTTTGTGATCGATCTCCACAAGAGACAACACTTTTGTGTAATTCATAAATTATATTTCAAGTCTGTCCGTTGAATAATTTTTTATAAACGTTTAGCGTGACATAAATTTTAAATATGATGGGAGTTGTCCTTGAAAATATATCGTGAAATTTTCAAGCGGCAGTTTTCATATTTATGTTTTATACTTTTTTGTAGTAATAGGCAGCAAGCGAGCAAACGGACTGCCTTAGGGTCGGCAATTACCACGGCCCTTGGACACAAGCAACACCATTGGTGTTACAAGTGCGTTTCCGTTCCTTGGGGTTGGGAAAAGGGATAGGAGAAGGAATTGGATGAGGGAGAAGGAATAGGGGAGGGGGCCACCGGCACTCTCACTCACCGAACGAAACGCAGCAATGAAGGTACTGTTACTTCGATTTTCTGTGAGAGGGTAGTACTTCCCCGGTCGAGCCGGCCCATTCATGCTGAAATCAGCAAGGCTCTACAGGCTCTACTACCTTTTTTAATTTTACTTTTTCGATCCGCCAACCTGACCTTGGTCATCGTTGTGGTCTATCGCCTTACCTTTCTCATAGAAGAGGCCCGTAGCCAGCAGTGGGCAATACGCCTATAGAAAGGGCAGATGATGATATTTTCAAGGGATATTATGTGGTTTCTTACCTGTTGACTATTTGCGCTGCCTTCCGTCTGGTCGAACGGCGGCAGAACGGAGCACAGCCTTCGCCCCATCAATGAATATGACACCACTACTATACAACCTGAAAAGACGAAAAGGTAATTATTGATAACCAGCTTCCACTCGTAGCTGGGGTTGCGGGATATAGTGATGACATTTCCACATTCATCCTTCGTTAAGTAGTTTTGAGAAAGCGTAACAAAGAAACAGACAAATTCACATAATGGGTTTTAAAGTAATTATTACAATTAGTTTTTATCATACATTTATTTGTGTATTCATAATATTGATATTTTACACATTATTTCAATAATATATACGTGAAAAAGTGGGGACTAATTATATTTATCCTCATAAACCGTATATACGGCTTCGTGTGTTTTGCAAGGTCCCTGCAAAAACATTACTGTTCTTATGCAGTGTTTATAAATTTTGTACCATCGTTACGAAACGAAAGATAGGTACATATTACTTGTAAGTTTTAATCAAAATAGGTATAATATTTCGTATTTATGTTATAGCAACAACGTTAATACTGTGTTCGATGTAAACCTTAATACAAACTACAAGTATGTTCTGTGAAACGGATTAAATCGCATAAAATATAAATCGTATATCGGTATAATAAGGCTATGCATCCACTAAAGACAAACGAGACAACTAAACGAAGTACAAAGAAAATATTCAGCACTACCCTATCATAGAGGAAATTCGACTGATAATATTAGTATATGCTTTTGTACACAGTCCACCTAGTCACCTACAAAAGCGATATATACACTAGCCTATATCGCGACGCATCGCTTAGCGACTCAAGACTGTAATATCATTGCATGTTTAAATTATACCGATTTCAATTTACTGAGCGTGTGGCATTGTAGTTTAAGCGGTCGCCTCACCGTTTTGCACGACAACCGAGTAGCTTATAACAAATGCGCTACGTTGTAGCACATATGATATGCGCTACGTCGTAGCACAAGGTAAGAAGGTGCTACTTACGTACCCATGCATTTTACTAAAAAGTAAGTCGCGTTTTAAAATTACGCACTCTGTAACGTATCTCAATATTTATGATAGCGCTGTGTATCTCAGCGGCGCGCAGCGTAGCAGCTCAGTTACGTAGCACATTTTTGTTGGATTCGTAGCCTAACGGCTTGGCCACGGACAATTCGCTCCAGCGAAAATTCGCGCGACGCGACCGGCGACGCCACTTGCGACTGAATCAAATGTATAGAAATGTTCTAAGCATGCCACGCGCAGCGGCGACCGGCGACGCGACCGGCGAATAGCACCGAGCGGTACAGCGGCGTGTCGCGCGACACGTCGCGCGACTAAAACAAATGTATGAATTAGTACGGCGCACGCCACGGCGTCGAGCGGTAGTCGCGGCGACTAGCGCCGGAGCTGAGTCAGTATAACATTTTAGTTTATTTCTCCGCGAGCATGATATTATTCTTAGAATTTTTAGTTAGGCTAGCTATTTGGAACGTCTGAATGTTATCTACATACATACATAGACTCACGCCTGTTTCCCGGAGGGGTAGGCAGAGACTGCCCCCTAAAATCCAACCACACGTCCGATTCGACCAACTGATCACGTGGGGGGCGGACACACGATCTTTAAATTACTGGCGTGGCTAACGTGGCTCTGGTAGGGAGGTAGCCAATTTACCCTGTTCTATTGACAGCAGGATAATTACGTTTACGGGCACGGCCGCTTAAGGGCACCAATTGGGCTCTCCCAGTACTCCTCTGTCTTAGAGGAGACATGGGATGAGACATTGTCCGTCGACTCTCTGCTGGGGCGGGCGGATCGGTCTAGTGTAGGCCCCCTTCCGGCCCAACCCGTAATCTTGAATTGACAGGACCGGGGACCCTACGGTCGCGAGGAAGAAAACCTCTATAAAAATCACCCTAAGCTCAAGTTCAGGCCCGGCGAGGAGCTGTATGGTTGGGGGGAACCCAGTCGCGAGGGCCACAAACACCAATATGATGTCGGAAAAAAACAGTTTATTACCCCAGGAGGGTACCGGATGCTCCGCGTCCGGAGAATCCCTCACGGAGTCTTTGAACTCCGTCTGCCCCTCGTATTCTGGGGGGGGCAACCCGCATCAGAACAGCGACGTGTCACGCTCTATTGACACCGAAAATACCGAGGGTGTTCGCCCTATGTCGAGAGGACGGACCTCACCCTTACCCACACGGGAAGCAAGAACTTCCATACAGGCCAATGACGTCGGCCGAACACGCTCGACCCAGCGGGTGTTTTCTCGCCCGGCTACCCCAAACGCGGAAGCGTTGCGCGAAAGAGCCTCAGACGTCGAAAGCGATAGCTCGGCTATGTCCGTAGCATCTTTATCGTCTGAACCGCGGCGAACGCGTAAGCGCAGACCTCCGCGCTCCGAAGACGACGAAACTCGCGTGGTTCGCGTGAAGAGATCGGAGGTTGACAACCAGCCGTCGCAGGACCCGGAGGTTATTTCAAATCCTCTAGTGCGTACGGCGACTGCCAAGTCAAAATCAATTCTGCCTTGCGTGGAGGAGCTGCTGGCCGACATGAGGCAGCAACCGGCGGCGGCTGTGGGTGCCATAGCACTGGACTCGCTAGCAGACGTCGAGAAGGTGGCGGATCAGAGCCGCAATCTGAAGGGGGAATTTGCGCACACCCTCAGAGTAGCGGCTCGGAAGATTCAAGCGGCCGTAACAGACCTTCACGGCAGAAGAGACCTAGACGTGGATCGTTTGGAGCAGGAAAACGCAAAGCTCCGATCTCGTGTGGCCTCCTTGGAGAGCTCCACGGCCGCAATGGTTGCCGAACTGGCGGAGCTTCGCCAGAGCACACCGGGCACTACTTCGCCTAGGAGCGAGGCAGCTTTGAGCGCTGCGGCGCTGATGCCACCGCCAGCGCCGATGTCGCCGCCAACGCCGACGCCGAAAAATTCCCGCACTGCAGCCCCTGTGAGTGGGCGGGATGAAAACACCAGCGCCCCATTTCCCCATAGCGAAATAGTGGCGCAAATTTCGGCTCAAGTGGTGGCTCAAATGGACCAGAAGTTTGCAGAGCTTAGGGCCCAAATCCTCTCCCGGAGGGAAACTCCATTGCCCTCTATGCAAACCCCCATAATGGAGACCTCTACGCCCTCAACATCCAACGCGAGGAAGCGTAGTAAGAAGAAGGCAAAACCAACAACGGCTGCGCCGCCATCTCTTTCTGCTAGGGCGGACACAGAACACCCACTCCTTTCGGCACCTTCTACAGGGCAGGCGAACGCGGCAGCGTCGCTTTCGATCTCGGCTGCGCCAGCCTCGCAAATCACAACCATAGCGGACCATGCCTGGTCAACCGTCGTAGGCCGCAAGGCAAAGGCTAAACCGGTGAAGTCAACTGCAGCTCGGAAGAAGACAGTGCTCCCGCGGCCCCCTTCCACCTCGGCCGTCACCGTTACACTGCCCCCAAACTCTGGGACCACACTGGCAGAAGTAATGAGGCTGGCTAAGACAAAGGTGGCCCTTGCCGACATCGGTATTACCGAGGGCCTACGGCCGAAGAGGGCCATTACCGGAGGTCTACTACTGAGGACCCTGGCTCCGTGAGCTCCGAGAAGGCGGAGACTCTGGCTAAATGCCTGAGAGAAGCTCTCGCTGACACGGGCGCGATTGTGGCGCGCCCCATAAAAATTGGTGAGCTTAGGCTGCGTGACATAGACGACTCCACCGAAGCCAAGGAGATCGTCAACGCAGTAGCCTTGGAAGGCGGATGCTCCACTGAGGAAGTAAAGGTTGGCGAAATACGCTTTTCCGCAGCCGGTTTGGGAACAGTGTGGGTCCGTTGCCCACTCTCAACTGCGCAAAAACTGGTGGCAGCCAAAAAACTGCGGATAGGCTGGATGGCCGTCAGGGTCCAGCCTCTAGAAACCCGTCCATTGCAGTGTTTTCGCTGCCTGGAAAGGGGACATGTGCGGGCCAACTGCAAGTGCGACAGAGATAGAAGCACGCTGTGTTACGCTTGTGGGCAACCTGGCCATAAAGCCCGCAGCTGCACAGAGCGTGCTCCTTCGTGTCCGGTATGCACCGACCTAGGCCGGCCTGCTAATCACCGTCTGGGTAGCAAAAACTGTAACCCCCCAAAGACGGGTAACAAAAGTCGAGCTGCACCCGCATTAGCGTCCAGTTCAGCCCAGCGTGCAAATACTGAGTCGGGCCCCAGCCCCGCGGAGGATTTAATGGAGGCCTAAAATTCTTTCCGCCCCAAATAATCCTCCAGGGCAACCTGCACCACTGCCGCGGAGCTCAGGATCTTCTTCTTCAAACTCTCACGGAGCGGTCGGTGAGTCTGGCAGTGGTAGCTGAGCCTTACTCCGTTCCGGATCATCCTAGATGGTTCGGGGCGGAAGGGGGCTCGGCTGCTATTTATTGGGCTGGGGGGGATAGAGACCCCCATTGTAACCTCCTGCGAAGGGAACCGGGATAAGTCGCCGTCGAGTGGGGACCAGCAGTCGTGGTGGGCTGCTACGTCTCCCCTCACAGCGGCCTTGCCGCGTTCGAAACTTACCTAGGCCGGCTGGCTAGCTGTATCTGCCAGTACCAGTCCCGTCCAATACTTGTCCTGGGGGACTTCAACGCACACTCTAGTGAGTGGGGCGACGCTCGGGACGATATCCGAGGGGAGACCATTTTGGAATGGGCTGCAGCGCTGGATCTCCGGATCCTTAACCGAGGTTCAATCAGCACCTGTGTGCGGTGGCAGGGGGAGTCGGTCATAGACCTGTCGTGGGCGAATCCCTCGGCTACGTGCCTTGTGGCCACGCTGTCAGACCACCGGCACATTGTCTTTAACGTGGCCTTCTGCCACCCCCACAGCAATCCCACGCCCACCATTGCCGATGCACCATGCCGCTGGTCTCTGCGCCAGCTGAACTCCGATTTCCCAAACAGAGATCCCGCACGATCCTGAGTCACAGGCGAACTGGTTTCGGAGCACAATGACAGCGATATGTGACGTATCTATGCCTCGGGCCAATTCGAAAAGTAAGGGATCCTTGTACTGGTGGTCGGCCGACATCGCCCGGCTTCGCACAGAGTACGTCACAGCCCGCCGCCGCCACCAGCGAACCCGGAGGAGGAGGCGAGCCGTAGATGAGGAGATCGCTGGAGCGCACCAAGCCTACCGTGTCGCCGCAAAAGCGCTACGCACTGCCATTGCGGAAGCTAAGGCTCGGTCTTGGGCCGAGCTCATTGAAGGACTCAACAGGGACCCATGGGGGCGCCCCTATAAGATAGTCATGGGGAAGCTCAGACCCTAGGTCCCTCCTCTGACACAAAACCTGGACCCGCAATTTGTGAGAGGGGTGGTTGAAACTTTATTTCCGATGGCCCAAGATAGTTCTCCGAGACTTCCGCCACCGTCGAACCAGATATGGGACGACCAGTTTGAAGTGACGGAAGGAGAGTTAGACCGAGCCTTGCGACGGCTCGCTACTCGCAACACCGCCCCGGGTCCGGATGGTATCCCGGGCAAGGCTTGGGTGCTGGCGCTCGCGGTCTTGGGTGACACGATGAGGCGGCTGTTCACCAGATGCCTCCGTAATGGAGTGTTCCCCACCAGCTGGAAGGAGGCCAATCTTGTCCTGATACTGAAAGAAGGCAGGACCGCAGAGTCTGCCTCGGCATTCCGACCCATCTGCTTGCTGGACGAGGTGGGCAAACTTTTTGAGCGCGTCATTGCTGCCCGCCTCAATGATCATCTAAGTGGTGTAGGTCCCGACCTGAGTGACCATCAGTTTGGTTTCTGGCAAGGCCGTTCGACATTGGACGCTATTAAGCGCGTCCGCTGCATGTCGGAGTCAACTGTCCGGAGGGGTGGAGTGGCGCTGGCGGTGAGCCTAGACATCGTCAACGCTTTCAACTCCCTCCCGTGGAAAGCAATTAGGGAGTCACTACTCCATCACAACGTGCCTTCCTACCTGCGCAGGATTGTCGGGGCCTATCTAAATAATCGTTCCGTAAGCAACAGGAGTCGGGACGGTGCCGCAGTCAAGAGGCAAATATGCTGCGGGGTTCCACAGGGGTCCGTTCTCGGACCACTACTTTGGAACCTCGCGTATGACGCGGTCCTGCGGATTGGTCTCCCCCCCGGGGTCAGTGTAGTCTGTTACGCTGATGACACACTAGTACTGACCCGGGGGACTAACTTCGCTGAAACCCTGCGGAATTGGGTGTGTGCTGCGTCGTGGCTGCCATCGGCCGACTGGGCCTGCAGATAGCACCACACAAGACCGAGGCGCTATGGTTCCACGGCCTGTGCCAGGGCATGGAACCACCCAGCTCCTCAATCAGAATAGGTGATGCAGTCGTAGAGGTGGGGCGGTACATGAAGCACTTGGGCCTCACTATAGATGCTGGCAGGAAAAATTCCGAATCATTCCCGTCGAATACTTCGGAAGTATTCCGAAATATTCCGGAACTTTAGGAATATTTCAACTGTCAAAAAATAACCAGGAAAGTCGACCTTACTAACTATTCGCGCTTGGAAGTTGTAAATTATATTATCTTTGTTTGCTTGCAAGGTTAGCCTTTATTTGTTTTTTTTTATTAATACCTACCTATGCGACTCGCGAATACTCGCGATGCGTACAGACCTACATACAAACTAACCAAAAACATAGGTAGGTAACCGTTTTTAAAAAACAAATCAGATATGCTTGGCCTGTTTTTTTATTCCACAATTAACATTTACAAAAAATAGCATTCGATTTCGAAATAAGTAGTGTGTAATAGTAGACAAAGTTTTGTAATGAAAACCTCAGATTCCGTTGATAACAGCTTTAATCTTGCTTTTTTGTCATTAAGTATTACAATGATTCGCAGTTTTTACGTATTGATGCCAGCGTAACAAAATTAGAAATCGAATAACAAAAATATGTGCGGGTGTAAGTAAAATAAATTTAGGAGTCAGGTACAGTATTACTTAAACGAGTAACTTGATGCCATTTAAAATGATCAGGCGTTTATGCAGCGCAGACATCTTCCCCCCCGTTGAAAGACTCCTTTCAACTGCGTTAGTCGTCATCCGGTAAAGATGTAGGCAAGGGGCAGATCCGTGTGAGAGGCCTCCTGAAGCAGCCTCTGGTAGTCTCCACGTCTGCGACTCGTGTGACGCCGTCGGTTCCAGGGAACAGGCGGCTGACTCGTCCCATTCGCCAGCTCAGTGGTGGGACGTTATCCTCCTGGAGAAGAACTAAATCTCCAACTTGCAGGGATGCTGAATTAGTACGCCATTTGGAGCGCTGTTGTAGTTCAGCTATATATTCCTTTTCCCAGCGCTGCCAAAAATGCCGATGAATCTGTTCAAGCTTCAAGTAACGTTGAAGGTTGTTCTGGTTCTCGTGCTCGAGCGATGGACCAGGCAATGCATTTAGGGCACGCCCTATCAGAAAGTGACCGGGAGATAGGAAATGGTAATCGTTAGGGGAAGGGGAGAGTGGGCACAAAGGTCGACTATTAAGCACAGCTTCCACTTGTGTGAAGAGAGTACATATCTCCTCAAACGTTAAATGATGGTTCCCCATAACGCGTTTTAAATGGTATTTCGCGGATTTAACGCCGGCTTCCCAGATGCCGCCGAAATGTGGAGCATACGTGGGAGAAAACACAAACTTTATGCCTTCATTGGTAGCAAAATTAACTACAGGTTCATGATTAGTTTTAAGAAAATTGCCAATCTCTTTAGCTGCCGCAACAAAGTTGCGACCGTTATCGCAAAATATCTCCGCTGGCTTACCTCGACGCGATATAAATCTGCGTAACGTCATGATAAACGCGTCCTTGGACAAATCACTGACGGCTTCCAGGTGCACACACTTATAGCGAAAACATACAAACAAACATAAATAGGTTTTAATTAGTCGTGCACCTCGACCCTTTCTATTTAGTGTTAGGAACGGACCAGCGAAGTCAACTCCCACAGTACGGAATGGAAAATCAGGTATGATGCGCTGTGCAGGTAAATTTCCCATCATGGGAGTTAATGTTTTACCTTGTATACGTCTACATCGAACACAAACATGTACTGTGCGGCGGGCCAAATGCCTACCATTTATAGGCCACACAGTCTCTCTTACACAGGCCAGCAACAGCTGAGGCCCAGCATGCATATTGTGTAAGTGTTCATATTTAAAATACAATTTAGTGAGTGGATGAGAAGCGTGTAAAAGTATAGGATGTTTTTTAGTATAATTGTAATTAGATAATTCTATCCTACCACCGACCCTCATCACCTTGTCATCATCCAAAAAGGGTGAAAGTGACAAAAGTGTTGACTTGCTACTTAAAGTTTTATTTTTTAACAAAAGATTGTACTCTAGAGTAAATGAAGTTTGCTGAGCAATTTTACATAAGCTAATAAAAGATAATTCTAATTCGCTAACATTTAATTTACCAAATAATTTATCTTTAGGACATTTATATCTTATGTTATGTATGAATCTATTGACATACGCAAATACACGTCTCAGTTTTAAAAACGATGAAAACTTATCTATTTTTAGAATTTCTGTTGCTGGTTCCAGGACAACAGCGGAAGTGGACTTCATCTCAGGTAAGTCTGATTCATTTATTAATTTCTTTAAATAGGGCCAATCGGATTCAGGCTGTATTAGAAAGCTTGGACCTGACCACCAGAAATTAGAATTGATGATTTGATCTGGGCTCACGCCCCTTGAGATCAGGTCAGCTGGATTCTGATCAGTCGGCACATAGCGCCACGACGAACTATCGGTAAGTTCATTAATTTCGGCTACCCTATTAGCTACAAACGTTTTTAACTTTGCAGAATTACCATTTAACCAGCTGAGGACAACGCTGGAATCGCACCAGTAAATGATGCGATTGACATCACATCGCAGAGAGCTGGTAACTGTCTTACACAATTTTGCAGCTAATAGCGCAGCGCAAAGCTCCAGACGCGGTATTGTTATCGGTTTCAACGGCGCCACCTTAGACTTAGCACACAGTAAATTTACCTTTACCTCGCCAGCTAAGTTGTGTGACCGTAGGTACACACAGGCACCGTAAGCGACTTGAGAAGCATCACTAAAGGTATGTATTTCTATATAATTAGGAGCTTCGCATAGTGTTAAGCGCGGGATCTGTAAATCTGATAAAAAATGTAAATTGCCAATGAACTTGTTCCAGGATTCCAGGATATCGGAACTAACTGGTTCATCCCAACCCTTCTTGTTCAGCCATAAGGACTGAAGTAACATTTTAGGTATAATTACACATGGACTGAGAATTCCAAGAGGATCAAAAATCTTGAATGATGCAGACAGTATCGATCGCTTGGTAACCACATCATTTTTATTGGGAATCTCAATCGATATTTGAAGGGTATCGGTTTTAGGATTCCAAATTAATCCTAAAGTATTATTAGATTCACTTAAACTAACCTTATCATTCTGATCAATGACTGATGATGATAAAATGCTTGGTAAATTCGATCTGAATTTACGTAGTTTAAACCCACCTGACTTTAAAGTGTCTGACACCTTGCGTTGAATGTATAATAGCTTGGACTCGTCGTTTGATCCGGTGACCAGATCGTCGACGTAATGGTCGTGTTTAATAATGTTACCTATAAGCTGGTCATCGCAATCCTCTGCCAATACTGACAAACACTTGGTGCTCAAATATGTAGCACTTGCAAGACCATAAGTTACGGTTTTCAAACGTAAAGTTTTGATAGGATTGGACTCATCACTTCTCCAAAGTATTAATTGTAAATTACGATCCTTTTCATTTAATTCAACCATTCTAAAGAATTTTTCAATATCAGCTGTCAAAATATATTTGTACTGACTAGCTCGAATCAAAATAGAAAAGATTGAGTCTTGAACATTGGGACCGACCATCTGCAGATCGTTCAGAGAGAAACCTGAGGAAGTTCGTGCCGATCCATCAAAGACAACACGAGTCTTTGTCGTTTCACTGTTTTGCTTATATACTGCATGATGGCAAAGATAATAGGATGGAACGGGATTAGTAGTCGGACATTCCTCTAAATGACCTAACTCTAAATATTCTTGAATGAAATTGCAATATTTCAACTTTAATTCTGGATTCTTACGGAAACGTCTTTCTAAATACAACAATCGTTTTTTAGCCATAGCGTAAGAATCTCCTAAACAATCTGGATTATCAATTAGGGGCAGCCTCACACAAAATCTACCCGATTCTAAACGATAAGTATTACGATAAAAATGGTCTTCACATGCCTGCTCAATTTTGCTAAAATATTGCTTATCTGGAACCTGCTCAAGTTCCCAAAACCTTTTCAAATGAGAATCAATATTGGAATTATTGCATTCGTCACTATCACTAATTGAAACATGACACGGAATATTTTTAGGTGACGAACAATTCCTTACATTTGGAGAAATTGGGCCGGCAACGAGCCAACCTAGCTTTGAGCTACGAAGCTGGGGCATATTAGTACCTAATGCAAGCTGATCACATCCGAGTAGGTCCCAAAACAGGTCTGCACCTATCAAGACGTCTATGGCTGAAGGCCGATTAAAGCTAGGATCAGCTAGCTGTAGGTTGGTTGGAATATTTAATTGACTAATGTCTATAGATTGTTTTGGAATAACACTTGTTAATTGGTTTAATACATAAAATGACTGTACAACACTATAGTCATCATTAAGAGAATTTAATCGGGCAATACAACTTTTGTTTACGTATTCCGCTAAGTTGTTGCCTATACCGATAACGTTTATAGTATTAATAGCACATACCTGTAATGATAACTTGTTCATAAGTGACTGGCTAATAAATGAAGACTGACTGCCACAGTCTAACAAAGCACGCACTCGAAATTGTTTGTTTGTTTGTGGATTGATAACATTAACCATAGCTGTTGATAAAAGAATGTGATTTTTTATAAAATTATCACTAATAGAATTATTTACTGATATTTCAGTTGAACCACGATCTGTGTTGGTATTACTGCTGACTGTACTAGCATTACTTGCACTAGTATTGTTTAAATTAGGGGAATGCAAGAGTGAATTGTGCCTACGCTTGCACTCACGACAGGGACCTAACTTGCAGTCACGTGCACGATGCCCAGTTCGTAAACAATTGGAGCATAAGTGCAACTTAAATGCTTCATCTCGCCGTTCCTGAACGCTCTTCGCAAGGAATGTAGGGCAGTCGTATATCCAGTGGTCACCCTTACAGACAACGCACTGCTTAGCGACAGAGCCGGTGTTCTGAACTGTAGATGAAAAGGATTTAGTACTACGAGAATTGTTATTATTGTTTTGACGTGATTGTGTGACCTTGGGTATATCAGACTTGTTTTGATTCATAGTTTCTAACACATCAGCGCGATCAGTTAGGAATTTTTTGAAATCCTTTAAAGCAGGGAGATTGGACAAATTATTACGATGTTCTTCCCACTTCATGGCAGTACGATTATCTAATTTTGGTATAAGAATTTTAATAATTATCATTTCAAGCAGTTCATCTTTCGTTGCTAAACTTGACAATGCTCGCAAGTTTTTAGTTACGTGGTCAACTAGAAACCTCAGTGATTTGTCCGATTCACGTTTGTGTTGTTGTTGTGTTGATTCGAAATATATCAATGAATTAAGGTGTTGATTTATAAGTTGGCGCTTGTTATCGTAACGATCGCACAAAAGCTGCCATGCAGTTTTATAATTATTTTCAGAAATCTCTAAATTGGAAATAATTCGCGCGGCTTCCTTTTCAAGATACGATACCAAATAATGGAACTTGTGAATAGGTTTAATGCGTTCATTGTTATGAATAAGCGATAAATAGGTATCTCGGAACTCAAGCCAGCGGAAATAAGCGCCATCAAACTTTGCGATTTGTATTTGTGGTAATTTAAAATCAACATGATGACATTGAGATGACAGATCGTTATGACATTGTGATGAATTGTGCAAATCAGATTCGTTTGAAGTATTTTTGTACTTATCAAGTTGCTCTTCAGCAATTGCAAGATGTGAAGTGAAGATCTGCTCAATTTCATCACGTTCGTCGATCTCGGAGTCCATATTATCGCAATTAATGACCTCAATCTGAGCCTGTAGTTCATCAAATTTGCTAGACATAGCTCGTATTTTACCAATACTAATTTCTAACTCTTTAATTTGGGTTTTATTCAATTTTGAAGAGCATACTCCATCTAAATATTTTTTAAACTTTGTTAAACGACCTTTGACCGAGCTACGCTTAGCAAACAGTTCCTTCAATTGTTTTGCATTACAGTCTTTATCTTCGCTTAAAGACATTTTGTTAAATACTAATAACAACAACAAACGATAAACTAGCACTGAGAACTTTACGAAAAATGCTTATTGTTAATTGAGTTCTAAACAGTAACGCAAAATGAAGGAATAAAGTTATATGTTTAGAATCTTATCTGATACTCCTTCGGCGGCACCTGGCGCAGCAGCGCGGCTGCAGCTCGGCAGCACGACGATGCACCGACGTCACCCAAACGCGGCTAGCGGTAGCTGGCAGCGTCAGGCAGCGATGGAGTTTCTGGAATAGTCGGCCCAAAATATTTGAAATAATGTTAACTACAATAATGGCACGAACTATTGGGAGGGTGTCTATGAGAAAAATTGGCAATATTACTAATTGGTGTTTAGATACTCAAGTATTGTTCATTTATGAACTTATTTTAAGGAATGTACTGGTATTTTAAGAATTTATAATTTTACAAATGATGACGTAGGTAGTTGTCACACTGAACAATGGATTTAAATTACACTATTTTACTATATTTACTGGTTGTTTACTTGAAATAAGCTTTAAATTAGCTAGATACTTTGTTGAACTAATGAAATACACAAGTGGAATGTACCAAACAGCGACCCTTTTGATAGGAAAAATAGGTTTAGGTGTTAGGGTAAACTATGGGAATGGCACTTAACTGATAGGCGAGACGGCTGCTTCCGGCTGCATTGGTCCTCGCTGATGGCTGTTGGCACTGATAGAAACACGAGCTGTTCTACAAATGTTGACGGAATCCTCGAACTGGCGTGGCAGGCTGACGGTGAACCCCGACGTGGCGTCGTCGTAGAAGCTAAGGCTGGGCGCGGCGCTTTCTGCTGACCGACCTGGCTGGCTTAGTTGTCTTCTTTGATAGTGTTCCTGCGTCTGTAGTCCTCCACAATCAATCTTTGGTAGATTTCCTTTTGACGAGAATTCTTTGTTTTCGTACTTCGATCCGAATTTTGCAAATCCGTGATGTCGCGGTCGCCAATTTTAATGTGTAATAGTAGACAAAGTTTTGTAATGAAAACCTCAGATTCCGTTGATAACAGCTTTAATCTTGCTTTTTTGTCATTAAGTATTACAATGATTCGCAGTTTTTACGTATTGATGCCAGCGTAACAAAATTAGAAATCGAATAACAAAAATATGTGCGGGTGTAAGTAAAATAAATTTAGGAGTCAGGTACAGTATTACTTAAACGAGTAACTTGATGCCATTTAAAATGATCAGGCGTTTATGCAGCGCAGACAAGTAGGTACCAACCTAAAATCAAAAGCATAAAAATCCTGTTAACCGCAGGCTAACATATCTACCTATAAAAACATCAACATATACTTATTCAATCCCATTTATAATAAAAACCCACCACACCACAAACAAACACATTTATTCCCATTGAATTATTCGGGCGAAATATTCGGCGGAAACATTCGATTGCGGGGTACGAATCTTTCTCGCGGGGGGAAAACTTCTCCGGGGCGCATCTCCCCTCTTACCGCACCCCGCACCGCCATCGCCTGCACGCACGACTCGTGGCAGTCGGGCGCGCGCGGCGCGGCGCCAGCGCTGCGGCACCGGCCGGCGCACAGAGGGGCGGCGGCGATCGACGATCGATGCAAAATACGATTTTTCAGCAAAGAAGACATAAAAATCTTAATCAAATCCATTTTGAATAATTCAGAGTTAAAGAAACTTTCCCAGAAGTATTCCGGAATTATTCAGAATTTTTCAGAAGTTTTGCAACTATAGGCCTCACCCTCGACAGTCGATGGCGCTTCGAGGAGCACTTCGTGCGTTTGGCCCCTCGAGTGCGTCGGGTTGCAGGGGCACTGCAGAGGCTGCTCCCGAACCTCGGGGGCCCCAGAGAAGAGGTCCGCCGCCTCTACTGTGGAGTCGTTCGTTCCATGGCCCTCTATGGGGCGCCCGTCTGGTCTGACCGCCTGACGAGCGCCTCCCGCTGCAGAGCTATCCTTAACAGTCTGCAGCAAGTAGCGGCCATTAGGGTTGCACGTGGCTATCGCACGATTTCTTTCGAGGCGGCCACGCTTTTGGCGCGGCTCCCGCCGTTCAATATCCTGGCGGACGTGGACGCACTAGTTTTTCGCGAGACTCGACTCCGCCAGGAAGGCGGAACGGAGGAAGAGCCGAGCCAGACGCTCGGGGAATTTCGGCGGAATGCGCATCAGCGCGGGCTGATTATCTGGCGCACGCGACTCTCAGAGCCGCGGTGCATGCGCCAGCGCGTCGTTGGCGCAATACTCCCTGCCTTCGAAGCCTGGATCGAGAGGAGAAGGGGCTGCGTCACGTATAGGTTGACTCAGATACTCACCGGACACGGATGTTTCGGTGAGTATTTGAACCGAATCGGCCGCGAGGCGACGACGGCATGCCACCACTGCGGCAGTGACCTGGACTCTGCCCAGCATACGCTCTCTGAGTGCCCTGCATGGGAATCCGAGCGGCGAGTCCTGGTCTCTGTTATAGGAGGGGATCTTTCTCCGCCGGCCGTCATCCAGGCCATGTTGGCGGAAGACACCCGGTGGGACGCTGTGGTCTCCTTCTGTGAAGCGGTCATGCTTCAGAAGGAGGCCGCCGAGCGGGATCGCGAGAGAGCTGATCCCACTCGCAGACGCAGGCGGCGTCGTGGCGGTGGCAATGGCCGCTAGCCTGACTCTTCCTTGGGGCCGTGGGCAATCAGAGATGGCAATCTGGCTGCCCGACCACGAACGACCCCGAGAAGACAGCGGTCTCGGATAGCCGAGGGACCACTGTGCTCGCACAGTACGAGGTAGCGAAGGAAAGACACTACCAGCTTAACCCTTCCAGAGACTGAGCCCTGCTACGGGCAAGCGTGGCGGGACCCAGGAGCAGCGCACCCGCGTTCCCTGTGCCCCATTCTTTTGGGCGCTGAGGCGGCTATCGTGGTGGTTTTAATCGGTAAACCCGGTTCCGACCTGGGGAGTCCGACATACCCTCTCTGCCCGCCACACGGAGAGGGACTCGCAAAAGAGATTCCCCACGTAAAAAAAAAAAAAAAAAACAAAAAGGCAGAGACTACGGAACGCCATTTGCAACGATCCTGACATACCTCACTTGCTTCACTCACTCCCATCAAGTTTCTCATGCATGCTCTTCTGTTAAGGGTACTTCTGACTTGTCCTTTTTTCAGTATGTCTCCAATCTTGTCAGAGAACGTCCGCCTAGGTCTTCCCCTTTGTCCTGTTCCATTCACACTTGCCTTATATATCTTCTTTGTCAGTCTATCGTCATCCATCCTCTCCATGTATCCAAACCATCTTAACATGCCTTTCTCAATGCTTGTCACTACATCTTCTTTTACCCCACACCAGTCTCGTATCACACAATTCTTTACTCTGTCGGTCAAAGACACACCACACATACTTCTAAGTGTTCTCATTTCTACAGCATTTATTTTACTTTCAAATCTCTTCTGCCATACCCAACTTTCACTACCATACATAAGGGTAGGCACTAACACGCCTCTATGTACAGCCAAACGTGCCTTTTTGGACACGTTTTGACTGTTCATAAACGCTTTCAGAGCTCCATTCACACTATTACCTGCATTAACTCTCCTTTCAATATCTTCTTCATTCTTACCATCTCTTGTAAACAACGTACCCAAGTAAACAAACTCATTCACTTGTTCCACTCGCTGTCCATCGATCAAAACATTACAAGCCGTAACGCATTCCTCCTTTTCAAAAACCATAACTTTCGTTTTACTTACATTCACTTTCATTCCTTTCCTCTCTAACGCACCATGCATGATTACTACCATCTCCTGCAACTCCTCCGCTGAAGATGCAAGTATTACCTGATCATCAGCATAAAGGAGGCATTTGACGAGTAACCCATTCATCCTTAATCCGCATTCACTATGTTTTAAATCTTGCAAACAACTGTCCATGAAGAGGTTAAACAGCCACGGCGACGCTACACATCCCTGTCTAACACCTTTCTCAATGGTAAACCAGTCAGTGTATGGTCGTTTATCCTCACACAAGCTCTAGAACCCTCATAAAAGGATTTCAGAGCTCGAATGAGGCTGCTGTCCACCCCATTCATTGACAGCACCGACCACATTTCATTCCTCACCACTTTATCGTAAGCCTTTTCCAATCCACGAATGCGCAATAGACCTTTTGACCTTTGGCCAAAAACTTTTCGGGTATGCTTCGCAAGGAAAAAACCTGATCCGTGCATCCCATACCCTTTCGGAATCCCGCTTGTACATCCCATATTTTCTTGTCGGTTACTTCCATAACTCTTTCAATAAGTACCTTTGCATACAATTTGCCAACAATGCTGAGAAGGCTAATGCCTCTACAGTTTTTGCAATCTTGTTGCGAGCCTTTTCCTTTATAAAGAGGCACAACTACAGCTGTGGCCCAGTCATTAGGTACTCGGCCGGTGGTCCAGCACAAGTTATATAACCGCTGCAACTGACCAACTATGATGCCCTGTCCAGCCTTCAGCATTTCGACTGTAATCCTATCATATCCTGCAGCCTTACCTACTTTCATACTTCCCAGTGCCTTCACGATCTCATTCACGCCAATAACGCTTTCATCATTGCTATCGTTACCATTCATTTCAGCTATCGGTGTCTCTATCGCCGACCTTTCAAATAAACTTTCAAAATACTCTTTCCATCTCTTCAGCACGCAAGATTCATCATTTACTATCTTTCCATTCTCGTGAGTTCTTCCTCGAACTGCACGAACGGATTTCCAGAAAAATTTAATGTTCCTCTGGAAATCGTCAGATAATCTGCTATCAAACTCATCTTTCTTTTCCTCTTTTTTCCTTTTAACCATTTCTTTCACTATTATTTTTAACCTAACAAACTCCTTTCTTGCTTCATCTATGTCTACACTTGTTGCTTTTCCCATTCTTTCATTTGCTCTTCCAGCCAACCAATCTGACCAAGCTTTCTTCTTCTCTGACACTGCTGATTGTACATCCTTGTCCCACCATGTATTCTTAACCTTTCGTATTTTCCTTCTCTTGATCACACCACATACTTCAGACGCTACACATACTATGCAATCGAACCTCTCAAATTTTGCTATCAATCTTCGTTTATACTCATCTTTCACATCTTTCTCTTGTAGATTTTCTACCTTAATTCGTTGATGTTATCTATATCTACATAAATGTATACAGTATAAATAAAGTTGAAGTATCTGTCTGTGATTTCAAAATACCTAAGTAAGTTTTTAGAAGTGCATATACCTAGTTAGTTAGATCACACTTACCTACATACCTAAGCTTTTCCGTATTTTAACTCAAAACTCAAACTCAAAGCGTCGGCTCAGTACGCATTCAGTAGGTACCTACATAATGTATACCGAAGCGCCTTGAGTTTGGTATGCAGTAGGTTAGGTGGGTACCGAGCCTGACGCTCGTAGGTATAAATCGCGTTCCAACCATTTGTATAAAGATAAAATACATACATACATATTTAGACTCACGCCTGTTTCCCCGAAGGGCAGAGGCATATTAAACGCCCACTTTTCGCCAGTGTTTTGATCCCACGTAATAGGTGGCGAGGCTATTGCCGCTTATTCGGACATTTTGTTTGCCAGAGCCTCGTCCGTTGATCGGCAGGTGCACCACTTGCAGGTAAGGTTGGCTTGGGACCCTAAGTTCTTGGTGGGAACCCTATGCACCTATATAATTATATAAAATACAGTACCTATAGTTTTCAATACCGTGGTTAGGTACACAATATAAAGTCTGCCTCTGTGATTTTGCAGTAGTGTAAGCGGATCATGAGGTCTCGGGTTCAATTGCCAGGTTGAAACAAATGTGATATTGCCACCAAAGTCCGTACAATGTCGAGCTAAATTTCATAAAAAGATCTCAGCTAATGTCATCTCGCTCCTGGTCTACACTGGTCGCGACGGCGAGCGCGTGTGCCCGTGGCGTGTTTTTCGCGTCGCGCGAATTAATAATAATAATAATAATAATAGTTTATTTTTCTAAAAGGATGTACAAGATCAGTTTATGGAGATACATTAAATTGAGATACATAATATCATTGTACACAAAATTAGAATAATGACCCCTATGCTAGGAGAGTCCTGTGTTACAGGGGCCATTTTAATTTGGCCATTAAAATTGTCGCGTCGCCGGTCGTGTTGCAGGTCGCGTCGCCGGTCCCCGTGACCAAGCCGTAAGAATCGCGACTGCAGTAGTAATCCTGCGGCGGCCGATTAATACGGCATTGCTTGCCGCTAATCCTTTGTAAATTATGGTTTCCAGGAAAATTAAGTGTCTGCAGCATTTCCTGGATTCCGATGCAAATACCGGATTACATCTGGGAAAGGCTTTTGTTATTTAGCTTGTCTGATGTGTTTTTATTTTGTGAAATCATGTAGAAAAGTGTAGGGAGGTAATATTTCAAGTAATATTTTCATTAATATTCATTTATTTCATGCAAATATTGAAATTTAAGCGAACGTATCTACCCATTGAAGTAGTAATATTATTGGCAAGTTAGTAAAAATAATATATCTTCTTCTTACTATTTCTTTCTTTATTATAGAGGCCAAGACAAAAAAGATAGCATTGACACTATTTTCGTACACTGCTCAAGACTATCTGGCTGAGCATTTATCACTTCACTTTGTTCATTACTAATCGTCTTTCCAAGACATCCACGAGTCCCTTTCTTGGAGATGAAAGGTCAAAATTAACATGATACATCAAATGACTCAGATCTTTAGGCATATTTTTACTTGTACTTGTAGATGTTGAGTTGATTTTATGGGCCATTTTATGAGATAATAAGGCAGTGTATTTGTAAAACATATTTCATATAGAAGTAATATTAATAAGAAATCTAAATGATTGACCAATTTCATAAAAATAAAAACTGTAACACATTTTACTACCATGAGTCCCAGAGACTCACTCGGCGTAATTAGTCAACATATACGAGCCGCACACACATGCCCGCTATGCTGCGTGTCACCCACGCCACTGCAGGAAGATACTGAGACGGCGAGGAATCAAGTGGCAAAAACGAACGAAATACGGGATTTTTTAAATTTTCACGTGAGTCGCTGGGACTCATGTAGTGAAGTAAGGGTTAAATGTAACTAATAACGATGACAATACAATTATGCTGGTATTTTTATTACAAAATTACTTTACTCGTTTTGTGAATTGAAACAAAATATTGCTTTTTTTGTGAAAATCGAACTCACAACATACAGCTCGGTGTTAAGTAGCGTTCTAACTGCTAAACCCAATCCAAATTCACACAGCAAAATTATCATCATCAAAAATTATTATCATAATAATAAACTTTCTAGATAAATCATATCAAGGTCCTTTAAATAGTAAATACAAAATTAATTTATTATTTTTATACGAACCCATATAACTTGGCCGGTACAAATTCAATCGCTCGTTACAAGTACGGAGGTCGAAGTAAATTGAAAACAAAAAGAGTCCTTTGTATTGCGTCACTTGTGATGTAACGATCCTTTATGAGTGCGGAACATGTTCCAACGTAATTGATTTCATATGTATGGAAATATTCTGATATAATATTTTCTTGTTACTTATTTATTGAATGTTAGAAGTTCGATGCCCTGGCGTAATATTGGTATTGTGTAGGGTTCCTTGACATTTTTTCTATATTTTTAAGAGTGGAAAATTAAATACAAGCAATATTGAACAAGTAAGCTCTTTAGACTCTAGCAAGCAGTAAGAAATATTCTAGTTAAATATAACACGAATATTATAGTTCAACATGTGCGACGGCATACGAGAGACTTAAATAAAAATCATCGATTGTGTGTGGAAAACCTAAAACTAAAAAGCTCCATATAGTTTCAGTGCAGAAACTACACATGCTTCTGCTTATTGTTGTTTACACACAACTAAATACAGCGGGAGCAAATTAAGATTAAAGTGGACAATCTCCTATTTTGAAACACATCTTTTAACATAATGTAATAGAAAACTACTTTCGCATTTGTATGGTGATTACTATGCAGAAGTATTTTAGTCATACAGTTTAATATAACATTCAATAAGGCCAAATTTATAGTGCTTATACTCGAGTCAAACCATCAACAGATGATATGGAAAACTATTATATAAGGGTCCCTATATTTTATTACGTACCCTTAAAAGTTGCCGACACCATATTATATCAGAGACAGCAACATTTATTACAAAATTAGCAGCAGTCAAATCGTCCATTAAATTTTAGGGTTACGATACGTCTGCCCTATAAAGAACGGAACGTCCGAATATATTATTGTACATAATTATGTTATCTTGATGACACAGTTACGCACGACGCCCCTATAGACCTTCCCTTTTAAGTGTATCGTAAAGTAGAGGAAAGGTAAGTGAAGAAATGTGATTAGATCAGAATTTACTAATGCGGGTTATGTGAAACTTAATACGACTTGAGAGAAATCTTAACGAAGAGTTACGGAAGTAGTTCCGTTATTTTTTACATTTTCTACATAACAAATTTATTTCAAACGTAACTACTACTCTATCAGTAAATCCTGTATTACGGAGAAATTTTACAAATCTGTAAATATTTAAGTCTTAAGTTAGTGACTGCCTGGCAGACACACACATATATGAAACTATTGGGCGCTAGTAGCTAAAATTTGACATGTATGGTCCTTGGAGATAGTAGGAGTGCACTTAGAAGGATTTACCGAAATAATCACCGGATAGGGAAGAAAGGTTTCAATTAAAATAAATTATGCGGGCATAGGTGCGTGCATCCCCTAGTAATCTACATATATTCTACCAAAAGAGACGAGAACTGTGATTAAATTATCACTGCTCCATCGTGTTCGAGATCGAGTAAGATGACTAATGCGGCTGCGTACAGTTCTCCAAGGATATCGAGCACTTCAAACTTTGGCAGTAATTGACCCGTATCAGAATATAACACAACGTCACGACCACAAGACTTTAAAGTCTTTAAATCATGGCTTTCGTAAAGTGGTTACTGGCAAACTTTTTGTAGACTTTAATAACAATGTTTCCCTATACTTTTGAAGTACCTAACCCTTTGATGTTCAACTCAATATTTTGACTTTGACTATTGAATGGTAAAAGCAATATATGGCATAAATAACAAATCAAATGTTTATATGTAATAAGAGCTGACTGGATTGTTAGTTATCTACTAAGCTGGAAGTGAAAATTTGGTTGCTACCCAGAATAAAGCTTTGTTTTTGATGATCACGATTCTGTGTCTGGATGTTTATTTTTCCTGTCACTGAGTGTAGTATATTTATATTATATACATACATAATATGGAATGGAATACATTACATTAAAGAGAACTTCGTAGTATGCTGATCACTTATCTAGTAACAATAGTATAGGCACTGCCTTTTTTTGAACTGTTAACCGTGCTTATGTTATCCTAATATTCGTAAATGTAGCACAATTTTGGCGAAATAAACATAATATACAATGATAACTATTATGTTGTTGCTCTTTTTTGTTGAAGGCTTCATCTGCCTATACAATATATTCGGACGTTTTGAACTTGTATATTTATGCCGGTCCTTGGCCGCATCATTTACATATTATTGTTTTTATAAAATCCTTTGCTAAAGCATACCGCTGCATTAATATTTCAGCTAGTAAAATAGTTATTTCGATATGTTAGTATCTAAATATGCAGATTCACAAAAATATACGAGATTTACAGAAAACGGTACAATATTTAGATGAATACCTGATTGACCTCAATTATTGCATACTTTCTTGGAAGGAGTATCGCCACCTGATGATGATTAATTGTGATCGAACACTCATCATAATCACCATTACAATGGTTACATCCAAATATTTTTTGTCTTGG
Organism: Euclidia mi; assembly: GCA_944739405.2. Lineage (NCBI taxonomy): Eukaryota > Metazoa > Arthropoda > Insecta > Lepidoptera > Erebidae > Euclidia > Euclidia mi. The sequence goes on from OX123188.2 coordinate 91,732,741, forward strand.
AGCCCAGGTCCTACTTACTGGTTTAACCAGATTTGACAGAATATATCAGCTCTTCTAAAGAACAACTGCTTGACTGACCTGCACTACTCATAGGGATTGTGATATTCCATGGCTTTAGATCAGTTCCAGTATATTCAAGGGTACTAATACTCTATAATGAAATAGCTCTTAATCTAGACCAAAAAGGTACTCTGTGATCTAGACCGAGACCTATAGCTTAAAATGTTCTTCGAGTTGAATATATTCTGACGGCTGGTGTCATGTCAAGCTGTCATCACTACGGTAGTCAAACCAGAGAGATTGGACGTTTAGACTAGAGAGAACATGCCCTATAAATTTCCTTATACCGAACGTGCAACATGTAATGTCAGTTGGTCTTAGTTGGTTAATCATAACGTCAAATTACGCGTCTCATTTAAAGAGGCATAGACTCTTTACATACTCATATCTTTGACTACATTCTCTAAATAGCCGTGCTGTGATCTGTCATCAGTGTAAAATTTGTTGTACGTTTGTGTTTACATTTTTAATAACTTTTTTGCATGTAAATAGTAAGTAAGCTTATAATAATTAAATAGTGTGCTCATTAATTAATACACATCGTGTATGTGATATCGGGATGTGGATTCCGCTATTCTCGGAACGGAAATAACAGGAGAAACTTTATCTTCTAGCAGTGAGTCGGAATTTTCCAACAAATGTATTTACTTTTCTCGTATTAATGCTATAATGAGTGTTAAGTTTACACAATATCATTGTATTGCAAATCAAAGGAACAGCTTGCATACGTATGTGTTATGAATTTAACTCACAAATTGTTATTTTGTACATTTATTGATTTAATAGCCTTAGTGATGGGATTTGACCGTGAAAGGAGATATCGATGTTTTTTAAATGAGCGATAAATACGGAAACTAACTATCGGACATGAATGTAAAACTGTAGCTGGAAGCGACAGCGGGTAGCCGCGGTTGCTAAGTTGGCAATAAACAAAGACGTCCAGCGGTCTATTTTTCTATCGCGCGTTTGATAGTAAACGCAGTTTAATGTACATAATTTACTTAGATACCTACCTTAAAAGTAGCGTCTATTAACCTTAAGCCAAGTGTTCCAGTGTACGCGCGTGTGTGTAGGCTTACATTTTTGCATCTATAAAATAGTAGATGGATTAGGGATGTGAGTAGCATTTTTTATTATTAAGAAGGTGTTTTTTATTACAGGTTGCCTATTAATGACGTCACAAGAAAACTTTGGGTAAATGCCGTTGGGCGGCCTAGTTTGATTTAGCAGAAATACCATCGTATTTGTTCACGTCATTTTGAGAAAGACTGTTTTTTAAAGTCAGATAGCACCTGGCGTCGCTTAAAACCGAAAGCTGTGCCTACATTACATTTATGCCCGAACATTGCATACCCGGTAGAATTGTTTATCCAAAGCTAAACAAAAAGTATGTAATTTTAGTTTGAACATATTAATAAAATATAATAATTACAACGATTTTAATTAATCTACCTACTTCTATATCATATTAGTGCTATCCTGACTGATCAAAGACGTCTTGCCTTGTAGTTCGCTACATAATATTATGTATTTATTTATTTCATATATATTTCTTTCACATTCACACAACATTATCTGGTCCCAAATTAAGCATATCTTGTACTACGGGTACTAGAAAATCGATAAACATGCAAATATACTTTTCTATAAATATATTACATATTATACATAGTACCATCCAGACCAAGACAAACATCCATATTCATGCACACAAATGTTTGACTTGAGCGGGAATCAAACCCGCAAGCTACGGCGTGGCAGTCGGATTACCTACAACTCAAAAAAATCAACGTGATATGATGCGACGCAAACAAATTGCCAAAGCCTGCCGTGCCGCATTAGCCAATCTGGTATAATTCGTACAATACATAATCTAAGTGACAGTTTCTTAGCATTGCATCGCAACGCATCGCTCATTAGTTTATGAATACTTTTTGTCAATAGATTTTATGGCTAAAACGAAAATTAAACACGCGATTTTTTAAGTACTGTCTGTCTGGCAAGTCTTTGCAAAGCACTGTCCGGCGTCAACAGCAAAAACTACAATTTCAATATTTTAGTTGTTTACTTCTACGGCTTAAATATATCGACGCATACTAAAGTTAGACATTTGACCAAAAATATTTATCGATAAATCATCACTGTTACGAACAACACTCGGTTTCCTAACTCTATGTTTTGTCTATTGTTTGCTTACCACGAGGCTGCTATAAGAGCGTGCAGCTAAACCTATCGACAGCTCTTTCTATCATACTGCATGTGCCATTAGAAAGAAGATATCAATCATAGCAACCGCTGTTGTTATTTAGTGTTACTTTTATGCCTTAGGTTATATTTCTTTGAGTCAAACGATAGTCAAAGACTTCTGACGTCTACACGACAAACTAGCCAGTCGTCAAACACAATAATTAGCAAAGAGGTTTGAAGACTATTTTATTATTTGGAAATGACAGTTTTAAGTTCGATGACGTATACACTCTGTCAAGTGTTTGCCAAATTCACCAGTTATTGAAAACAAGGTGATGGCCGTGCGGATAACACATCCCATTCACGTTCTGAGGGCCAAATCCCAGTCATAACAGTTAGGTGGATTTTGGTTTTTATGAAATTTGGAAAATGTTTATGAATATTTGGCAAATATTAAAAAAAAAAGATTATTTAAATATTTCGAGTAAAAATTAGAAAATTCTAGAAACTTCAGGAAAGAATGGAAAGGTTAAAAAGGGACAGGAGATGGAAAAACAATTGAATAATGAAATTAAAATCGAAATTAGTGGATCTAGAATATTCCTAGGGGTATATAAGGCAGTGTAGACGCACTGAGCGCCAGTTTAAGTTGAGAAGTGATAAAGTGGAGAAGAAAAAGAAGAAGTAAAAGGAAGAAAGAAGTAGTAGTGAAATAAGGTGAAGTGAAAGTATAGTGCAGTGAAGTGCAGTACAAAAGACGTTAGTGTTGGTGCTGTCCGCGTCGAAGTCGAACGACGCGTCGAAGTAGAATAAAGTGTCATCAGTGCTACTCGGTGTTTCCTTCCAATCCCGTTACCCCGAAACCACAGACATTTCCTACGGTTCAAAGATTTATTGAAATATAATCGCTTCGGTTCATTGCAAATATATTGCTCTTTTTTGGCTTTTGAGCTTAAATATGAGTAGACTGTTGAAGCTTATTAGGAATTCTTGAGATGAATGTACCCACTTATTTGCTGTTTCATCTTTCGCTGTTTAAACTTTTAAACAGCGAAAGATGAGATTGCTTCTAAGGAAGGTTACTATTAACACCACAAACTAATTTATGTAATTAATGTAGTTCGGTTATTCAAAACCTGAGTTATGTGAATCGGTTATTTTAAACCTTTAAAGACGCTATTAATTTGAACGCAGTTGTGTTTTATTTTTCATTATTTATATATACAGACACAACACTGTCATTACAAGTAACCTTAATGCGATAGTATAGTTTTCTATTACTCCTTATTTAATTATACCTACTTATATCTATTACAGTCTATACACCTTAATCTTATTAAAATTATATACCTACACACAAGCCTACACATTACTATAACAGATTATAAATAAAGCTATCTTTGTGAATTCACTCATTGAGCAACAGAAAAGGTCCAATTTATCAGCGACGAGATTGAGAAATATATATTTCGATTAAGTATTTCCATGTTACGCTTAAAATTAAAATATTTATGTCTTCAAGACGCCATTTTTAATTAATTGTGACGTCGCGTCGACGTAATAGCATATAAACAGATTTTAATATATATAATAAAAACTGCCTAGTTGGTCTCGCGGCATAAATGTGCGCGTGGGATTGGGAGGTCTCGGGTTCGATTCCCGGGTCGGGCAAAGTGTTATTGGGTTTTCCGTTAGGAAATTCTCAGTAACAGCATGAAGTCTGGTAATGTGCCCTGGCAATAGGCTCGCCCCCTGTTACGTGGGACCTAAAAATTCATGGCGAAATGTGGGTGTAATATTATACCTCTGCCTACCCCTTCGGGGATACAGGCGTGAGTCTATAAAAAAATAACGTTTTTAACGACAACTATGACACTTCATTTATCATATTATGATGGCTAGCTTCTTAGCTAGAATTCACTCATAATTAATATGTTGTTAGATATTAATTATGCTGGAACGATAAATATACTAGCTTATACACTAGTTGATATCATAACCCACTGTAGTCTTATTCATGGACAAAAATGCGTCTAGACAAAAAATAACTTGAAATTTGAAAAGAGAAATAATCACTAAATTAACAAATAATACCGAAGATTTACACTACCATAATACAAACAGTTTATATTCAACAGACACATAAATTCTCAAGCAGAACAAAAGGGTCAAGAGAAGATTTTTTCTGAGATTCTTAGGCAGACTTTATTGTTAAAAGAATCCAGCGCGCCGTGTAGTTGTGTGAAAATATTTATACGTAACCAATAGCCTACTAATAAATTAGTGATTGGTACTAAATGATAATGAGAGCTTTGTGCACTTGAGAACAAACAACAGCTCAATTTCAAACTTTCTCATCCTCCTCGCGTTATTCCAGTTTCAACCTTGGGTCCGCTTACTAGTCTAACCGGATTTGGCTTTTCCACAGAGCGACTGCCGACCTCCGCAAACCGAAGGTTGGCTTAGACTCGTGTCAGTTTTTCACTATAGGTACTGACGCCCTAGAACGACTGTCAAAGATCTTCATGACAATCGGGACCGACGGCTTAACGTACTCTCCGAGGCACGGGACAAGCGATAGTTAACAACTCAATACGCACATAACTCCAAAAATTCATTGGTGCGCGCCGGGAATTCGAACCCGATCCCTTAGCAAGGCAGTTTGGTAGTATATCTGCGAGGCTATCGCTGCCTCAACTCAATTCCAAATTTTAATGGACTAAAATGTAAAACGATGAGTACTTGAACTTCATTGCATGCAATGCAATAACTTTGCGATAACGAGGCACTTATCATGACGACAGAGATAAATGTCAAAGCCGAATATTTTTTAATATTTTTAATATAATTTAATTTTCAAGAATACTTACTCTCTGCTCAGAAAGGCGAATGAATATCAACGAGAGTTTTACATGTTCATATTTTCATAATGACATTACTTTTGAGATAAGTAAGAAAAAAATTAGAAAATATTTAGGAAAGCCGAGATCGAGATATATTAAAATATATATGCTAGTCGCTGAACGTTAAATGATGGCTATGTAATTTCTTTTAAAGACCTGTTTAGACACAATTATGCTCGCAATAAAATGCGATTTAGAAAAATCTAATTCTAGCATCGGGGCTTATAAGGTAAGCGGAGGCTTCTGACATGGTATTACTAGCCTTGTCCTGAAATAAGAACTGCGACCGCTTGAAAACCTTCGAAAACTGGGTAGCGCTCTGATATAAATATCAATATAAGCGGTCACCATTCCAAGTCCTGACCTCTGCCAACGTTGCTTTACTTTGTCAATCTATTACGAACGGCAAGCCAAGATGCTAAAGCTAAGAACTATTTTAATATCGATAAACAAAATTTCACACAATGCATATCATCCTATCATAACTCTATCTAAAGTAAAAACTGCTACCGCTCAAAATCTGTCACTGTCCCTAAAATATTGGTCATGGCACCTCCTATTTATCCAGCCTCGGCAATTATGCAAATACGATTTATAGACGCAGTATTTCCTCCAGTTGCCAAGGAAATTAAGGGCGTCCGGCGAATTCACAGCAAAACCCATCCATGCGTCTCAAATCTTGCCTACTAGTTCGGACCTTCGTAATAAATTACACCTATATTTTATGAACAAAAGATAAATAAATTTGATAAAAATAAGGGATTGTCGGGTGACTGAATTCTATACTGTGAAAGTCGGGATGGCCTGAATAATAATTCAATTTAGCAAATAGTTACGAACTATCTCTGAGCAAAAAATATATCGTCCAAACTACATTTTATCCATAGTAGAAAATTAATCGTCTATCTCAAATAAGTAATGTCTACAACATTGTATTCAAAAGTAATTATTTATTCATGATTTACAAGAGGTTTCTTCTTTTGTTGAATTTACAAACAGTTCATAAAAATAAATATTTTTGTAACTGTTACACGTGTATTATAAAAGCGAATGGTCTTATCAACTTGATTAGAGAGAAAATAAAAAATAATTATATATTTTTTTCAATTATTCCGTGTATGCCGAGCAAGAAACGGACAGATGAAGGAGTATGTGTAGCCAACTTTAATGACGAGGATATAAGGCATTCGGATTCTTCTATTTATATATTCGTCCTAAGGCAAGAAGCAGGATGGTGTATTTTGTTAGTCATTTGAAGCATTTGAGTGTTTCGAGTTAAGTGCCACAACAAGTGGTCACCCATCGCAGGGGTCAGCCCTGCAAACATGCTTAACTTTAACGAAGTATTTATTTGCATACAACAGGTGAGTACATTGATCTGTATAACAACGAGGATGTTAAAATATACATTTTGATCACGTCATGTTTTATGAACAAATCGAGTTACCGAGAACACTAATTATTTCATCATTTTTATTATAGGATAGGCTTAGCACGCAGTGATGTGAACAGATCAGACGGAATTTGCCCACGAGTATCTAGTTTCAAAATGTTATGTACCTAATATTTTTTTCAGTTCATTAGTTAACTGACAATTAAGTACGCAGGCGTGAACACGAATGCCCTTTAATATACCCAATACAATTTAGACAAGATTCGTGACTTAATCCTAGTTACTGCGATGATCGAAATTCGCAAAATTTAAGCTGTATTTGTGTCTTTCAAACTCGAATGTTAATAATTGTCCTTAGGATTCACTCGTGAGCAAAATAATATTTCCAAAATAAAATCAATATTCTTTTACGAGCTGTTAATCTTGAGTTATATTTATGAGTTTCCGCCGGTGGCCTCACAGCGTATTTTGAGTCGCAATAAATAATACCTGCACCTCAACCTTTCTCGTAAATTATATCGTCCACTGGTAAAAACCGTATAAAAATCCGTTCAATAGTTTTAGAGCTCATCCCAAACAGACGGAAGTGGCTGGGAACTTTGTTTTTCAATATTTAAAAGATTAAACAAAGGGAATAAAATCAAATTCTAGTTCATTACCCGCAGGTTAGAGGTTAGACAAAAACCACAAAATTAATTAGGGTTTCCACATTGTTTAAAGTCCAAGTAAATTAAGGTACCCGTCTCATAGTAATTAATTAAAATACTTAACATACTTAATTCAAAGGTTGTCGCGAAGGTGGATAAAATACAAACGATCCCTTCAAACATTACAAAATAATTTTGTCAGTACCAAAAAGGGACGAGAATATTGGGACATACGTTTTGTAAAGATGAGAAACGAGTTGAGCTATTTTAATTGATGAATGTGGTAGTATGAATGAATTTGTTTCTTTGATACAAAATTAGATAAATCTAGGAGCTAATAAAATTATTTTATATTCTTTCCATCGCAGTTTGTAAATTATAGAGCTCTTTCAATACTTCAATAATAATTTGGCTGAGATTTGGAGCAAATCTATTTTAAGTGTTGCCATCATAATTCAGTGATACTGACTCCACTGTCATAAATCTTCCTGACAGCCAAACGCGACGGCTTTGCCTGTCTTCAACAACAGCAATAAAGTCACACGAGTGGTCCAATCCACAGTGATGGGTGGCCACTATAGACTTTGTGCCATCGATGCACAAAGAGCTGACATATATAAGTACACAAAGGATGGCCCATATATTATTACATATTATTTGCATCTACTCATCCTCCTAGCGCTATCCCAGTTTCAATCTGGGGTCCACTTACTAGTCCAACGGGATTCTGCTGAATATTAGCTTTTCCACGGAGCGACTGCCTGTCTGACCTCCGCAACCCGAAGGGAAAGCGATATTCCATGGTTTAGACTGTGTCAGTTTATTTAGAACGTAGGTTTGTGACCTATTACACAGCAGAGACTTATATACCGGCGAAGATCAATTAACAGTGATAAAGCTTAGCTTCGGTCTCGGTCATTAATAATACTTAACAAAAATACACAAAAACATCAAAATAGTTCTGTCTGGTCACAATAAATCTTATGAGGCGTTTAAATAAGGATAAGACATTATTTTTGATACAGATTTGATTATTTTAATCATGTTTAAAAATCTGGTCTCACCCTCTTCGTAAGTAAGATGAGGAGGAATTTTTGATTGCATTGTAGATGATTTTCTTTTGTTCCTACTTGTATTCGTAGGGTAGTTTTAAGTTTACTTTGTGTGTAATTTATATAAGCGCCCACACTAGGCATTAATCCTGTGTCTCGGAGGACTTTAATCATACACACGTACTCGAAACAACAAGCTATGGAGCACACAAAGTATTGTTTTGTGTAAGGCTGAACTCGGTGCAGTGTTAAGCGGCAAGGCAGTCACTTAAACCCCTACGCAAACCGTGCATTAAAGCTCAATGATGTAGTTAAAATGTATTTGTCCTTAAATAATTAATAAGTAATTTAACGTACGAAAATAACTAATTTACAGATATGAAGCGTCGGCCTAGATGCTTGTAATGGCACAATTCGTCACTTTACGTAAGACCATGCAGAACAAAGATTGGTGTCCGCAAAATAACATCAGTTAGTTGTATACATGTATTCATAGTGAATTGAAACGTATTGCAGTTTGTAATAATAATGGTAATATTCCAATTTGACATCTGTTCGACGGCCTCTTTTGGATGTAAAATTATATTCGTTCAGTCCTTGTTGAATAGGCTACTTATTACACCGTCACATTTTTATTATGGAAAGAGTTCTTATGCCTACTAAAAAGTAATCCTATATGAATCAGTTTTAATTACCAATAAATTATAATATGTCACCACCAAAAGCCCATTTATATTACGATTATATCTACGCCGTAGACGTCTACGTGTGCTACGAGCTATGAAACCACGTAGCAGCGTAAGTTATTGGGTTAAAATTCAAAATCAAAATCCTTTATTCATTTAGATCACAAAGTGACACTTATGAACGTCAAATTTAAAAAAATAATTACTTAAAGCTTCTACATTTACATTTACTGCCACGTTCGCAAAGCAAGGGCGTAGAACCAAGAGAAAGAATGGGCAATAAACTCATGGTCACTCTTTTTCATAGCCAGGTTTTGCATAATATATAACAACTAGAGGACGCCAGCAGCTACGCCTGCAATTTTTTTAAATTTACCTGTTTTGGACGATCTCGTGGGCATTTCGGGCAATCCCTTCTTAGTGCACCCCTACGGTCCCCAAGGAACATACATGCCAAATTTCAGCTTCCTGTGCCCAATAGTTTTGGCTGTAGCGTGTCTGTCAGTCAGTCAGTAACGCAAGGATTTTATATATTAAGATTTATATTTTGTAAGGTACTGCAAATGTTACACCTTCTATGACACTTGTATATATTAACTCAACATAATACTCAAGCATGACCTAGTTAAATTTTGATGTTAATTTAATAAGCCTCCTGAAAATAGACATGGTGAAACAGAAGTATCCACTTACATTATGTACATATAAAGTTAAAAAAAAATGTATGATTCCTATTAACTCTATATAAGAATGAAAACCTTAAACACACTTGTGTTTAAGGTTTTCATTCTCTGTCTGTTGCATTTTTGGTTTCAAGTTATACCACGAAACAAAAAGTGTGCAAATAGGCCAGTTGGCTAGACGATTGTCCTTACAGAATACAACAGTGTTTTTGTAGGGACGAGTTTACTTCTAGGTCAATTTTAATCTGCGCTTGCCTTAACCGCCATCCAAAAACAAAGGATGTTATAAGTTTCACATCGATGGTTGAAAGGCTAATTGGTACAAGCGACATTTTTTGCGATATTGAGTTATATGCATATTCGGAATCAGCAAATTTTTCTCCGTCGTTTTAGCCAGGTTTCAATTTTTTTTCACTACTTTTATGGCGCTTAGCACCTACGGCAAAACAGACCTCATTTCTAAGCTCATTGATCTATACGATACAAAATTAGACAAATTTGAGGACTCGATGAATTAGGCTATATTTTGATTTTTCGAACTTTTATAACGAGTGTCGATTAAGGTATTTGGCTTTTTCACTGTAGTTGTGGTTTTATCGTTTGGCCTATTTTGCATTAAATCAAAACAATAAGCTGTGTCGTTTGGCCCATTTTGCATTCAACTACATTAAAATCTTATGGATGTAGCTGAATGATGGCATAAGCTTCAATATCTACTAATAATCTAGTAAGGGGTCATTTTGTTTCATCCTGCAGTCCCTCTAATGGGCATCTGCATCAAACTACTTCACTCTGGTGTAACACCATGATCTTGCTTACAATCATTGTGCTTATTCAACTGTCAGTTGACAGGGCGCTTAATTAATTTTCTCTCGTATTGTTTTATTCTAAGTTGATGCTTGAGCCAGTCTCTGTCAGCAATTTTTTATACGGCAGGTATTTGAACCATTTTGCCTTTCTCAAAAGAATACTAAATTTGATGCATTTTGGGCTAACTAACTTAAAATTTTCAAAATAATACACAATTAACAACAATAGCTATATAGCTATAGCTTAAAAAGAATCCTTACTTAATTATAGGGCTCTACTGTCTATTAAATAATTGTTTTTTATGATTTTTTTTTTCCAACAAAAAAATGTTTAATCCATCCTCCTGCAAGTTTTACTAAATGTCGCTTAGGTCAATTAGCCTTTCAACCGTCAACATATCTATCTGTCTGTCTGAGGCGTAGCTCTCTAACTGATGATATGATTTGGTTACATCTTTTTATTTTTATGTTTTAAGAATTACATCAAGTGTTCTAGCTCAGAATTCGAAACTATGGGTATATTTTTACTGTTTACTCAACCATCCGAGTAAATAAGGTGTTTGTTAATGTTAAAAAATAAACAGTTTTTTTTTAAACAGATTATTTCTAATATAATACCGCCGTGTAGTTGACGGCATAGAATACAAGTGTCGCCACCACCTATCTTCCCGTGGGAGTCGTAAGAGGCGACAAAGGGATAATACGATGCAAATACCGTCTTTGCACGTAGAGATGGAAAACTCGACATCAAACCCTATACCAACCCGTCTGGCCAGCGTGGTATAGTAGGCCAAGCCCTCCTTATTTGCTCACAATACTATTGTGACGCAAATTACGAGAGGCCTATGTCCAGCAGTGGACGTAAGTAGGGAGTGAAAGGCTGCAATGATGATGATGATAATACCTATAAACAATGTTTTGTGGTATAACAAACATGTAAATAGCAGACATTACATTATTTATTTAACTCTCGTCAAGGGTTAATGAGAACCTAGCAGAGATATTCTGCCAAATAGAAATAAAGACTTGAGTCAAATGCACCGCTAATATTCAGAGTAGAGGAATTATTAAATGATTTATTATCACTAACCCCATGCCTCGGAGAGCACATTAAGTCATCAGTCCCGACTGTCATGCAGATTTTTGACAGTAATTATGGGGTCAGGAAATAGTTCAAACCATGGAATATCAATATACCTAGGATTACGGAGAGCAGGTTTTACTCTATGAAAGTCAAGGATTCTTGGTGCTTGTCTTGGATATAACTGGGGACCGCTAGGACGATGATGATGAATTATCTTTTACTCCTTAACATGACAATATCATATACTTTATAATATACGGTAACTACGGTTGAATGAAATATAAAAAGTATTTTTTAGAATTTGTATGTAAAACCTTACTCAAAAACGTTCTGAAAGAATTAAACTTAAGATGTGTAAGATAACAATTAAATCTATATATATAAAAGAAAGTCGTGTTAGTTACAGTATTTATAACTCAAGAACGGCTGAACCGATTTGGCTGAAAATTGGTGAGGAGGTAGCTCAGGAGCAGGAAAAACACATAGGATACAGATAGTAGCAAAATATAATCTGGGAGGGATTTTAGAGATGGTCGAAGTTTGTAGGTACAAACGTACTACCTATTGACAGTAAGAATGCATGCGCTGTAATAAATTGAGTGCTGCGCATGTGCTATCTGTCAGTACTGTCATATTATATCTTAATATATAAAATCCTTGCGTTACTGACTGAGTAACGCATAGCATAATCTTCATTTCGCAGAAAGTCGTTTGTCACTCACTTATCATAAATTCGAAACTCATAATTTTGTTAGTCCAAATCATCTTTAGGCATAAATTTCATGTCCATAATAATTGAAATGCAGGCATGCAGTATGCAGCAAGCATCGTTCTGACACGGCTCCGGACGCTGCGGGGCTTGGGCGGCCCCACATGAGCTTATCGTCGCAGATGGTTTCAACGCTAACCGCCGCGACTGATGCTAGGCGCTGAAGTAACTTATTATCTTCTTTACAAAGCTTTATTTCAGTTATTGAGACCAAGGCTCTGCTGAACGTAATATTAAATTCTATACACTTTTGCCTAGCGCAATAATTCTTATTTTGTAATCGCAAATAATCTTTATCTCTACGATATGGATTTGTAAAACCGTTTATTATAAAAGCCTAAGCAAAGGCTTCACAGATGCCAGTCCTAATAATCATAATTAAAATGTTCTCATAACGATGAGAACATTTTCACTTGCGACAAATTAATATCTAGAGACAAATAATTAAAATGAGATGTACAATTAAGGGAATGTGGCCCATGACGCATATAAATATCTAATAATGGATTTTGTATATAGTGATATTTGGTTCTTTAAATGTTTTCTTCGTACAGTATTATATATTAATTATCAATTTTATTCTTTGTTGCACCTTTTAACCGATTTAATTATGAAAAGGCAACTAAAACAGTAGAATACATCCTGTATCTTGGAAGCCTTGACAAACATTCAAGCAACGAACACAAAGGACACCTAGAATAGAAACAATAATTTGTGTAACACACAATAGTACTTGGCGCACTTTAAACGTCGAGAACGCTTAAACCAGTACGCCATACGTGCCGTATAACCATTCGCTTGCTTTGACAAATAGGCTTCTATTTAGAAGTTAAACTCAATAGAAATAAATAAAATAAAAAAAAAAGTAGTAGTAATTCAAATTATTAACTTTAACGTCTGCAATTAATTATTGTAATGCAATTACCAAACTGTAATAATAATGTTCTTAGGTGTTTTGTTTTAATTGCTACAAAACTTTTTACAATCGTTAAAATAACTTGGAAACTTTGATTAAATAAATAATTTATGGTTAGACTTTTAAGTTTAATGCTTACTAACGATATAGTCTTAAAACTCTGTCTTTTGTTACACAGGAAAATAGCAGTCTTATTTAATTCTGAAGACTTATTTTTATCTTAGAAAGCCGTGAAATTACCAATGCAACCTTGAGGCAGGAGTGTTGCATTATTGTCTGATATGTTCCAGTTGAATGATATGATGAGCAGATAACATCATACAAATTTCTTTCCAATGTTGAATGTATCTAAAGAACAATTTATATCTAGAGCTTTTGAAACTGGGCCTTAATACTTCTGCCATCAGTAGTAGTAACTACTCATCAACCGAGAGCAGTTGACTATAAGGTGGAAGTCCTATTTATTCATCAATCAATGTCATGACTATTAAATCATTGTCACCTTCTAGCCTCTATCAGCCACCCATCTCAAGGTATCAGTCCATCGGACTGTTAGGCAACCAACACTATGCATGCTAAGACGTACCACTGAAGATTATTACAGGCATTTAATTATAAACTGCCGCCGTGTTTCATTGGGTAGCGTATGCGTCTACTGATCGGCAGGCCCCGGGTTCGATTTCCGGGTCTGGAAAAAGTGTTACTGAGTTTTTCCGAATTCTCAGTAGCATCACCGAGTCTGGCATTGTGCCCGGTAACCGGACCTAAACTTCATAATATGGCAAAATGTGGGTGTAATATTAAATCTCTGCCTACCTCCTCGGGGATAAGGCGTGTGTCTATATAAAAAATATATAAGAAATTATAGACTACTTACCAGGTATGGCGTATACGAGAACAAAGCTGAACGCTCCAAACAGTTCCTTTTTTATGGAGTCCGGCCATTTCTCGGTACAGAACTCGATGCTTCGCTCTACCCACACCTGCAATGCAATTGTACGTAATTAGTTACCCTGTTGAACCTGCGGGAACGATTCAAATACAAACGAAGTTGTGTTTGCTGCGGTTTCAATAACGTTACTGTGTTTATTCTAGTCAGGGTTAAAGTGAAGTTCTATCTATTCTGTATATAAATACAATGTCACAAATTTGAGGTTCTATAAAAGTCTGCGGCTATGATATAATGAAGACTGCACGATCGGCGTAGTAGTTTAAGAATCCGCCATGCCACTGGGCACTGTCCCGAGTGTTGTGGGTTTGATTTTCACACGAGACAACACTTTGTGTGATCCATAAATTTTTATTCTGTTTGTTTAATGTGTCCGTTAACTGTACATTTGTAAACTCTCTCAGGATTTATTATTAGTGCAGGCTAAAAATAAAGAAATAATACCCTAAAAAGCAACCAACAATTTGAAAATATTGATAATTCAGATTCGGTATTCCTCTAGAAAAAAATCCAAATGATACAAGAAAGATAATCCATTCAGAAAATTGTTAGATATGAATCAAACTGAGAAAATAAGTCCACATGGACATATTTTCTCGTCTGATTTCATTACTTCGATGACAACGAATGTTTTATCACTAGATTTATCTATACTTAAAATAATTGTTTCAGAAGTAAGGTTGTATTTATGCTTTTAAGTACAATCAGCTGATAACGCGTAAAAGGTTTTGTTATATCTGTTAATAGTGAGCCATTTTTAATTCTAAAGCCGATTCTCGTATTTAATAAACACCGACACTGTATTTTAAACGAAATGCGATTTGATTTTAAATTGACCAACAATTGTTATACTGCTATACTTAATGTCATTATGTCTTCTTTGATTAAATTCAATTCAAATTCCTTTTATTCACATAGGTTACAGAGCAACATTTATGAACTTCAATTCTTTTTTTACAACCAGGTTCGGGATGGTTGGGCTATGAGAAGAGCCTAGAAGAAACTCATACCACTCTTTTAAATCAGATTCTTAAATTCTTTACAATTCGTGATTACTACTAACTAGTTACAATTCCATGATTGCTGACACAGCCAAAATACTTCGCATCACTTATTTGAAATAAATAAAAGAAAAACAACACATAGAGATCGACGTTGCCTCTAAACTTTTTGACACTTTGTTCAATTTACGATCTAGTCGCGATATCGTTCAAGTGTCAGTTTATTTACGTGAATACCATTTATGACACCGAGACTAGATCGAAACTGCATTTTGAACAAATACAGATACGAGAATTTGTACATATGTAAAGTACAAACCACTTGACTGTACTCTATTACTATTAGCTTGTAGATGATATCAAATATACAATGCTTCACGAAGCAGAAAATTAAGACTCAGACCACAAAATAAAACAGACTTTACAACAAGAAATACATTTCAGATTTGCAAACATTTTTATTACCTACTCGTGACAGAAAATAATTAAAATAAATTGTTACTGAAAAACCAAGTTGCGCTTTATTATTGCCAAATGTTTTATTTTGTGCTGCTTCTCTTAATACTAACTGAAAGATAAATACTGTGTTTTTACCGATCCCGAATATATTTAAATTTAGTTTTAATTAGTTAATTCTCAAGTTCACCTTTTATTTTTTGTATAGAGTTAATAACTGAATTTCATTACTATTTTTAGAGGTGAATATTAACTGTTCTTCATAAACTCAGTAGTTGCCAGACTATCATTGTAATGTTAAATTATTGTCAAATCATCAAAAATACAAAAGAGGTCTCAAAAATACCTTTATTGTATAAAAAAACGACATAATATCATGGTATTGAGGAGAGAGTGCGCAGATTTATTACGAGATCTGGGTGTGAATGGAATAAATGACCGTTGAGACCGTTCCTGGTTAATAAAAACGTTTCCATGTGGAACGGGTGAAAAATGATGCGTTGAGTCTAGATAGCAGAATAGAGTCGGTGGTACCAAATCAATATTTTAATATTTTAGAACGCTATTCAACACACAATCATTCACCTTTTGTCATATGTATATCAGCTTGCTATCGTATATGAGAGCTATTTCAAAATGATCCTTAAAAACAAACAACTTCTAAGCCACAGCATTGATTTTACTAGACATGTACTTTTAGTAACAACGCATCAATAATTACCAAGGGTTTTTAGACTTATAAAGATAAATGCACCAATATGTCAAGTGCATCGAACACCACAGGTGAATCCATACATAGACTTACGCCTGTTTCTCGGAGGGGTAGGCAGAGACTACGGAACTCCATTTGCAACGATCCTGATATATCTCTCTCGTTTCAGTCACTCCCATCAGATTCCTCATGCATGCTCTTCGGTTCAGGGTACTTCTAACCTGTCCTGTTTTTAGGACACACAGATAACACCGTGAGAATCACGAGTCGACTGACTGAGAGCAGACGGGCGCCCGAGCAGGCGTCCGAGAGGTGTGAGAGGGAAGGAGAGTGTTGTAAATCACACGGGCGCAAGCGCATCTATTACTTACCATTATTTTAAACATTGGCGTAGGAGGGGAGAGGGGGCGGCGGGGGCGGTCCGCCCCGGATGTCACTATTTTTGGGGTGCCACCCCAAACTCGACTTCAAGAACAATGTACAAACATATAAAAAAACGTAGGCACTAGCTCAGCACTACGACTCGGGGGCAGTTAGTCCGTAATTTTTAAGTATCGACAAAAAAAAAAAGAAAAAAGTCGACCGCCAACTTCCGCCCCGGGTGCCACTCAAGCTAGCTACGCCACTGATTTAAAAGTATGTATATACATACATAGATTCACGCCAGGCATGAGCGTGAGCGTATAAAAAAATATGTTTTACTGTTCAATTTTATAATGCAGTAATTATTTTTTAAACATTATCAATCCACCCATGTTATTGCAAATCGAACCCACAACAGTTGATTGAATCAGGCGTTACTTGGCGGAACTCCATTGTAACCTAATGGAAGGAAAGAGGAACCCACCACGCACCCTCAGTCGTTGCCCTGGAACACATACCATTCCTATATCCCTTATCGTTTTAGAGAAGTTCGGTATTGTCAACCTTTTCCTATTGCAATAGTTGGGGTGGTCAATCCGAGGATGCGTCGTGGGTTCCTTTTTCCTACCATTAGAACCCACAACATTCACTGAAATGTTAAATGACGAGATGGCCAATCATCAGACCCCTACGCAATCCAAACAGTCGTAAAATATTTCCAGTAACAGTAAAACTTACAAACACAGCAGCTGAGATCATAACCAACTACAGAAGTGAAGTAAATACACAAAGCTATTATATCAAACCTATGAATTCGTTCATTAAGAGAAAATAAACACAACTGTTCTCATGTATACGGTAGTCTCATCACTTTCAATTTACTTTTACAAAGTGCGTGGGCTGCTGTAATCATTTGTGTAGAGATTATTTTGTGTTGTATAACAATAATATATGGGGCTCGTTCTAACGGCCCGGTCACGACCTACAGCGGCGGGTGGCAGCAGCAAGCGATTTCAATGTACAAGGCGCGTTTACTCTGACGCGATATCGGTCGCGGCGCGCGGCAAGGCGGAGTAAAGCGTGCCATGTACATCGAAATCGCTTGCCGCTGCCGCCCGCCGCTGTAGGCCGGACCGTGACCGGACTGTAAGCCGGCGTCTTTCTCTGTAAAAACTGTGTTGAAACTTTTATTGTTTTGTAAAAGATTTCGACAAGCTTTCTCGACTTGTATGCATTACGTCACATTTGTTAAAGGTTGTTAAGTACGTAGAAATTCATTTTTGGACTATAAACATCTTGTCCCGTATCTTTGACCGGCTTACAAAACGTGTAGAAAAAGGAAGCCAGAACCACAACCAGCCCCAAAACATTTGTAGCATGTAGGTATTTGAGATCAGAGCTATGCAAAAACAATATTCGTAGAGGTATTTGCGCGAATCACTTCATTCAAGTGACACCATCAATTTGTTCCTACCTTTCTATTATAAAAGACCTTTCTATTCAATCTGTCACTTGCAGAACGTACGACAATTGTGTACATGAATTTGTTTTGCGTACATTGATGGATGAATTGAGTTCCATTATTGTAGTTATCTTAGAGAACCAAAACAGATGGAATATTACTATTATGTGAAATTTTTATTTATTTAAAAGGCGATATTTATTTTCGTGTGGTGGATTAAGAATACAAGTGCCACTACTCCTCGTGTTCTCTGGTTTCTGGATACCACTCTAAATAGGAAATTAGTTGTTATGGCTCACAGACTCAGATCTGGACAATGGAAATGGAAGAAGGCCACATCGCCCAATTGTGAGGTATGTGACGTTACCGAAGACTTGCATCATCTATTAACGGAATGCACCCGGTATGAAATGAGTCGACATAATTTAATAAAACCTTAAATTTGAACAGGACTGATATAGGTATATTTCACAAAATTTTGTCTCAACCAAATGGTGCCGAAGCTGAAGCCCTGTTCAGATTTATGGCCGATATCTAATAGACATAAGTGAAATGTAATTAAGATTAGGGTAGGATGGGACTGACATACGCTATGCGTTACAGAAGTCCCAAAAAAAAAGAATTAAAAAAAATAAGTGCCAATACTCTCTTTCATTCCGTGGGTGTCATAAAAGGCAACAAAGTACTGTGGCAGGCGTTATAGATCCCTCCCGTGGGATCTTCATCTTGCCGTGGTGGAGGGGCTTAGTAAACGTGGGCTTGAGGTACAGCACCCACGGTGAAGCTAGGCGGAATCCCGGGAGGGGACGCCGCTCCACGTGGGCTTGTGTGAGGCCTGCGTAGGATGCGGCCCAAGATGGTGCGGGGGACACTTCTTTCTGTCCCTCGCAGCCGGGTGCGGTCACGGGAGGAGAGGCGTGTTGGTGTTGCGTCGCCCTATCTCCCGCAACCAAATGGGGGCGCACCATCGTTGCGTCGCGGTGGGGCCGCAGAGGAAGAGGAGATGCGGTGTTCAGTTGCCGTCCTCCCTATCCTCTGCGGCCGCTGAGTGTTTTGGCAGCGGAGCCCAACATCTTCATCCGCCGCCAAGGGGGTTTCGTTCGGGGCCCGCCTGACCATCTGGCGGGCCAATACCCGTCGCGGGGTAGCGAGGAATGCTTCGGTGAAACCCTACCCTCCGACACATGGGTACATGAAGAGCACGGGTTGGTTTTTAGTCAGTAAGAGGCTGACAGTCCCCTTCGTAGATAAGGTGTTCAAATATTTTTTTAAAACTGACTTCTATGAAGTGTTCAATGAGTTACCGAATATCACAAAAAATAAATTACTTCTAGAAGATAAGGCATATATATAAAACCATAACGGAGGATATTTCTCGTGGTGTATCCGTAACATGCAGTTGATGGAGAATTTATCGTCATAAAACATATTTAATTTCATCATCATCATCATGATTGAAGCCTGTTGCTGTCCATAAACTTATTACAATCTCCAGCGTTGTTTTACGACATCAACGGGGGGTAATACACTTTTCTATTTTTAGCTTTATACGCATTCGTGATAGCTTACGACGACATTGTATTACATAAGGTCCAGGAAATGGAGGCCATGTTTTTATGGATGACTGTTTTTTATTGGAGTAAATATTACGCAGTAAGAATATCTTTAGGTTGTAGTTCAAAGTGAACAATGAAGATTCTGAATTTATTCAAGAGACTTGTAAATCAATTGGATGCAACGATCGGCAAATGTACTTAGAATTACATGATCTATACTTGATATTATGAAGCTGAAGATTTTGTTTGTTTGGTTGAACGCGCTTATCAGAAAGTACTGGTCAGATTTCTCGTGATGTTTCCGTAACAAGCAGTTGATGGAGAATTGATCGTCATAAAACATATTTAAATTCATCATCATCATGAATTTATTAAGGCAAAACTATTTTTCTATACTAGATGACACTGTGAGATTGATATTATTGTTTTGTAGATGAATACTTATCATCTATTTGTTGATTTAATGTTTGTAACGTTACCCGCAACACTGTATTTATTCCTGGACTAAGAACTATCTAGTTAAAAAAACACAAATAAAACAAAATAGATATTCAGATAGACAACGAAGAACTTGTGGAGCCACTTCGAATATTTTAGATTTGTGTTAGTCTTACCTTCAAGAACCAGCCTTGATATCACTATATCCAGTACTTCACAAAAATAGTCTCAGCTCTTGTTCTGTCCATAATTCAGCAAACAAACATGACCGAACATCCAATAACCTGCTTTGCGACAGAAAATTTCCGTTCTGCTGTGTTCAAGTTCAACTGAGAAGGCAATTTCCGGAGACAATCACTGAGGCTTACTAGTAAATGAATGGGCTAGCCTTATTCACATTACAGAATAATTTTATGATTGTACACTTTTGAAATCATGAGAAAGATGCCCATTTTTGGGATATACATAAGATTTATTTCTTTAAATCCAAAAGTGAAATCCAAAAGAGAATAAGATTTATTATATCTGAAACAATATTTCATAAAAGGTTCTCTCCCGTTAACTAATTTAAGATTTTCCCTCTGTGTTTCATAATTTCGACCGATTTAGAAATAATAACCGATAATCTTGCACGATGTAAACCAATCACTATCTCTATCCTTTATATTATAATTATAGTATCAACAAAGTTTGTAAACGATATTATAAATAGAGCAAAGCAAGTTCTGAAGCTAAAGTATGAATGTATAATTGTATTCCTATTATTTACCTCAGAATAATAAATAAGTACTTCAAAAGACTTTGAAAATTATCGGATATTATTTACAGCTTTGACCCACACTTAATGTTTAATAAGGATTGCCTTTGAAGTTATGAATTAAGATTTAAGTACAGATAATTTGCATAGTGATATTTTTGCTGTACATTTTGAACTAGTAATTGCCGAAGAAAGACTTTTAACTTAAATAAAGTACCTTCAAAAATAAATGCAATCAGTGTATATGTAAAAAACAGAGCGTTTAAAATTTTCTTTATTTTTTTCGTTTCAAGCTATGTGAAACTTCTTCGTGTTCCTGTAAGTACGTATAAATCCAACCCTGGCGTTGTACTTTCTATGATTCTGGGAAGCCTCCGACTAACCACGAGCCCACCAAATCACGGTAGCGATCTGATATAAATGCCACAACAAGTGGTCATCCAACTGTTGACCTCTGCCAACGTTGCTTTACTTTGCACATTTGTTACGAACGGCAAGTCAAGACACGCTATAAACACTACATTATTAAACAGATCTGGGGTCACGGCAGTGCCCCCGCCTAGTCAAGCGCGAAGCAACACTGCCGTACAATCCTTTTCTGGAACTATTTAGTCGCATTTTCAGGTCCCTATATGAGAATCTCTGGATGAGAGTGAAACGCTGAAATCGTCATTTAGTGAGCTATAATAACACACTTGAAATCCAAAATTTCAAGTCGGTACATCATTTAGTTCCGAAGCTAAGCGTAAGCAAAGTTTCGCATTTTCGACACCGACATAGGCTGACTCACTGATCATCAAACTAGAACTGGTACTTCCCATTGACCTAGAGCGCTGAAATTTGTTAAAGACGGAGCATTCCCATAGGTAGTTCTTCGAAATTTCATTCTTCGACTGATTCATCTGGCAAAATTTAATTTCACTTTCAGCTCTGTAATGCATGTTCATATGAAAATAGGTATACCAAAGAACTTATTTTTGAATGAGGAACTCGTTTTTATAAAGTAGTTTTCAAGATATCGTTCAAATATTTTGTGCCCAGATGAATCAGAAACAGAAATTAAAATGGGAAACTTTATTAAGAAAACAAGCATATTTTAACAATTACAATAATCTTTTTTTTTATTTTTTTTTTATTTTTTATTTATAGACTCACGCCTGTATCCTCGAAGGGGTAGGCAGAGGCATAATATGACACCCACATTTTGCCATTAATTTTTAGATTCCACGTAATAGGGGGCTAGCCTATTGCCGTTACCGGGCACATCACCAGACTCCGTGTTGCTACTGAGAATTTGAGAAAACCTAGTAACACTTTTGCCCGACCCGGGAATCGAACCCGGGACCTCCGATCAGCAGTCGCATACGCTATCCACTGTACCACGTAGGCAGTCTACACGGAGGTAAAGAGGTAGAGTTTAATGCCCATATAGAAAAAAAACTATCACAACTAGGATCATAGAAGATCTGATTGCTGACCTGGTAACCCTGATGAGAAACCGTAAGAGCACACCCAAACTCTGTAAAAAATTAGCCTAGTCTCGATGGAGCTGCTTGTTTATTTTTAAAAAGTAAAGAAATCTCTAGACAAAGTTGAGCCTATCCTTTTTACAGAATGTTATTGGTGGGATAGTATTTAATCATTCCTGTCAGTGTTTCATATTAAACCAACTTGTTTCATATTAAACACCAGATTGTTTTCTTTCACACCTGATGCTTGCACTCTTGTCTGCGAATGTCACGTTAAAACCTTTAGTCTATTTTTGTCATTGTAGCTATCAGCCGAGTACAATGAAATATTTAACAAGATATATGGAACGGTGTTGTCCGAACCGGAATATTTTTATATAGAGGGTGTTATCATATTTAAATTACTTGTTATGGCATTGCAAAAATATATTATAAATTATATTAAGTAGCAAAATGGATACCAATTTTCCACATTTTCCTAAGTGAAAATCCTCTTTATCTAAACTAAAGTTGTAATTTCGTTAATAATTTATTTTTATCGGTCAAACTCGACTTCCGGATTGCCAGAGCAAATAGGATGTTCAAAATATTCAATTTGGGGCTAACTTTTCGCAAACTTTCTCTTTTCAGATATATTACTATTAAATTGTGGTGAATCAGATATACACAAAAATTGTTACAAAGATTTAAAAAGTATTGTATCTAGTGCAATTGATGAGGAAAAAGAGCCTATTTTAAAACCTATTTATATGGACACATAATAAATCCCAAAAAACTATGGCGCAATCTAAAATCTACTGTAAATATAGGTAAACAAGATTGGCATGATTTACCATCTGGCCTTAACAATCCAGAAGATTTTAACAAGCATTTTTTGAACATCCCTGGTAATGATACAATTTCTCTTCCCGATTTGATATATTTTGAGACAAACAGGTTCCACACGAATTCCTTCAGTATTGAACCGGTCAGTGAGGAGGTGGTCCGCCTGCATATCAACAGTATTAAATATAGTTGATTGAATCAGGCGTTACTTGGCGGAACTCCATTGTAACCTAATGGAAGGAAAGAGGAACCCACCACGCACCCTCGAATTGACCACCCCAACTATTGCAATAGAAAAAGGTTGACAATATCGAACTCCTCTAAAAGGATAAGGGATATAGGAATGGTATGGGTTCCAGGAAGATACAACACACAACACAGGAACACGTGTCGAAGAATAGTCGGCGCATACAGCGGGATACTGCAAGTCAGGTATCTTCCTATACTATAATACCTATTCCGATAATGACAGGGATGGTAACAAGGCAACTTCTTCTTGTTGTCAGGTAACCCGAGGTGTTCCACAGGGATCAGTGCTCGGTCCTCTCCTCTTCTTATTGTACAGTGCAGATGTCACCAACCATATACGTAATACACAGTTTCATATGTATGCCGATGACCTCCAACTATACATATCATTTCATCCCAATGACTGCCATGAATCTGTAAATTAAATTAATACAGACTTAGACAAGATATCTGAATGGGCTACAAAGAATTTACTGGTACTCAACCCCACCAAATCCAAATTTTTAATATTAGACTCAAAGGAATGCATTAACAAGATACAAAATCTAAATCCTGTACTTCTCGTTAGTAACTGTCCTATAGAGCAAGTTAGTGAGGCTCGAAACCTAGGTTTGGTCATGGATGGTGAATTGCATTTTGAGACGCATGTACTGGAAGCTGCCAAAAACTGTTTTTACCGTCTCAAGTTGTTATATCGAATTCGCCAACATCTGAGTACTGAATTGCGGATATTGCTTTGTGAGACTCTTATTTTGTCTAAACTAAACTATGCAGATACTGTGATTGGTCCATGTATATTGAATAGAACAGAGAAAGTAATTCAGCGAGTACGGAACGCATGTGCTCGATTGTGTTATAATATCCCACCTCGTTCACATGTCACTCCATTCCTGAATAGTGGGAACCTTATGAAAATGACTGCTCGCAGGCATCTTCATCTGGCAACTCTACTGTTTGGTATTGTTCTATACAAAACACCGACATACCTGTACAAAAAGTTGTCATGGTCTCGTGATATTAATCAGTACAGTACGCGGGCGGCATCACATCTTTTGGTCACAGTGCGACACAGGACCACTGCTTTCCGAGGTAGTTTCAGATACGCCGCCACCCATTGTTGGAATGACCTTCCGCCCCCCATGCGCAACCTGAAAACATTACACGCATTTCGCAATAAGTTTAAGTTATTTTTAATAAACAAACAAAAGTCACTGTTATGAACTTACATACTTACTTGTAGAATAAGTAGTACGTCATCATCACTTACGTGTCTACTGACGAAAGATATTGAAATTATTGTGATACTAGACGACGCCAGCAGCAACGCCTGCATTTTTTTTAAATTTACCCGTTTTGGCCGATCCCGTGGGAATTTCGGGAAATCCCTTCTTAGTGCACCCCTACGGTCCCCACGGAACATACATGCCAAATTTCAGCTTCCTGCGCCCAATAGTTTCGGCTGTAGCGTGTCTGTCAGTCAGTCAGTAACGCAAGGATTTTATATATTAAGATTATAATGTATAAAATTTGTTATTATATCATTGCGTATGCGCAGCGATTTTATTATAATGGTAAAAGTAACTGTGCTCCGGACTCTGGTAGACGACGCTTGCTTGACAAGACAATTGACATTCGTGACAGATGGAATGTTTCAATCTTTGGCCTATATTGAAACGTCTGTCTGTCAAGTACAAGTAGCGTTCGGAAACAAATTACTCTTTGCTATTTTTAATTTTTATTTTTATTTTGATGTAACGGAGGCATGTATTGTGTATTGTATATAATAATATATATATTATAAAACTTATTAATAATATGTACACTATATACGTATATATTTGTATATAATTTTTTGTAATTATAGTAGTTTTTGGCCAAATGTCAAAAGGTCTATTGCGCATTCGTGGATTTGGAAAAGGCTTACGATAAAGTGGTGAGGAATGAAATGTGGTCGGTGCTGTCAATGAGTGGGGTGGACAGCAGCCTCATTCGATCTCTGAAATCCCTTTATGAGGATTCTAGAGCTTGTGTGAGGATAAACGGGGCATATACTGACTGGTTTACCATCGAGAAAGGTGTTAGACAGGGATGTGTAGCGTCGCCGTGGCGGTTTAACCTCTTCATGGACAGTTGTTTGCAAGATTTAAAACATAGTGACTGCGGATTAAGGATGAATGGGTTACTCGTCAAATGCCTCCTTTATGCTGATGATCAGGTAATACTTGCATCTTCAGCGGAAGAGTTGCAGGAGATGGTAACAATCATGCATGGTGTGTTAGACAGGAAAGGAATGAAAGTGAATGTAAGTAAAACGAAAGTTATGTTTTTTGAAAAGGAGGAATGGGTTACGGCTTGTAATGTTTTGATCGATGGACAGCGAGTGGAACAAGTGAATGAGTTTGTATACTTAGGTACGTTGTTTACAAGAGATGGTAAGAATGAAAAAGATATTGAAGGAAGAGTTAATGCAGGTAATAGTGTGAATGGAGCTCTGAAGGCGTTTATGAACAGTCAAAACGTGTCCAAAAAGGCGCGTTTGGCTGTGCATAGAGAGGTGTTAGTGCCTACCCTTATGTATGGTAGTGAAAGTCGGGTATGGCAGAAGAGACTTGAAAGTAGAATAAATGCTGTAGAAATGAGAGCACTGAGAAGTATGTGTGGTGTGTCTTTGACCGACAGAGTAAAGAATTGTGTGATACGAGAGTGGTGTGGGGTAAAAGAAGATGTAGTGACAAGCATCGAGAAAGGCATATTAAGATGGTTTGGGCACATGGAGAGGATGGATGACGAAAGACTGACAAAGAAGATATATAAGGCAAGTATGAATGGGACAAGACGAAGGGGAAGACCTAGGCGGACGTTCTCTGACCAGATTGGAGACATCCTAAAAAAAGGACAGGTCAGAAGTACCCTAAACAGAAGAGCATGCATGAGAAACTTGATGGGAGTGGATAAAGCAAGAGAGGTATGTCAGGATCGTTGCAAATGGCGTTCCGTAGTCTCTGCCTACCCCTCCGGGAAACAGGCGTGAGTCTATGTATGTATGTATGTAATTTTGTGTATATATAATTATATTAATTTGTCGTTATTATATTTTATTTATTTATAGGTAAATTTAATCTTATATAATTATAATTGCATATAGGCCTGCGAGAATACCAGCGTTGTAGTTTTATAACTGCAACAATAGCTGACGCAGTTGCCTTATTTGTTCTCCACATACCGCCTTCTGTAAATTTAAGTAAGAAAATGTATTTTAAGTTTTGGCGAAGCAAATAAAATATTTTTTGTTTTTTTGTTTTGTATATTATCAGAAACTTTTTACGTTGAAAGTAATTTACCCAAAAATTTTATATTACTTCTAAACTGAGGTAAAAAAAAATTGTATAATATGATATCCCAATATGCTAGACCCAATTCTTTTCAGTAAAAGTTAAAGGTCTTAAGCGAGGTACAACCTAGAGACCCAAAATATTCAATCAATGCGACTTGCCAGTCAATACGTACGGAACTGAGGCGTGGCACGTGACGGTGTAGCTAGGCCACCGAATACATGTCATGACATACTCAGAGATCTATGAAAAGATTAATTCTAGAGATCTGGCTAAGAGACTGTGCGGAAGGAGATAATATGACAGAAGACTAAAGTAACTGACATACTGCAAAAGTGCAGAAAACTGTACTATGGTAGTGTGCTAGGCACATCTGTTGTAGAACCAATGAGCGGTGGAGTAGGCAGGTTCTTCAATGGAGGCCATTGGCAAGTGAAATGTTTGTAACCCTCCAGCCAGGTGGATCCATGACTTGAGGGGGTGACTGGTTTGTGGATGGCATGCAGAGGCTATTTGGCAAAAATGTGAGCTGGTAGGGCTGAGAAAGTTTACTCTACGAATCTAAGGACTGAAGCTGATGAGATGAGATTTTCTCTGTATCTAAGTCAATCATAATTATAACTGATCGTGGTAAAGCTCTTTTGTTTCAGCTCACAATTTTCTACTGCTGCTGCACAGAAAAAATATCTCTTTCCAGATTGAAAGTGGAGTAATACTGTATACGTATACATGTCATGCGTATGTGTCTCTGTGTGTGTGGCAAATGTTTGAGTGTATAGGTAACGTCTATTTTCCTTAAAATCATATAATTCTAATGCATATTAAATAAAAATATCACCTTCTACATGTAAGCAATAAGTGTGCCAAATTTCATAATCCCCCGTTCGCGCATTTTTCGTAAAAAGGGATCACAAAATTTCGCTTCACGTATTTATATATATGTAGATATCGCTAATAAGACCCGTTTCAATAAAATTGCGTGATAAGTTTTAAAAATAATTACACTTACCTTATTTCTAGTGGTCTCTTCCTAGCCTAACTAAAATAATAGGAAACCACAGTTTTCAAATCTCCTGAAAGTATAAATACCTGATCAAATATGTACGTTGTAAAAGCTTTACCTATATTGTATACCACGTGTACAAAGTTAAAAAACAAACTAGCTATAAATATCTACATCGTCTCTCGATGACACGTAATCTATTATTCAAGATAAATATAAATTATTGGATCATGAAACTAATACGTATTTCCATTTTATGTAACGCACCTCTCTGCCGTCACAATTTTATGATCAAACATCATATTTTTCTTATATATTATTTATGTACGACATGTGTACGGTAACACAATTAATGTAGTATTGACTTTCGTATGTCAATATAATAATTTTCTTGCCAATCGTGTTACATCAAAGAAAGTATTTTGCTGTAAAACAGGGTTTTAAATAATTAAATGTGCTTTCGTAGTCGAGTGGATAGCGTATGCGACTGCTGATTGGAGGTCCCGGGTTGCAAAAGTGTTACTGGGTTTTTCCGAATTCTCAGTAGCAGCGCGGGTCTGGTGGTGTGCCCGGTAACGACAGTAGGTTCGCTAGGCAGGCCCTATTACGTGGGACCTAAAAAAAACATGGCAAAATGTGGGTGTAATAATATATTACACCTCTATTTACCCCTCCAAGGATACAGGCGTAAGTATATAAAAAAAAGATGTGACCTGCCCTTACATAATCTGTTTACGTATTCGGTTCGCACCTGACAATGCACGCGTAGTACTTGGTATGCAAGTTACTACGACGGGAGAGCGAGCTCACTCTTCCCAACAATGGGTAGATCTGGCGATGTAAAATGCTGTAAAAGTATTATTTTCTTTTAAGTATTCATTTTTTTTTCTCACGCCTTTTTCGGAGCAGGCAGAGACAACGTAACGCCACTTGCTTCTATCCTAACAAACCTCACACGCTTCCTCTACATTCATAACTCTTTTCATACCTGCTCGCACGTTCCGGGTGCTTTATAAAACCTTCAAACCTATATACGAATAGATACGTAAGTTTGGAAACAAAACGATTCCTCATTGCCACTGTTATGTTGCCAACTTACGTTGGCCAATTTGGTAGCCATCATTTATTATTTTACTCAATAATATTTGTAGCAGCAATTTAAACGAAAATATACCTTTGTAGTGAGGTAGGTAACCATTTTATAATAAAAATAATATATCATTTATTTCGGAAAAGTTTCCATAATCATGAAATGCAAATTACACTCACATAACAAAACATTAAAATTAAAATTAGCAATCAGAGATCCAATTCTAGTATGAAAGCGGCGCCCATTGATGAAAAGGTAAAAGGGAGTCGATTGGCCTGTATGGACATGTTATGCGAAGAGATGAGATGTACGTAGGTAAGAAAGTGATGAATATGCACGTAGAAGGACGAAAAGGGATAGGGCGGCCAAAGAAAAGATGGACGGACTGTGTAAGGATGGATATGAAAGAGAAAGGAATAAACGATCGGATGACTGGTGACAGAGAAGTATGGAAGCGAAGGACATACTGCGCCGACCCCAAATTAATTGGGTCCAGGGCAAGACAATGATGATGGTTGAATAATATTTGCAAGAACTAGAAATATTAGAGGCAAGAAACTGTTTGACTTAAAACCAAATAAAACCATTTTATAACGTCAACATAATCAAATTTCAACGAATTTCTTTTTTTTTTGGTTGTATAATATTAACAAGAACTAGCAAAGTTAAAGGTAAACAAATTGTTTGAAGTAAAACTCTGCTAACATCCAAAAGACAATATTAATAAACGAAGCCATTTTAATGCTCTTGCGTTCTACATTATGACAGCTGTAGTAAAATTGAAATTCACTTGATTAAATAGGAGAATATAGAAATTTTGAGAACTCTCCACAATAGACGTTATTCGATTAAGTTCTAGTATCGCCTCGGGTCTGACGTATTTTTTGTATTTCAAAACCATCCTTTCTCGCCTTGTTCTCGTCTGCCTACTGCCCTATCTACGCAATACGCAATTCCTTTTAATTGCAAATTGAGAATGATACAGGAAATC
Source organism: Euclidia mi (assembly GCA_944739405.2). Taxonomy (NCBI): domain Eukaryota; kingdom Metazoa; phylum Arthropoda; class Insecta; order Lepidoptera; family Erebidae; genus Euclidia; species Euclidia mi. The sequence continues at coordinate 91,762,583 of OX123188.2, forward strand.
TCTGTTGCCATGATGTATTTTATCAGTAGACAGAATTTATCACTCCTAAATTTAAATAGATTACGCAATACCGACACGCCTCTCCTCCCGCGACCGCGCCCGACAGTTCTTCTGTCCCTCGCACCCGCACCATTGGACGCATCCTGCGCAGGCCTCCGTCAAGCCCACGCGGAGCGTCCACTTCCAGGATCCCGCTTAGCTTCACCGTGGGTGACCTAACCACGGTTACTGAGCCCCCCCACCACGACAAGGTGGAGATCCCACAGGGGGGAGGTCTATTGGGCTTTCTACTAAGCTATTGCTGCCTATGCTGTCTGACTTTATCTTCCAACAAACCGCAGTAATGTTCTCAGCCTGCGAGAAAATGAAGAAAAACAGCTTCGCTTGTAATTGAACTGCAAACTTATGAGAACCTTTCAACACGCGTCGTTGTGTTATAACATACATTTATTACTTTCTGGCGGGTTTAAGTCCAGAGGCAACTAGGTTTTATAATATAGCATCTAGATAATTATAGTTTGAAGTGTACTCAGGAGTTAATTCTGTATATAGAATGATTATTAATTTGTCTGGCGTTTCGGTGCTTAGAAAGTCAGAGATTACAATAGCCCGCTGAATTGTGAAATTTTGCTATATTATGGACGAATTTCAGAATACATGTGTCATTTGAAGCTTTTTGTATCATATTTATTAGTTGTCTGGTTACCATAGTACAGGTTTCTTGAATGATTGCTTTTTGATTCCCCCAGGATATTATTGCAAAATTATAAAAAAGATAAGCAATAAAAATACACATCGTAAAAATATTAACTATACAAAGCAATGGCAAAAAGTTACAAAAATTGTTTAAAATTGATTCTATTACCATCTTGTATCCATCGTAGAGTGCTATCAACTTCAAAAAGATTATTTAAATCGAACTAATAGTTAATAAGATTATCGCGTTAATACAAACAAACTTTTCAGCTTTTAAAATATAAGTAAAGTCGTTGGATGGCACTCGAAAGTCTTGCTCACCGATGAATACTAATTATATATTTATACCTGACAACTATTTCAAATAAATACAAATGCCTTCATTATTAATGCAATCTTACCTTAACCTTCAATCTTACAAATGCTCGATAATTTTTAAGTCTGATCGAAGGCTTATCCAACAGACAGGCGGTCCTTCACGAATTCGGTTCGTCACACTAATTGCTTTTTAAATTCAACGCTTAAGTTGTTAATTTTTTGATCTTCATTGGTTTTTCATTGTGTTAATATTTTTTATATAGATGAAGATATCGATTGAGAATTATTGTAAACAATTTTTATGACACTCATTACCCATTGTTATAATTCAAACTAATTTATTATCTCCATCGCGTAATGTATTTGCAACAGAGATGAAATAAATTTATATGAGCCTCAGAAGCTAATAACAAAAATCCAAAAATATGTGATAGTGTAAAATGTCGAGATTAACAGAAACAAAACTTAGGAACACTTTTTAAATCCCACTTATCTTCATGCTTACAATTACTAAATAAGCGTCACATTCATCATCGCATGTAACAAGATTTAATGACAAATATATTAATAAATCTAGTTCAAATATTTATAATTCAAAGGCGTAAAAAACTTTATAGATCAAATCAAATCAACACATACATGTAGTTAAAAAGGCACAATGGCATACACGCAATTTCTCCTTTCATCAAAATCATATCAACGATCCAATTAAAATTTAACCCGAAAACAAAAAGAAAGTTGGTATCTGTAATTATATACCGTTCAGTTTGAAATTCGACTCGACGTGATTGGAATAAATTTCCCTTTCTCATATTAATGTTCAAAAATATCGACAAGTCCTTGGGATTGGCAAGTGAGACGATTTGCTTGAAATCAAAGAAACTGATTCCAGGGAAAAAGTCACCTAACAACAACGTGCTTCTTAGAATCGAACTTCACGTTAAATTATTGCCTTCAAAAGAACGAAAATTGGTTAGGGTGATACAAAAATTTCACTTATGATATTATTTCCCAGTATCTGTTCCCCAAGGTGTCAGCCGTTATCTTCAGTATATTATGTTTTACCATAGCTTCACCTACCTAGACAAATCAGCCTATATTAATGCCTACAAAATCCTCTATCTTTTAGTTAAAGCACCATTTAAATCGGTTGAACGAATCCAGAGATTACTCGGATCATTTACGGAGAGAAAAGCAAACGCAATATTTTTTTTGTTTATGACTTGTTATCGTGTAACTATATGTACTTTGAAAAACATAGTTATTTGAAATCACGGACAGATACTTCAATTTTATTTACAACTGCGTATGTATAGATGATACGCGGTAAGTACGCGTCATATAATGAGGCTGACATAAGAGTGATATAAATCATATATCTAAGAACAAATTGTTTATTTACCGACATTTTATCTGATAATCATCCTTCATCCAAATTTTTGAGAACCCGTAATAGGCTTGGCCTACCTATATAGACGCGCCGTACGCAAACGAGCGATAGGGCTGCCCTACAACTCTCTATTCTGAATACATTTTAAGCAGGTAAATTTCGGACCAAACCTCGATTTATATTAAGTCTATGTTTAATAAAAAGGCTGATTTATTAGAAGCTACACTAAGAAATATATTATTATCTAATTATTTAGAACGTCATATCGATATCCTAAGTAATCCCGATCGGTACGGTACTATGCTATGCTAAAGCTTCAATAACAATTTAAAGATCTCTATTTTTATACAGAAAAGGAGAACTTTCATAAGCCTTAAACTGAGCCTCTTAACCCAAGACCGTACCAACTTTACTTTCATAAAACGTTTTAATTATTTTCCAGGCCAACTGAGTAGCAGTATAGAAAGGTAATAACTCTTGATTACATACATGTGAAGAAAAAGTAGTAGAAGAAGTAAAATAAAGACAAGATAAGACTTTTAGATTTTATTCAGATATACATATTTAATAGTAGTTTATAAAATAACAGAATTCCTTTTTAATCATTACGAGTGGATGCGCGCAGCTACAAGCGCACATTTTGTTACGAACCAAGTCAATTTAAGAAAATTCCTTCTTATTGCACCTCTACGGTCCTCAAGGTACAATATATACAAGTCAAGCAGCTTCTTGCAGCCAATAATTTTGACTATGCGTTGTCTGTCAGTCAGGCAGTAAAGCAAGAATTTTGTATATGCAGATAATAATACGATACATACCATTAAGAAATTAAGGTTATGTTGAGAATAATTATTTTACTGAATTTGCTAGTACTTATTAAATTTTATTTTGGTTTTAATACTATACAGACAGTACAAGAAACACTTAAAGTCAGAAACCTAAAAAAACAGCTTTAACTTAGCAAGTACATGACCCAGTTTGAACAGCTAGCTTTATTTATGTAAAGGATATCCACGGTCATTAGTCATTGAAGACAAATTATCGCTCATCAGCTTGTCATCAGTCATGCCGCACTTATAAAAAACTGAATTCAGAAATTTTGTTGTAGAAAATGGATTCTAAATACTGAAAGTGACAAGAATTGATAAAATTTAATAAAAGCATAATACTTAAAGTTCAACTTCTCTATACTATGATATTAATATATAGATACGCACAGCACCATTTAGTGCCAAAGTGGTGTGTTCTCAAACTAAACAGAGCTTGTACTGTGGGACTAGACTATGAATAAACATGTATTTATACTTCAGTTTAGTAAATATATGCCTATTATGCATAGAAACATGTAAACCAAAACAAACATGTAGGTATGTTCGCGCCATAATATGCTTGACTTGAGTAAGAACCGAACCCGCGATCTTCGACGTTGTACCCTATACGCTACCGGATTCACAAATAATCATCAAACTGCTTTCTACACAAATGTTTTTAATTAACTTCGTAATTATTATACAAATGAAGGCGGAAATTTGCACCTATAATGAAATTTTCTCACCTACACGGAAGGAAAACATGTTCTTTCCTGGAAAACTTAACTTTGAATTAAGATTGCCTTCAAAATTTACAAAGTAATGGGGGATTTAATAAAGGCTCCTCTAACAGGCTTGAGGCTTCGCTAACTCTACACTTTACGTATAACAACTTCAAAACCTTTTTTATATAAGGCTTTTAATAATCTTATTCACGGTAGTAGAGCCTTGCTGATTTTAGCATGAATGGGCCGGCTCAACCGGGGAAGTACTACCCTCTCACAGAAAATTGACGTAAAGTAACAGTACCTAAGCTGTTGCGTTTCGATTGTTGAGTGAGAGTGCCGGAGGCTCTATCCCCTATTCCTTCTCCCTCATCCCACTCTTTATCCTATCCCATACTATTTTATCTCTACATAGGTCGGCTTTATGTATGATCGACAACCGGCAACTACGGGATTTGTCTTCTAAGTAATAAATAATAAAATATTTGATTGCTTTAATATACTCAATAATATTCATAATAATATTGGGAATTATCGCTTGCTAGACGGTGAAGTAAATCACAATGAGAAACTTGTATGTCTAAGAGTTCTGCATAATGTTCTCGAAAAACATAATATGAAGTCTGATAACCCACACTTGGGCAGCGTGATAGACTATGGTCTATCGTTTCACTTAACGACAAGAGGCCCAGCAGTGGGACAGATTATAATAACAAGGCTGACGATGATCCAGGAGTCTTCTTTCATATAATCGATGACGTATCGATACTCAACCAAACGGTAATTATACCGGTGGCATCTACGCGTATTACTTATCACTACATAGTATAAAACAAAGTCTGTCTTCTGTCTGTTTGTCCCTATGTATGCTTAAATCTTTAAAACTACGCAACGGATTTTAAAGCGCTTTTTTAAATAGATATCATGATTCAAGAGGAAGGTTTATATATAAAACATATATGGCGGTACGAAGTTCGCCGGGTCAGCTAGTATAAATATTAATAGCGTCTTAATAACTTTCTTCCTTTTAAATTTGGCACTCATTAATTAAATATCGTGCGTAGTAAGGCGCGATCAATTTCAAAGACAAACTTAGAAGCTATTGAAACACAAAAGTAGTATTTAAATATAGGCGAAAATTGGAAGTACTTATTACTTTTAAATATATTTGAATGACACCGTGCATGGCCTCTGTTAAAATAGTAACTTAAGATAAATAAATATTGTTTCAAGAGGCTTTGATATATTAGAAACAACTTACACTAAGTTTGACCAATTTCAGAACTCTGCCAATATGTGCAACATTAGGTAGAATTACATTGCACATTAGGTGAAATATTGTAAATTATGTTGATAGTACTCATTGTAATTCAAGACTTATAAACTCTTCTAACCAAATTATTAAAAGGGTGTGTTTTGTTCGTAGCCATGAGGTAAAGAGGTCAGTGAACTCTTGTTGGCACAACGCTTCTGTAGTAGATTGGAAACCCTACTCACTGCGGAAACGAGATAAAATACTGTTTACCTTACTACATGGCGTGGAAGCTGAAATTTGTCCATTGAGAAACTAAAAAAAGGATTAATAGAAAAATTACCCTCGCATAGTTATTTATTTATTTGCACGAAATAAGAAATGATAACAATCGCGTCTAAGAGGAGCCAAAAACGTACGTTACTATGTTAATATTTGTTATGCTTAATTTTTATTATTTGTTATTATAGCGGCAAACAATATACCTACACTTGTAAACATTTTAATTCTGCCTGAATTCAAAGCAGGATCTAAGTAATAGGATCACGTGGGCACCCTTGGGGTACGATTCCATAGAAACATTTATAAATATAATATTTAATTATGCTTCCTGAAACACAAATAGCTCCGTAATGAGCTTAATTTAATTAAGTTGGCTTAAAAATAAGTAGCAGATAGCGTCCGTAGTCCCCCCTGTAGGATCTCCACCTTGTCGTGGTGGGGGGGCTCAGTAACCGTGGATTGGACACCCACGGTGAAGCTAAGCGGGAGTGAAGCTATCCTGGAAGTGGACCCTCCGCGTGGGCTTGACGGAGGCCTGCGCAGGATGCGTCCAACGGTGCGGGTGCGGGGGACAGTTCTGTCTGTCCCTCGCAGTCGGGCGCGGTCGCGGGAGAAGAGGCGTGTCGGTGTTGCGTTGCCGCGCGCCCTATCTCCCGCGACCAAATGGGGGCGCACCATTCGATGCGTCGCGGTGGGGCCGCAGAGGAAAGGAGATGCGGTGTTGCGTTGCCGTCCTCCCTATCCTCTACGGCTGCTGGGTGTTTTGGCGGCAGAGCCCAACACCTTATTCCGCCGCTAAGGGGGTTTTGTTCGGGGCCCGCCTGACCATCTGGCGGGCCAATACCCGTCGGAGGGTAGCGACGAATGCTTATGCGATTCCCTACCCTCCGACACACGGGTACATGAGAAAGTCGAGGTGGTTTTTAGTGGTTACACCACATACTCCGGCTCTCATTTCCCAAAGAGTCGGAGATCCGAAGGGATTTTCCACCTCGTAAAAAAGGAAAAAAAAAGATAGTGTCCGTAGTATGACACGACTTGCCGTTCGTAAAAGCTCGGCAAAGTTAAGCAACGGTTGACATGTTATGACTTGGATGGGTGATCACTTGTGGTATTTACATCACTGCGATCCTGTCCGTGGAAGGTCACGTAAAGTCGTTGGTTCTGGATCTTATCTCAGACACATGACAGTTGTAGCCCTCATGAATCAATAGATCACGATGAAGTCCTTGGAGTAGTCTAAAAACTCCAACATAAGGATCACACACCCGAAATACTACGCATAATAATTATATTTTATGAATAAATAAATATAATAATTATATAATATGAACCCCTTCTGGGGCAGCCGTTATCTCATCATGAGATTAATGCAATCTCGGAGGGCAGAGTAACCAGCTTTCAAACATCACCTTCATCTTATGATATAAACATAAAATGTATTACAGGATGAATAGAAAGCTTACAAACCGCAGGGCAGCTTTGTGGCGAGCTGAATGTGTATGGCGACACTGCGGTCCCGAATGCTTCATAGAGTCGGTCAGGGCCTCGCCTACGGCTTGCTTTTATTGGCTGGTTGGAGTGGATGGCCAAGAGCGCTCCCAGGACTTTCAACTCTGGCTTGCCTTGGTCGGCCGGCCAGAGGGAAGCCGCAAGAGCTACTAGCTCGGGGATGGAAGTGTCATTCTCAAGGGCGTAACTACGGGGAAACCAGCTCCGGGTCTCCGTTGCCATGAGACCCGCGATGGCGAAACCGGTGCCGCACCGCTCGACACCTCTCGCCACTCGCACCGGTGTTGCCCCCTGTCTGCCTTTATGGCAGAGTTTGTTTGCTTTGGGCGGCTGTTTAGAGAGGGCTCATCCAGTGAGTTGGCGAGTCACCACCTGCCATGCAGACGTATAGAGTATTACTGGCAGGTGCCGACTTTCATCCATAGTCATCATATCACCAGTCCATTTAACACCCATACCCATAACCTAATTAAATTAGTCTCCACATTGACAACCGGCAACTACGGGATTTGTTTTCTAAGTAATAAATAATAAAATATTTGATTGCTTTAATATACTCAATAATATTAATAATAATATTGGGAATTATCGCTTGCTAGACGGTGAAGTAAAACACAATGAGAAACTTGTATGTCTTAGAGTTCTGCATAATGTTTTCGAAAAATATAATATGAAGTCTGATAACCCACACTTGGCCAGCGTGATGGATTATGGTCTATCTTTTCACTTAACAACAAGAGGCCCAGCAGTGGGACAGATTATAAAAACAAGGCTGACGATGATCCAGGAGTCTTCTTTCATGTAATCGATGACGTATCGATACTCAACCAAACGGTAATTATCCCGGTGGCATCTACGCGTATAACTTATCACTACATAGTATAAAACAAAGTCTGTCTTCTGTCTGTTTGTCTCTATGTATGCTTAAATCTTTAAAACTACGCAACGGATTTTAAAACGCTTTTTTAAATAGATATAATGATTCAAGAGGAAGGTTTATATATAAAAAATATATGCCGGTATTACGAAGTTCGCCGGGTTAGCTAGTAAAAATAATAATAGGGTCTTAATAACTCAATCTTTTTCCTTTTCAATTTGGCACTCATTAATTAAATATCGTGCTTAGTAAGGTCGATCAATTTCAAAGACAAACTTAGAAGCCATTGAAACCCAAAAGTAGTATTTAATTACAGGCGAAAATTGGAAGTACTTATTACTTTTAAATATATTTGAGTGACGCCAAGCACGGCCTCTGTTAAAATAGTAGCACTTAAGATAAATAAATATTGTTTCAAGAGGCTTTGAGATATTTTAAACAACTTACACAAAATTTGAGCAATTTAAAACCCTAACAATAAGTGCAACATTAAGTAAAATAACGATTGGAACAAATAATCAGACGCTAAAAAGAGATTAATATCCAAGAACAAGAAATATTGTATATTCGATTGATAGTACACTCTTTGTAAAACAAGGTTTATCAACCCTCCTTACTGGTTCCTTAAAAATGTGTGGCTTGTCCGTAGGCTTGAGGTACAGGGGTCACTGAACTCTTGTTGGCACAGCGCTTCTGTAGTACACTGGTAACCCTACTCACTGTGGAAACGAGATAAAATACTGTTTACCTACTACATGGTGTAAAAGCTATCCAGATATTTTTATGTTCCTTGAGAACAGGAAAAACTATTAATAGGGAAATAGATGCATATTTATTTCTCAGGCGTATCAACATAGATATACATAAATTAAATGATGATATATGATGATAATTTTATTAAAAAGTCACGAAAATTAAGTATTTTTGCATGGCATCCATGTTAATATTCGCCATGCTAGATTTGTCTTATCTAACTAACATTATAAAGAGGAAAGATTTTATTGTTTGTTTGTTTACATTGATTAGGCTCCGAAACTAACGAACCGTTTGAGAAATTCTTACTCTTCTGGGAAGCTACTCGTACACTATCCCCAGGCAATATAGGCTATATAATATTTTCAATAAAATAGGAACCCTTAGGGTTGAGCTACACCTATCAGCACCGCATCGCACTTTCTTATGCTTCCCTTTTCTGTCTTCGGTAGGATTCCATAGAATTATAAATATAATATTTAGTTATCCTTCCTAAAACACAAATAGCTCCGTAATGAGTTAATTTCATTAATCGGCTCAGAAATAAGTAGCACACAGCGCTCGTAGCGTGTCTTTACTTGTCGTTCGTAACAGCTTGGTAACGTTAAGCAACGACTGAACAGGTAATCAATTGGATTGGTGACCACTTGTGGCGATACCGTGTTTCGAAGGCAATGTTAAGCCGTTGATTCTGGAGATTGTCTCAAATACGAGACACGTGACAGTTGTAGCTTTTATGACTCATTAGACCATTGTTGTTGACCGGAATATCATTGTTGTTGGCATTCTTGAATCTAATTCTAGCTATGCAACGGAACGGTGGGAACATGATAAGGCAGAAATAATAAAAATAATTAAATTGGCGTATAAGGACTGCCCTCAACCGGATAAAATTATTAGGCTTGGAAAATATAAAACAGGCTCTACCCGTGCAATAAAAGTTTGCTTTGCATCTGAAGAGACAGTAAAAATCATTCTACGTAATAAAAATAAAATTGGATTGGCAAACAAAAAGCTTTACTCGGACTAAACTCCATACCAACGGAAATATATGCAAAATTTAAAAGAAATCCTTCACAAACGTACAGCAAATGGCGAAACTAATCTCATTATTAAATATATTAAAGGAGTACCTAAAATTTTAGCACATACAGAAAATCCACCCGTGCCTGTTGCAACAACTGCAAAAAACTAATTACTAACCAAGAGCGAGTAACATATCAAATCAAGGATAGCTGTACTGAAATAGCCTCTACAAAAAATCTTTAAAATTATTCTATGCAAATGCTCGAAGTATTGTTAAACAAAGAAAATTTCATGAGCTCAGATGTATTATTACCTCTCTTCCATCAACCATACATATTATAATACTTACAGAGACATGAATTAAAAATGAAGATGAGGCAAAAAGACTGCAGCTTCCAAGCTACACTCATTACTATAATTACAGGCAAAATAAGAAAGGAGGCGGAGTCTCCCTTTTTGTTCATAAGAATATGAAACATAGCCTTGTTGAAGAGCATTGCATTGACAATATACATTACCTCTGGATATATGTGAAAAAGTTCTCCTTGAATGTTGGAGTCATTTACAAACCCGATAAGACCAATATAAGTGCTTTCCTTGATACATATTCACAACAGCTTCATAAGATGAAGAGAGGGATAGTGTTTGGTGATTATAATATCGATTTACTTACCCATGATGCAGGAACGCGTAACTACAAGGATGCACTGAAGCAAAGCAATTACAAAATCTTAATATATAAAATCCTTACGTTACTGACTGACTGACAGACACGCTACAGCAGAAACGCAGGGCGCAGGAAGCTTAAATTTGGCATGTATGTTCCTTGGGAACCGTAGCGGAGCACTAAGAAGGGATTTCTCGAAATTCCCACGGGATGGTTCAAACTGGTTAAATTTAAAAAAAAAATGCAGGCGTAGCTGCTGGCGTCCTCTAGTTTTAAATAAAATTGACCAGAAATTTTGCACTCGTGAAACCGAAACTTCTAAAACCATACTAGATCATGTCTCCTCCAATCTTCAAGAAAATAACTTTCATTTTGCCTTGATGAAATTTATTTAGAAACTAAGCCGTATCAACCACCACCACGAAAGAAAGTCGAATACACTGCAGTGAATTACAAAAATCTATGCAACTTTTTTCAAGAGCTACCAAAAATTGAAGAACCGTTATATGAAAGATTAGCTGATAAATTGCAATTTTGTCTAAATCAAAGCAAAACTACCAAAGTCAAAGTTCTGAATCCACCCCGTCTGGACTGGATAAAAAAAGAGATTATCAATGATATCAACAATCGGAATAACGTGTGGAAAAAATTTTAACAAAATAAGTCTGACATGCAATTAAAAACCGAATTCAAGGCAATAAAAACGAGAGTAATGAACAATATTGCGAAAACGAAAAATGATTATTACTATAAATGTTTTAAGGACAATATAACTAAACCCCGAAAAATGTGGCAATTAATCAACGATCTTTCGAAAAATAAAGTTAGAGTTAACTCTGGACCAGATAAACTGGACACAGATACAGGTACTATTACAGATCAAAGACAAATATGTGAAACCTTCAACATTTATTTTTCGACCATTGGATCTACTCTAGCAAAAGAGATCACGCAAAAATCCACAATAAGCTTATCCCTAGAAATACCCGAAATAAGTGATAACACAGAACTTAATAGTATTACCCTAGCAACCACGGACGAAGTAATTAAAATTATTGATAATTTAGATCTAAACAGTAGTTCTGGCATTGATGGCATTAGTACTAAATCAATAAAATGTTAAAAAGAGACCATAGCTTCGGAACTCACAGATTGTGTTAACCACTGTTTTAAACATGGCATATTTCCTGATGACTTAAAAATTGCTAAGGTTATCCCACTTTTTAAATCTGGATGTAAGTCTGATCCTTGTAATTATCGTCCAATATCTGTGCTACCGGTGATCTCGAAAATGTTCGAGAAGATGCTATACAATAGGTTGGAATCTTTCCTCAAATCAAGAAACTTTTTTTATGCTAAGCAATACGGCTTTAGACCTAAATCAATACTCTCTCGGCAGCAATTGACCTTATAACTAAAATTAAAAACAAAATTGACCAAAAATAGGTAGCATTAGGTATTTTTATCGACCTCAAAAAAGCGTTTGACACGGTTAGTCCACAAATATTACTCCAAAAATTATCTTCCATTGGTGTCAAAGGCAAAGCACTTGATATTTTTAAATCATACCTTCAAAATCGCAAGCAAATTGTCAAAATAGAAAATCATCAAAGCCCTGTCACTTTCGGTGTGCCACAAGGCTCTATTTTAGGACCACTTCTGTTTCTAATTTACATAAATAATATAAGTTCAATTAATATTACAGGAGATATTTCACTGTACGCTGATGACACAACCATTTTTTAATTTGGCAATTCAATTGATAGCTTGATACCTGATATTCAAAGGGATTTAGACATATTAAATGAGTGGTTCCAAGCAAACTTACTAACTATTAACACTGCGAAAACAAATTATGTTATATTTGCACCAAAAAAAAATTGGTTGCCTGTAAAGTCGGTATACGGGCGAAAGTTTTACGTGACAACGACTTTGAGTGGTAAAATAATTTTAATGTGAATATTCATTCGTATAGTAGGAAGAAGGATGAAAGACGCGTGCCTTTCACTTTTTATGTCTGTCTCTCTCGCTCTTAGGCGGGACGCGTGCCTCTCACTCGCTCTCATTGTGAGCGCATAACGTGAGCGGAGCGTAACGCAGTTTCTTGAAGTGTCACCCGGCAAACCAATTTATAAGACGTTGTCACGTCAAAACAAAATAACAAAACACGATACTCAATTAAAAATAAATAATCAAATTATCCAAAGAAAAAGCAATGAAAAGTATCTGGGTTTAATTTTAGACAATCATCTAAGTTGGAAGCCACATATAGAGAAAATTAAATCTAAATTAATTTCACTTACAGGGGTTTTAGTCAGTGTTACAAAATGTCTCCCTCGAAAAGTTCGTTACATTATATATAATTCTTTAATTAAACCTCACATCGACTATCTTATCGAAATATGGGGAACTGCAGCAAAATCCAATGTAGAACCGATAGAAATAGCCCAAAATAAACTAATCAAAATATTATTCAATTACAAATTTCGAACATCAACTAAAAAAATCTACGAGGAAACAAACATAATGAATATTACATAAACGTATATGTACTACACATGCATACTTAAAAGAAAAATATTAAATAAAAGCATTTACACAACCTTAAACTTTACTAAAAAACAAGAAACCCAAAAAATTAAATTACGAAATGGAAACTATTTAGTAGCACGACGACCTAGAACTAATTATGGGAAAAGAAACATAGAATTTGAAGGTGTTAAAATATACAACAAATTGCCAGTTGATGTAAAAGAAGCAAAAAGCATGTACACATTTAAAAAAAGCTTAGGACACATATATTAAGTGATTACGATTGACTTACGTAGTGCGTGTAAAGAAGCAATATTAAATCAATAATAAATAAATAAAAATAACCGTAATAATAACGTAATTATAACTGATGGTTGTACTTTAAACATGATATTATAAAGATTATTCCAAATGAAAGGGACCATATTCTCACGTATGTATATGCAAGCATACGTTGTTTAAGATTTGATTTTAATTTAACTTTTCACTCAAAATTGAGTAGATAATTGAATTAAAATTGCATTATACATATTAACATTATTTTGGCAATCGTGTAAAAAAAGAACAAAAAAAAACACACAAAACAATATTTCAAAACATACATATAAAAAATATATAACATATAATAACGAACAGATGTTTGTACTTTATCGTATCATAAAGATTATTTTAATAAACCCACATTATCATGTAAAGTGATGTTTGGTGTGTAGTCATTATGTTAGATTTATTGTGTTGCTTGGTGTGTAGCAATTAGTGGTCACATCTAGTTACATTACTTTAGATCCGTGTTTGCTCGGTTGGTGAGCGCTTAGTGACGAGTTTAAAATTAGTTTACCCACATTTTTTAATAACACCATATATGTATGTAACTTATTTTAAAGTTTCAATTTAATAGTTTTGTACTGTGTAATGTTTTGTGTTTAAAAATATTGTAACGGGTTCTGGTAGTAAAACGCAGTAGAGGTTCTAGATGCGTTTATTGCCGAGTATTGTCTCACTTCCCTTGCCACGAGTATGACCGACCAACAACACGACACTGGCCTGACCACTAAGGGCTGCAGTCTCCCACGCTGTTCCTTCCGGTAGTGTGCAGGGCAGGTTGCTCGTAGGGCTGCGCGTAGCGGGCAGATCCTCGCAGGCCGTTAGTTCAGCTGGCAGGCGTTGGCCGGCCTGAGTGCGATGAGCAGGGCAGGCCAGACTCTTCGGCAGAGGTGACGCCGAAGGCGGTGCAGGAAGTGTAGCGGTCTAGGTAGACTAGCCCGGAGCCTTAAGGTGGACCTGGAACCCGTAGCTGGGACCAGGATACACGTAGATACGACGTAGGGCCAGTAAGTACGCGTAATTATCGTAGGTAGATAGAGTAGCGGTGCCAGCCTCTCTGTCGGCCCCTTTATATACCGGCCCTCCATCAGAGTTCGTGTCGGCGCATAACCAAATATGGGCAAAACTCTCGAGCGCGGACGATGGCCTTCTCTGATTGGCCGAGCGTATAGACGGTATTATGACGTACGCACGGTAGGTACCGGTCATACGTTACAATACCGCCCGCCTTAGGATAGGATTTTGCGTGGCTAACAAGAAAAATCAGTCTAGCTGCGTTAGGTCTACGAGTCTGATACTAGATACCTAGGTAAGACGGCATATAGAAAGAAAGAAGGGAAAGTCTTATACGGTTTGAAACAAATAGTTAGGCACCATAGTGTATAAGTTTTAGGTCCTTTATGTGCCAAAACCCAATAGAATTTCCAGACGCGTCCGACAACTCGTAAACGAGAGGCGACTTTTTTGTAATCACTGTGCACTTCGCGAATTTTTGGGTTAGTTTCTTACAGAAGGACTTATCCTTGTCGCTCTGATAAAAAATTCTTTTCCACACAGTGTCTCCCACATTAAACTCAGCTGGTTTACGGCGTAAATTATAAGTCTGGGAATTCCTAGCATGAGCTTGAATGAGGAGTGCCTGAACTTTGTCAAATATGCCTGATAAGTGACCTATATTTTCTGCGTAATCGTCCCTAGGTATGTATACTATATCATCAGCGTCCGTGTCGACATAGTGTGAGCCGCATGAAACTAATTCACGTCCATAGACTAAAAAACTAGGTGTATAGCCCGTGACTTCATTAACTGCGGTATTTAATGCAAACTGCACCTTAGGTAGAAGACTGTCCCATAATCTCTGGTAATTTCCTACAAACGCCGCTAAGGTAGAACCAATGGTTTTATTATAGCGTTCGACCGTATTCACATGTGAGGAATATTTAGGAGTATCATGAAGATTAGGAATTTTTTACATGTGCAACATAGCTTTTAAAGTAGCACTTACAAACTGTTTGCCATTGTCCAATATAATTGTAGATGGTATACCATGAACTAAAAATATTTTTTCTTCCCAAATATTAGCTATTATTTCAGCAGTTGCGCGCCTGATAGGAAAAAGAAGACAGTATTTACTAAAACAACAAGTTACTACAAAGATGTAGGCGTTTTGTTTTCTTGTTACGGGTAATGGCCCCACCAAATCTACACTAATGGTTTGGAAGGGTCGTGAACACACTTTGGGTCGTCCCATGGTTCCCAATGGTGCATGGTTCTGATGTTTGTGCGCGATACAAGTGTCACAAGAATTTATGAACTTTACCACGTCACGGCGCATTTTGGGCCAATAGTAACGCAGTGCTAAGCGCTTGTAAGTTTAAAATATACCGAAATGCCCCGAAGTGGGTTCGGCATGGTTCTCTAATATGGCATTATTTCGATCAGAAGAAGGTAGTACTTCTTTCCATTCGAACTCCTTACGTAGCATACACCTAGATTTTATCAAACGATACAATTTATTATTTTTAATAGAATAGTCTGGATAGTCATTAGGCGAAGATAAACAACCATTGTAGGTGGCTGAATACCATTGATCAGTGTCAACATTAGGGTCATTCACGTTATTATTATTCGCGTTAATTATATTTACAGGTAGGGATCGTGATAACGCATCGGCTATAATATTATCTGCGCCGCACCGATGCTTTATTTCGAAGTTAAAGGCTGACAGACAAACCGACCACCGAGCTAATCTACCAGTCGGGTTGCTTAAGTTTAGGAACCATTTCAGTGCAGAATGGTCAGTATACACAACAAACTTTAACCCGTTATCTAAATAACAGCGCCAATATTCGAGGGCTGTTAGAACTGCTAATGTCTCCCGTTCTGTTATGCTGTAGTTTTGTTCCTGTGCATTTAGTGACCTACTCATGTAGGCGATTGGTAGTTCCACGCCATCTATTTCTTGTGTAAGCAACCCACCGATGCCACTCGCACTCGCATCTGTGTGAACTTGAAAAGGTTTCTCGTAATCGGGACACGATAATATTGGTGCGGAGCTTAACAATTGTTTTAGTTTACAAAACGAGTCATCAGCTTCCATCGACCACTAAAATGGTGCGGCTTTCTTACCGGTAGAGGTAAGTTTGTTCAAAGGACCGGCAATAGTACTAAAATTAGGTATAAATCGCCGATACCATGATGCAATGCCTAAGAACCTTTTGACTTCTTTTTTATTCTTAGGCGTAGCATATTGAAGAATGGCTTCCACCTTACATGGGTCTACTTGTAATCCCTTAGAATTTACTACGTAGCCCAAGTACTTCAATTAATTACGGAAGAATTTAGATTTTTCTAAGTTAATGGTAAGGTTGGCCGATTTTAATTTTTCGTATACTTTATTTAATAGTGACACATGAGCATTAAAAAATGGCGATATAAGCACGATATCATCTAAAAAACGAATACAGAGTTTTCGAACTCAGGACTGTTCGTAAACAAGTGATCCACCAAACGCTGTTGTGTCGCAGGCGCATTCGTTAAACCAAACGGCATAGTCACAAATCTAAATGTTCCTCTAGTAGGCACATAGAACGCAGTCTTATCACGATCACATTCGCGAAGAGGCGTCTGCCAAAAGGACTTAGATAAGTCTATACTACTTAGATAGCTAGCGTTCATAAGGTTGTCTAAAATTTCGGATACGTAAGGTAGTTTGTATGCGTCTTTTTTAGTAATAGAATTAAGTTTCCGACTATCTAAACAAAACCTTAGTTTACCGTCCTTCTTAGGCGTTAGTAAAATTGGTGACGACCACGGACTTTCGCATTTTTCTACCACTCCCAATGCAAGCATTTCGTCTAATTCGTCAATAATTATTTTTAATTTCGCCGGCGGTAACCTATAATATCTTTGGCGTATAAGCGCAGAATTGCCAGTGTCTATTGCATGTTCTATTAAGTGAGTTCGTCCTAACCCGGTTGTTTCAGTAGAAATCGACTCGTATTGCTTTATAATTAACTTAACCGTTCTTTGTTGTGACTCACTCAACTCACTAAAAGATTGCAATACGTTCGTGTTACTTAGCTTATTTTCACTTAACACACTACACGGCAATGTCTTAGACATGCATACGGATGCGATATGGTTAGGCAGTAATTTACATAGTTTCCAGAAATCGATGCCTAAAATTAAATTACTTGTAACTTCTGGAATAATATAAGCTTTCAATAAGTGGGTTTGATTATTAAAAGTAGTGGGTAAGTTGATAAAACCGTGCGGCAACAAGATATTTCCATTCGCGGTCCGAATGGAATTAGTGTTGTGACACTGCTGTATTTCTAACCCGGTTTTAGTAATTACCTCCAGATGGGAGTTGTTACCTAAAATTGTAATGGCTGAACCGGAATCGAGCAATCCACAAATAGGTAAACTGTTAATCGTTACGTTAACATAGGGCCGTAGGTCATTTTTAGCTTTATTATCCAGGATCGAGGCGACGGAATAACTAGAGAAATACACTTTTAGAGTGTTTAGCCAATTTCTCCAATCATCTTTTTCAAAATTGGTTGAATAGGTTGTAGAACCTAATTTAGGCTTTGACACGCCCCGACCCTGACCAACTAGTTTTTTGGTTTCGTAGATTTACAGTTCGGGCAGTTAGGGAATGTCACATCCCTACGACCGCACTTGAAGCAAATTGCAAACCGATCGCGTTTGCGCTCATTCAAACTGTGATCATTGATACGGCAGCGCGGGCAGTACTTGCAAGTGACTAGAGCGACAGAGCTAGGTTTAGACTTAGGATTGCTAGGTTCGTTGTTCTCAGTGAATTCGGGTTTACCTGGCGTACCCTCTATAGTGGCAACGGGATAATTATTGAAGGAATTATTACGCGCTCGGTTATTAGGTTTGTGACTGTAAGCTAGGTCTGGTGCCAACGTGTCGTTACTATAATACGGTTCGCGGAATTGAGAGTTCAAACATTTCATTCGTTCGTAGTTTAAACATAACGTCTGCAGTGTTGCTATACTGTCTATTGAAGATATTGACGGAGCTAGCACTAGCGAGTAGCATGGGCGTATGTTATGCAATATAATGTCTAACTTTTCGCGTGCGGACAATCGCTTTGACGGTGACAGCCTAGCGAACAGCTGATTCATTATCGAGAGATAAATTATTATAGTTTCGGTAGCACCTTGAGTACGTCGGCGGATTTCATTTAATAACCGGTAGTCATGAACTTACGGTGTGAAATCGTCTATTAATTTAGTGGTGAGTTCTTCCCATGTATTGAAATATTCTTTTAGGCCGCGGTACCAGTGAAGTGCGTTACCGGTGAAAATTTCGAAGGCATACGATAAAATTTTAGTGGAAGGTAGATTACGTGCGGTTTGGAATTCGGTTACGCGTTGTAGGAACGCTCGGACGCATCCCGTCGTATTTTAGCTTAGACAGTTCGCTAACTCTCAAATGCTCGCAATGCAATACTGGGGCTAACCCTGCCTGCGTCGAGGTAGACGGCGCAGGTTGGACCTCAGCCACAGCATTAGCTGAGCGAACACCTGATTGTTCAATGGCGGACGCTCCGCCGAGAGCTTGTCGAACCGGCTGCACAATTCGGTAATACGTTTTGAATACGCCGTAGGACGTTCCATCCTACGGAGTCTTTGGAAAATGTGGTTGTGCAGTGCGGTAGACCTCCTAGCTAGGTTCGCGTCGTAAGAAATGGATAACGAATCCACTCGCTTAGACCAGCCAGCTCAGAGACGGCCTCGCTAGCGCCCTCGAAGTCCACCGTGATGGCTAGGCCCGACTCCAAAATATCATCATTTGGAATGGCTTCCAGTAATTTAGGGAGCTGCTTCCGCAGACCTAGGACAGAGGTAGCTGGCTCCTCACCTCTAATCGCAACCTCGTAAGCTAACTCGCTTTTATTTAACAGAAAGTATTGTACGGGGTGTGAGCCCATTGTGTATGTAATAAATAAACTGCGTAAGTATATACTACACACTACACTTAGTGCGCAAGCGTTCCGCCCTTACAAATGGCCTACTTTACGATTAGGCGTAAAAGTTCGACCGTTAGGACTAATTGGAAAAACGTTAAGATTCAAATTTGCGAACTAGTACGTAGTAGGTAGTTACACTAAAAGGTAGACAATTAGTACAACAATACGTACCGGTTCGCTGTAGCCGCACCTCCTCGCTTACAATAATGGAGACCTGCTAGATGAGAACTCGAGCACGGAAAGCGAGACAATAACCCACGTAGGCGCCACTGTAACGGGTTCTGGTAGTAAAACGCAGTAGAGGTTCTAGATGCGTTTATTGCCGAGTATTGTCTCACTTCCCTTGCCACGAGTATGACCGACCAACAACACGACACTGGCCTGAACACTAAGGGCTGCAGTCTTCCACGCTGTTCCTTCCGGTAGTGTGCAGGGCAGGTTGCTTGTAGGGCTGCGCGTAGCGGGCAGATCCTCGCAGGCCGTTAGGTCAGCTGGCAGGCGTTGGCCGGCCTGAGTGCGATGAGCAGGGCAGGCCAGACTCTTCGGCAGAGGTGACGCCGAAGGCGGTGCAGGAAGTGTAGCGGTCTAGGTAGACTAGCCCGGAGCCTTAAGGTGGACCTGGAACCCGTAGCCGGGACCAGGATACACGTAGATACGACGTAGGGCCAGTAAGTACGCGTAATTATCGTAGGTAGATAGAGTAGCGGTGCCGGCCTCTCTGTCGGCCCCTTTATATACCGGCCCTCCATCAGAGTTCGTGTCGGCGCATAACCAAATATGGGCAAAACTCACGAGCGCGGACGATGGCCTTCTCTGATTGGCCGAGCGTATAGCCGGTATTACGTTAGTACGCACGGTAGGTACCGGTCATACGTTACAATATATATATATATTGTGTTTTCTCTGTGCGCTTGTAATATGTATAAGGATATTTTTGCTTCTCGGTAAGTGGATTATATTTTGTAATTCTTTAGAGAAATAAAGTTCTTAAACCACATTTAGACCACTTTTATAAATATTCATTTAAATAAAAGGATTCGATGACTGAAAATAAAAAATAACTCTTTGTGAAATTTATATTGAATAGCTAATAAAACTTAGCGTAGCTTATTTTTATGAATTCTTCAAAGCTGTTTATTGCTTTCAATGAAATAGAAAGCGAGAGAAGCACCCATTGTACATAAGCTTAAACGTTGTTGCAAAAGAATAGAAAAACCGTGTGGTATTTTATTTGATACCTATTAATAGATTAGATGTGCCTGTTGGCCTACTGGTCAATGACCCGGCTGGAGGTAATTTATTTTTTATGGCTATAAGATGGCAAACGAGCTGACGGCTCACGGCGGCTCACCTAATGCTAAACGACAACGGCTGCCCATAAAAAGTCTATGGGTCTTATCGGAGACACAGCCAGGCCGCTGCCTAATTTGGAGATAAGACATAAGTCTTCTAATGCTAAGTAGCTACAGCATAATTCAAACAGGAACTAATCTTTGAATTAGCACGATCAGCTGTTCTTTTTCTAGGTGTAGTATAAGAATACCTACGTATGTTAATCAGTTAACTGGTTAGGTACTGAAAAAACGAGTGGGCATGAATTTTATTGCCCGTTCTTTCTCGTGGTTCTACCTATTGCATTGCGTACGTGGCAGTAAATGTAAATGTAGAATCAATAATTAAGTAATTAACTTCAATTTTGACGTTCATAAGCGTCACTTTGTGAGCTAGATGAATAAATGCTTTTGACTTTGACTTTGGTTGTCATAGTACAAGCTATGCGAAGTTTGGGACTGGTCGGTCGTGTGTGTTGTCCTCGTGTATTGTATCAATGATATTAAAAGCACAACTGTGATAATCGATTTTAATGGGATCCTGCCATTTTGCCGAAAAGAGTTTGACAAAACTTCATTATCCAAACAAATTTTAGCAACCTTTTTTATACCATTGCAATATTTCGAATGATTTTAGTACGCATATTTTTATTTGGTCAAATTTTTACTTGGCAAAATATTACTAAGTATAATGTCATTATGGCATTTGGTCTTTAATCGAATGATTTATTACAGCAAACAATCTTCAGACATTAAACGTTTGGTGATAATAGTTTATTTATGGAAGTAGTCAGAGTAGGTTACTTATTAAAAAATGGTTGGTTAAGTTAGAACTGTGACCACCTACGCATGAGCGGTGCCGCGGTTGCGGCCGGTGAGTGCCAGAAACGACTTGCATTAATAAAAAAAAGATATAGTTTTAGTAGGTTACCCGGAACTGAACTATTTAGATTAGGATAACTATTGATTTTACGTAAAAACTGTTGTTCCAACTGAAATATTTGACTAAATAAAAAATATTAAAAGAACTAGTTGGCAAACAAGTTATAGTTTAAACGTTCATTTCCCAAACATTAGATTTGCGTTACAATTTTTTGTGAATAGATTTTTTGCTAAGTAATAATTTGGCAAATGAAATTATGCGAAACATTTTTTGGGAATTGAAAATTTGTCAAATTCCTTTCGGTCAAACAAGGGACCAAACAAGAGACCCCGATTTTAATATGATTGTATTATATTATAAAAACAAACCATAAGGCGTAGCCACTTTTCAATCAAAATTTCACGCTGGCCACAAATTAATTTCAAACCCCAAAAATAAAATACATATAACGTTATCCATTTTCATAGCAATTTCATCATACATCCTCTCCCGTGACAACAATGGCAAGTTAGCAGACTGTTTGACATCTATCTATCTATTCACATATTTGCTCGTCAGAAATTTAACTGAAAATCTAATATTACCAGCAATGGACAGACAATAAAGTTACACAATATATTAGAGCATTCTAAAATTACAGAAATAGCGACTTTTGTTTTATTTTTATAGAGACTTAAACCTTCTATTGAAAATGAAAAATATTTTTAATTATAATTTATTTTTATATTATTTACAACTAAACAAAAAACAATTTATTATCTCAGTTATAAAACTTAATATTATTATTATCTTAATATATAAAATCCTTGCGTTACTGACTGACTGACAGACACGCTACAGCCGAAACTATTGGGCGCAGGAAGCTGAAATTTGGCATGTATGTCCCTTGTAAGCCGCAGGGTTGCACTAAGAAGGGATTTCCCGAAATTCCCACGGGATCGGCCAAAACGGGTAAATTAAAAAAATTGCAGGCGTAGCTGCTGGCGTCATCTAGTGATCTTATAAAAGCCACGCAGTACTCGCATGTTGTCTTTGTAAACCCAATCACAATTTACGAAAATAGTAAGTGAAATGTACATACGAGGCATTTCTTTTTAGTTTACATAATTTATTTGCAAATGTTTAATAGCACAACATACAAGTAGATGTAATATTTAAAAAAACATATTCTTAAATACTTTTTTAAATTATAAAAGGTAATTAAAGTCATGTTTATTAACCGACCCACAGCTGGGCATGGAACCTATGGTAAGTTTTAGAACACAGTCCAACACCATCTTTCAAGAACATCATGGTGAATACTCAGACATGCTGGATTCTACACGACTTTTTCGTTCACTGTTTAGCAACCCATTATATACAACTGAATAAGCAATAAACTTTGAAAACTCAATGTTGCGTGACGCGGGTTTGAACCATAAAACTTCTTCAAAATGGTCTGCGCTCTCCCAACATGCCGGAGTTCCTAAATTGTAAAATTGGAACCATTATACGGACCGTACAAAACAAGTAATGCTTTAATTATTTAAAATTTCGTTGAATTATCTTGCCAGAAGACCTTGAGTAACAATTGGGTCTTCAAAAGTTGCAAGCAAGATATGTGATTTTTTTATTGACTTCGAACAGTATTTTAACGTCTTTATAAACCCCCTGTACCCGTCCACCATCCACAGACTACAATTCCCTGCAATAGGCTAAAGGTCTCTTTAGCCTATTGCAGGGAATTGTATACATATCTTCATACATATTACAATACAATACAATACAATATTCTTTATTGTACACCATAAAACATTTTATGACATTGTTATTACAAAATTTACAAATTGTACAAAAGGCGGCCTTATCGCTAAGAGCAATCTCTTCCAGGCAACCTATTGTAGACAGGAACGATGTAAGTATTAAAGTGTTGTGTGTGGTGCAATTAAAAACATCCAGAATAAACAATATAATAAACTTATAAATAAGGGACCTACACATACATACAAATTCATACATACTATCGTCAATATACCTACATATATACAAAATTCAATATACTTACACATATACTATATATAAAATACATACTAGGTATAACCACATTCTATGTTATAAAATGGATGAAAGGTAGTGTGTTTTTAACATAGCTTTAAATATTTTAAGAGATTTTGCGCTTCGAATTTCCAAAGGAAGTCCATTCCAGAGGCATACAGCTTGGACAGTAAAAGACTTACCAAAAAAACTTGTGGAATGCATTGGCATTTCCAGCGTCAAATCCTCGGACGACCTCAAGGACCTTATATGTGTGTCATTAAGGAACTTAAAACGTTCTTTGAGATATAAGGGGGTACTAGGATTAAACAAGATATTATTCAATAAAGTGAGAATGTGAGTATTTCTGCGAAGTCGAATCGGTAGCCACTTGAGCTTATTGCGGAATTCTGAGACATGATCATATTTGCGTAGCCCAAATATAAATCTTATACAGAAATTTTGGAGACGCTCAAGTTTGTTTAGTTGCTCCTCGGTGGGATCAAGATAGCTGACATCGGCGTAGTCAAGGATTGGTAGAAGCAAAGACTGTACAAGCGCAATCTTAGTGGCAGTTGGCAAGAAATTGCGTAGCTTACGTAATGACCCAGCTGATGCAAAAAGTTTTCTGCTCGTTTCTTGTAGCTGTGGTCGCCAAGACATGGTTTCATCTATGTAAATACCAAGATTTTTTACATTTTTACTAAACGAGAGGACTTTTCCATTGAAATTAATGCTTGGCAAATCAGACCAGTTGATTTTGGACACCATTCTTGGGCTGCCAATAATAATCAGCTGCGTTTTGTCCGGATTGACAGTGAGTCCAAATTTCTGCGTCCAGTCACAGATTCGCGCCAAGTCCGTGCCAATCGTTGTACAAGCGTCTGCTAATCTACTCAAGGGAGCTTGCGTATAAATTTGCAAATCATCTGCGTAAAGATGGTAGGATGAAAGTAATTTGTTTGAAATAGAATTAATAAATATAGCGAAGAGTAAAGGGGATAGCACGCCACCCTGTGGAACACCTGCAATCGTATTGGACCAAGCGGAATAGGTATCATCAATGCGTACACGTTGCCGGCGTCCAAACAGGTAACTATGAAACCAGTCAATTGCCGATGGAGATATGTTAAGAGAGCGTAGAATACCAAGTATGATGTGCAAATCCACGGTATTAAACGCATTGCTGAAATCAATTAAGGATAGAACCGTTAGATTGCCACAGTCCATACCTAGCCTGATATGATCGGTAACGTGAACTAATGCAGTAACGGTACTGTGCCCTGGACGGAAGTCTGACTGGTATGGATTTAAAAGGGAATTTTTACAAAGGAAGGAACTAAGTTGTGAATGGATAAGACGTTCTAGGACTTTCGATAGGAAGGGTAATATGGATATGGGACGGTAATCTGCTAAAGTAGAAGGCTTAGGTTTTTTAGGTAGGGGAATAATAAGTGCTTCTTTCCACGCTGAGGGAAAGACACCGAGGGAAATAGACTTATTAAGTATATTGCATAGGACGGGAAGGATTTCATCAAGGATGGGAAGGATCATTTTACGGCTGGCACAGTCATTACCAACTGCATTAGAAGTTATTGCAAGTATACTCTTTTTAACATCACATGCGGCAAATTGCGAGAAGATGAAAGGAGAATAATCAGGTGTTGGTAAAGTTGAAAGATGCTGCAGGGTATTACTTTTTATATTTCCATCAAACTTGGACGACGAGGAGAAATGTTTATTAAGTGAATCAATGTTGACATTATTAGGAATGATTGGTTGCTGAGTCTTACCAACCCCTAAAGTTTTTAGAAATTTCCAAACTTTTGCTGGATCACCGTTTTCGACGGATTTATGAATATGTTGGCGTTGTGCTTTCCTACACACCTTATTGCAGTGATTTCTAATAGTTACGTATTTATCAACATTTAAAGGAGTTGGCTTTTGCTTCATTAATGACTTTGCGGCACATTTCTTAGCCATAATCCTTTTAATATCATCCGTTAGCCACGGTGCTGGTAAATCCTTAATTTTAATTGCACGCACAGGTGCGTGCACGTCATATAATTGCAGCAATTGGTTTGTAAATATGTTGACTTTAGTGTCGACGCAATCTGTGGAAAACAGTGATTCCCAATTGATGTTACTGGCATCCTCGCGCAATTTTCACATTTGCATTACACCAAAATTGCGTTGCAGAATTATCTTTGGCTTCGACTTGGGTGGGCGTATATTGTAAGAAAGATAGATAAGGTCATGGTAAGAAAATGCGTCTGCTGAGCATTGGCCATGCCTATGAACGTAATTAAAAGAAGATACCAGAATGAGGTCAAGTAGAGAAGGAGAAGTATTAGGAAAATGATGCGTTGCATCAAGATTTAAAATTGTCATATTGCAGGATTCTGTAACTCGTCGAAAAGACGTAGTTCGAGAGTCCTGCTTGAGAAGGCAGGTATTAAAATCACCCATTATAATGGTGTGTTCATAAGAAGGAGTGAAGTTTTCCAGGATTTGCTCAAAGGAAGAAAAGAAATTTATACGACTGGAAGGAGAATAATATACGCCCAATAAAACTTTGGTGTGATGAAGTTCCACTTCTAAAAAGAGATGTTCGCCCGCATTTGACGGTGGCGGCTGCGAAGACATAGAGACTATCTGATAAGGAAAATGAGTACGTAAGTATATGGCAACACCGCCACCACCGCCAAGCGCACGATAATTCCTAATTAGTTGGAAACCTGGAAGCAAATAAGAAGTTGATGGGAGGCATGGTTTCAACCATGACTCTGAGACAAGAATGGCATGTATATTCTTGCAGTCTAAGTTGGCCAGCATATCTGGGAAATGAGCAGGAATACTCTGTGCATTTATATGGACTACATTAAAGTGCTTGGGTACGTCCGAAAACTGAGTCTGAAGAATGTCTTCCAGAGATGGTACACTAACAAAGCTATCATCAAAGCTTGTGGCAGAATGAAAGCTTTCATCATCGCTATTTGACAGAATATGTGACATTTAATAATAATATATACATACATACATACATAACGTCACGCCTTTTATCCCCGAAGGGGTAGGCAGAGGTGTATTTCTACACCCACTTTTCGCCAGATATACATTAGTCCCACGTAATAAGGGGCGAGCCTATTGCTGTACCGGGCACATTTCCAGACTCCGTGCTGCTACTGAGAATTTCGTGGCAGAATAACCCAATAACAATGCCCGACCCAGGAATCGAACCCGGGACCTCCCGATCCCACGCGCACATTTGTGCCGCGAGACCAACGAGGCAGTCGTACAGGGTTTAATGTCGAGTTTTCCGTCTCTACACAAAGATGGTATTTGCATTGTGTTATCCCTTAGTCGCCTCTTACGACACCCACGGGAAGATAGGGGGTGGTGACACTTGTATTCTATGCCGTCAACCACACGGCAGAATATAATATATAAATAAACAAATACCTATATATATATATATATATATATATAATAAATATATATGAATAAAAATATAAATTTTAAATTAAAACTTAATTCAATAGTTTGTCTACCTGCCAGTTACGCATTAACAAAGAAATAAAGACACGTAGAACAGAAAGTGTAACTAACATAAATACTTAATTAAGTTACAGAGGATACAATCAAGACCGTGGGCATTTTAAAAGTAATATCATTAAAAATTATTTACGAAATCTTAAACAGAACAACTTTTAACTTTCGCATTTATTATAAGTAAGTAAAATCATTACAATTTTAAAAGAAAGTAGAAAGTACCAAGTACTGTTATTCAAATTGAGGTGAGACCGTAACTTGCACGATTATATCTCGTCAGCTGGCTCCAAAGAGACTTTGATCTATTTTAAATACTTTTGAAAATAAACGGCGCTATTTTAGGGAAGAATTTTCAACTTATCATTAAGTATAATAGGATGAGATTCTGTTTGTGGATAGCGGCGATTATAATTTGGTAATCTTCAGATATGTTTTACTTTGTTCTAAGCAATTATCAAAGTTTATTTATTAATCGTCGTTATAAATTAGCTTTCGGTATAATTATGCTCCTCATTATTATTCGAAATACATAATAAGCGGTGAGGAGATTTGCTCGTAAAATCCACCCACAATACTTCAGTGTATCCGAGGTTATGGCATTTGCAACTTAAGCTACCGAAGTATTGGATACTCAGAACTAAGGTACGTGGTGTCTATGTATAAATCTCGTAAAAACAAGTCACAAAAATTTAATTGACGAGCAAAGGGGCAACCCTGAAAATGACAAGAAGTTCTGCTTTAGGCATGGCCGTAATAATAATAGTTGATGAAATAGCAAGTGGAAGAAATGGCAGGACCTTAATGTTTTTCTGGCTCTTACAAAAATATTATTTTCTTATAAACTTATGCCCATATCTCCGAAGGGGTAGGTAGAGGTGTAATAATACACCCACATTTTGCCACAAACATGTATTAATAGATTTCACAAGTTTTCTTCAGCAATGCCAATGGTATATTCATCTTATACCCAGAAATGATTAACTTGTGCATTCACAAAAGCCTGTGTCAGCTTTTTAGGTTTCAATTGTGCAATCAGTGGTGCAGCGTGAAATGAATCATTGGAAACCGAAAATTCAACCGAATCAACCGCATAGTAGTTCATACGAATGCAAAATCAAATGCATATACATGTGATCGCACGGTTGAACCCCTAAACTTCCCTAAATTGATTCTTCAAAAGTCCGGAGTATGCGCTCGTAAAATATTGTCTTTTCCAATATATTTTAGTGCTTTGAAACGTGAGCGATGTCCAACTACATACAACTTTATGCTTTTCAAGTTTGTAAGAGATAAAATGTAAGCAAACCATAAAATAGTACTTTGGATGTCACTTTTGCTAAGTACTTAGAAGATTTTCTATTTCAGAATAAAATTTAACTATCTGTGCAATAACTTCATCCAATATTTAATTTTTATAAGGTTTTTGCCAGGTTGTGCTGACGCCATTTGATAGGTAAACACCAATCTATTTCATTACGTATTTTTAAAAGTTTGAAACTTTTCGAAACATAATTATCGTACAGCAACCCTGAAAGACATACTTCTAAACATGAAACAAGAGGCACGATGAACCTCAAGGCACGAAAATAGTACCTACTTATGGAGTCAACATGTTTTATGACCGAAGTAAATACATATTCTCTCACAGACAATATTTTACTGCACAGTGCATAACCAACTACTGACTGCATTTCTTGAGACATTATGCATGCAAACATCGATCTGTTGAGCTCGGGACGCAACGAGGTTACAGCACCGCTTTGATCAAGGATTTGTCGCACGTACTGACTACATTTAGGCTGCGTATGAAACGAGATGTGTGCAGTAGCTGACCTCACGTGAATATCTTGTTTTACATATTTGAATTAAACTGAAAGTTCGTTTACTTCGTATTAAAAAATCCTGGCGCTTCGATTTCTTTACAGAGATAACAGTCACAAAAAAAAAAAGCCCTTAATAGGGTACGGCGGTAGGTAAAGCGGAACCCTTATAAATTCGCCTATTTGGAGTTATATGCACATCAAATTGTTAATTATCTCTTGTCTCTCGTCACCGAGAGGTCCCGGCTGTCATAAAGGTCTTTGAAAGTTGTTACAGGGAGTGAGTATCTGTGAATAAACTGTTTGGATTTCTAATTTGTATAGAATGGCGTCGTAGACTGGATACTCTCGGATGCTCTTTTTTATTTATTCATTTAACTTTTTGCACAACATCAAAAAATATGTGGTACATAGGCGGAGTTAATGCCTTAGACATCTTTTCTGGCACACCGCCTCGCCTAGCTCGTGTTTGCTGGCTACACAACCTTATGTAGCTGGCATATTTACAAGACACGAATAACTTAGTACAGACATTTACAAATCTGAATACATTTTTTCTAGAAGACAATGAAATACGATCTAGAAAGTTTTCCAGAGTAATAAAGTTTTTTTTATTATTATTTTATAGACTCACACGTGTATCCCCGAAGGCCTAAGCAGAGGTGTAATATCACACCCACATTTCGCCTTAAATTTTGAAGTCCCACGTAATATGGGGCGAGCCTATTGCCGTTACCGGGCACATTGCCAGATTCCGTGCTGCTACTGAGAATTCGGAAAAACCCTGTAACAATTTTGCCCGACCCGGGAATCGAACCTGGGACCTCCGATCAGTAGTCGCATACGCTATCCACTGGACCACGGAGGCAGTCATCAATAAAGTATATATAAATAGCTTTTGCCCGCGGCTTCGCTCGCGTAAATTCGAGGTTCTCTAGTTATAGTATATCACCTATGTTCGGGGTAACACAAATCTCCTTTACATCTCTCATGTTCGGTAAGTAGGTTCTTATTACCTCCAAATGGGGCTTGTAGGTGACTAATTAGCGCTCTAGGGTAATAATGTAGCTAGAAAAGCCCTAGGGCGGTAAGTAATTAAAAAAAAAAACACTTCTTTCTTTCAAAAAGTTCGCGTACATCTAACCATCATACTGGCAATAGACATCATGCATTCAGCCCAATGACCAAAGAGGTCGCTTTGCTATTCAGCATTGTATGGTGTGAGTAAATAGTCATCAATTTTTTATTAACGGCGAAGCTCAATATCGTACTTGAAAAAAAAAATTAAAAGTTCTTTACTTGATTCTTTTTAATGAAAAAAGGCGGGAATAGAAAACTTTTACTTTAAATATTGTTTGTTTTTGGGGTTTTTTATAATTACGTGCTAATTAGGAAAAAACATGAGTTCTTCAATATATAATTATATAGAAGGGAATTAACGCGAACATGCAAATTAGGTATTTACATACCTTATTTTGCTTGACGTTTCGAGACGGTTGCACGTCCCGTGGTCGCAAGCTGACTGGTGTGGCGATGTCACGTCTCCGAGTACGAGGTAGAAGATTCTATTTCTACTCCCGGGTCGTTGATATTCGAAATGTTTCCCCGATTGAAGTAAATGTTCCGCAATCGCCGATTTGTTCGTTTGACGGTTCTTTACAGCTGTAAAGAACATCGAAACATTTCGAATATCAACGACCCGGGGGTAGAAATAGAATCTTCTACCTCGCACTCGGAGACGTGACATCGCCACACCAGTCAGCTTGCGACCACGGGACGTGCAACCGTCTCGAAACGTCAGGCAAAATAAGGTATGTAAATACCTAATTTGCATGTTCGCGTTAATTCCCGTCTATATATATATATATATATTCTTAAACATGCAACGCGAGTGTTTAAAAGTTTCTATGAGTTCCTCAAGTGATGAAGATATAAGCTGCACTCCCGATTCAATGAAAATGGAAGCTGAAGCAGTATTAACAATATTTTGCCTGAAACTTCTAAAGAGAGATATTTGAAAACTTACGACGATGTTTACGATGTTTTATTCTTGTAATGCTTTTGGATTTTTTCTACTTACCTCACAATCGAGATATAAAGCAGAATAGTTAGCTCGGGTGTAAGCACCAATTGCACCCTCGAACTATAGGCGCACGAGCGCAGCGAGGGCGCCTAAATATCTCGGGCTGCAATTGATACCTTACAGCCCTTGGCTACTAATCTACTATTATTGGGCGGATACTTTTATAATTGTCGTTTTAACTGTTTAAGAAATATAACTGCTAAAATAATTACACATACAAACTACTTAGTACCTACTAAGACTTAGTAGTACAAAAAATGTTATCTGGTATCAGTGACGTTTCGCTAGATTTGCCAATATGGCGACTGCGATTTGTCTGTCAGAACCATTAGAATTTAACAAAATACTCGACAATGCGGATATATTGTCGACTCGAAATCTTTATTTTTTTATGTTTTATTATTCAGGTAAGGATTATAATAAATATATTAAAATAGATTTGACACTGCGATGGTAGCGCAGTCGGTTGGTTCTGATGTGAAACATGCCAAAATTAACAATTACTTACAAATTAAAAATTAACTATAAAAATATTTTCCAGTGGACTAAACGAACGAAGAACTATATATATATATGTGTATATAAAGAAGATAATAAAGTATTCGTGTCACAAATATGTCACTGCTTCAATATAATATCTAAATACTTGACAGTTTTAGGAGAACTACAAAAGTAATCTTGACATATTCGTTGGACAACATTTCCCAAGTTTCTTGGCGTAATACATTTTTTGTAACTTTGTCCAATACAAATAGGTTTTCTATTCCAACACAAAAATAATAATAGACAAACTTATGAATATGTAATGATCGGCATAAAGTTAGGAAATTTATAATTTGCCTATACTTACGCATGTATGTATGTACGTACGCATTCTAGGCAATCCCGAAATATATAAATATAATAATTAAGCTTATGAACTAATAATAATCTAGAATAACCTAGAATATTCCAACGATTATTATTTTGGTTATTTTTCTAAAACATAAGCATACAGGCAACGCGGTGAAATTTCCTCAAGCGGGTAGTATATTCGGCACCAATTGATCTACCTATTTTTACGGGATATCACATTGTTTTGCAATCTCTCTCTTACACTGACCTTAAGATACAATTTAAAAATTTCGGAATTTAGACAATCTAAGGATCAAGCGCCTCATTAACAAAAAACTTATGCACGAACTTGCATAAATAATACACAGTTAAATTGAAAACTTTTTCAATTTATTTTATATTGCAGTTAAAAAAGACACAGCCGAATCGTTTCATCTTTCAGTTTAAAATGGCCAAGAGCTCTTAATCTTAGCTTTATAAACTCAGACTTATCTTTTAAAGAGTCTAGTATTTTTTCTAAGGCCTCTTGTTCATGGCATGATGAACTTCAGTTTTACTTTGGTACGTCGAGATCGCCGCTCCATTTTAGAAACGTTTTCTTGTCCACGACACGTTCTATTGTAAATACCTTTGCACATATATAACGACCATGTTCTTGCACCGGCATCGGCATTGTCTTGGTGGTCGTGAAGGGACGAACTTAACGTTCTTAAGCAACGGCAAGGTTGATTTTAATTTTAAAGGCATAATACAACAGTTATTACAAGTATACACACAAGATATGGCACTAAGATTTAGCTACCGCGACGGACATCAGCCGAAAGTTCACCTCTTTTTAGTATCGGTTTCGTTTGAATAAAACACGTCCAAACCGCAAACAAGCTTCCATGGCGTTCCTTTGTGGACCACTAGTTTAACGGGAAATCCGTCAAGATTTCCATGACGCCGACATGTCTACAAGGGCCATTAAATAATCTTTTCAATGGACCTAAAATACTGGCTTAGGTAAGGAAATCTGTAGCAGTAAGAACATTTCATTTTATACTACCAAGATGGTGCTTTGTGCCTTCAAAGTGAATTGATGATGCCCTGATGGATCACTGGCCCATGGGCCGCAAGAGAAAGCTGACGTGCTTGTCAATCTCTTTGCGGCCAACTCCCGAATCGATGATCGTAGTGCGCAGCCGCCTTCGATTCCCTACTGCGGCCACTCCATGCCTGCGATCTCTCGATGTCCGGAAAGCCAGTGGATCTGATGGAATTCCAGCGGTTGTGCTTAGGAAATGCGCAGCCGAGTTGTCTCCAATTCTTACACGCCTGTATCGCCTATCATATGCCTCTGGCGTAGTGCCGCAGGCTTGGAAAGAGGCAAACGTACAATCGATTCCCAAGAAAGGGGATCGTTCTGATCCGGGCAACTATCGACCCATTGCTATCACCCCTATGCAAGGTGTTTGAACGATTAATCAACAACCAACTCGTTCGCTACCTAGAAGATCACTCTCTCATTAGTGATCGTCAGTATGGCTTCAGACCGAAACGATCCACGGCTGATCTTCTAGCGTATGTCACACACCTTTGGGGTGAGGCGATGGACAGGCATGGGGAGTCGTTGGCTATTAGTCTCGACATCATCAAAGCCTTCGATAGAGTCTGGCATCGTGCGCTTCTTTCCAAGCTTCCAGCCTACGGCTTGCCGCCTCGATTGTGCAATTAGGTTGCCAGCTTCCTGCATGAGCGCCGTATACGAGTCCTTTGTGACGGTGAGTCATCGAAATTTCTCCAGGTGAATGCTGGTGTACCTCAGGGGTCCGTGTTATCGCCCACGCTTTTTCTTCTGCATATCAATGATATGCTCACTTTTGGGGGCATACATTGCTATGCAGATGACAGTACTGTACATGGGCGATATCTCGGACACCATACGGCTAAGCAAGCCGATACTGAGGAGTATAGGCGAACACTTGTTGCTGAGCTTGACTGGGTTCTGAATTGTATCTCGTTTTGGGGTGATGAGAACCTGGTCGAGTTCAACGCCAAGAAAACACAGGTGTGTGAATTCTTAGCCAAGGTATCTCCATTCCTTCCCCATCCCTCTCTTCTGGACACTCCACTACCGATTCAAGACAGCCTCATATTGAGGCTGTCTTGAATCGGTAGGGTATGGACCTAGGTATGGACAAAAGCAGAAATCTCAACCAGAAGAACTACATCGAGGGTGTCATCATATCCGCAACTCGGAAACTTGGAGTCCTGAACAAGTTGAGGAAGTATTTCACGCTGGAGCAGTTGTGTCTGTTATACAAGACCCAGGTTCTGACTCCTGCGAGGAATACTGCTCTCACCTTTGTAATGGCTCCGCTCAGTATTTATTGGACGTCCTCGATAGGTTGCAGCGGCGTGCTGTCCGTGTGATTGGGGATCCAGAAGCCACTAAGACTCTTGAATCACTGCAATTACGCAGAGACGCGGCCTCAATGGCTGTCTTCTACCGCATCTATCACGGTGAGTGCTCCGAAGAGCTCTTTCAACTAATCCCATCCTCTCCTTTCCTATCCCGAACGTTGAGGTGCTACTCTTACACGGTAGAACAGATACCGTCACGCACCAAACGGTTCGGCGCCTCTTATCTCTGCCGTACCATTAAGATGTGGAACTCTTTACCAGCCCACGTGTTTCCCTCCACTAATGATCCTGGGTCCTTTAAGCGGGGCGTGAAAAAGCTTTTCTCAAGGTCGTCAAGGTGAGGGCCATCATGCCATAATGCCATGCTGGCTGCTAGGATGATGGCCATCACTATGGGACTTCACTGACTGCTTAACAGCAGGCAACATGGAGTCAATTTTTTCGGCAGAAATAAAAAAAAAAAAAAAAATTGAATAAATGTAAATCTCAAAAACTTTTTAAAATCATCTCGGATTATTTTAACTCCTGCGTCGTTCCCATAACTTTAATAAAAGTAGCTAAATTAGGTACAATGTAAAACAGTTTCAGCTTTTTATAAATATAATATAATAAAGGTATGTTAACTATAATAACATGAATATATACTGTAATTCATCATCATCATCATCCGCCTTTAACAGTCCACTGCTGGACTAGGTTTGTCATTCATAATAAGGTGAAAAAGAGTGTCCATGAGTTTTATTGCCCATTCTTTCTCGTGATTCTTAGCCCTTGCATTGCAAAGGTGGTAGTAAATGTAGAATTATTAAGTAACTAGCTGGTACCCGCGGCTTTGCACGCGGAAAAAAGTTACGGTTTAAAGAGTTCTCTGCCAAATCTAATCTTTATACAGCCGGCGATTTTCCAGATTTCAAGATGACTGATCCTTTGTTTATTATATTTAATTATAAAAAAATAAGTGCCATGACAACAGCGCTACCTACCAGGTCAAATTGTAGCCTATATAAAGCACTATAAAGTCCTCTACCTTTCAGTTAAAGTCTCATTTGAATCGGTTCAGCGATTCCAGAGTAAAACAGACAGACAGACAAAAATGTGAAAAAGGGTTGTTTAGGACTTAGAATCGTGTAACTAAGTATATGCACTTGAAAACACATAGTTATTTTGAAATCACAGACAAACACTTCCATTTTATTTATATGTATAGATTCATAAGAGTCACATCGTGCCCTAAGTGAATAAATGGTTTTGACTTTGAGACTGTTATGTACTTTACTATTAGTTCCTCTTCAATATGTTTTTTACTATTTAATACAATTAAATTGCTAGCCTATCGTATTACAAGGATTAACTAATATTAAAAACCAAATTAAGATTTACGTGGATTTTTAGGTAAGATAATGCTTATAAAATGTCCTGTTTCCTTAATGCAAAACAAGATCAAAGCTTTAGAACAATCGCAAACTCTCTCAACAATCTGCCTTATCTAAATGATGATTCCAAAATATTATTAACTTTTTAGGCTTTAAGCTCTCTGCTCACCTTAAGTGCGGGTCGCTATCGTCTTGAATATTTCAGTGTAGGCAGAGAGATCTTCAATATTGTGTGCATTTTGTGCGGCGGGTTTCGAAGTGAATAGTATAATATAGTGTTGGTAGTTAATGAGAAGAGGATAGTAATATGTTCATTGGTATAAGTGAATAACCAAAATACGGGGGCTAAATGGATGCGATGATAAATTCAGCTATTTGATGTGTTGAGGCGCAAAACTTATTTATAAAGCTTGTTTTTATTGCTTGGATTATTTTAGCCGTGTGGTTGACGGCATAGAATACAAGTGTCATCACCCCCTATCTTCCCGTGGGTGTCGTAAGAGGCGACTAAGGGATAACACGAAGCAAATACCATCTTTGCGTAGAGACGGAAAACTCGACATCAAACCCTATACGACTGCCTCGTTGGTCTCGCGGCATAAATGTGCGCGTGGGATCGGGAGGTCCCGGGTTCGATTCCTGGGTCGGGCAGTGTTATTGGGTTTTTCTGTCACGAAATTATCAGTAGCAGCACGGAGTCTGGAAATGTGCCCGGTACGGCAATAGGCTCGCCCCTTATTACGTGGGACTAAAGTATATCTGGCGAAAAGTGGGTGTAGAAATACACCTCTGCCTACCCCTTCGGGGATAAAAGGCGTGACGATATGTATGTATTTTTGCTTTTTATGTATTCTTTACCATTTTCTTGTTGTTGTTCTTTATGCTTAATAAAATTAGCTTTTCGTTAGATTGGAATATACCTATGTACTTACCTTACCAGCTTACCACTACTTACTTTACCTTACCTACTACTGATATCTATACAGTCATATAAT
Organism: Euclidia mi; assembly: GCA_944739405.2. Classification (NCBI taxonomy): domain Eukaryota; kingdom Metazoa; phylum Arthropoda; class Insecta; order Lepidoptera; family Erebidae; genus Euclidia; species Euclidia mi. The sequence goes on from OX123188.2 coordinate 91,799,043, forward strand.
ATTAAAGCCCCCCTTCCTTTTTTCCTTAGCCCTATTCATCTCTCAGAACGTGGTAAACAAAGAACCTACCGAATGGAATTTTGTACGGTTGTCACCAATACACGTAGAAAGTGTCATTCCCGAGGAAGGTTTAGGTGTAGAATTCAGGGGGATGGAGTTCTAGTTGAACTTTTAAATTAATAATGAAACCGTAAATAAATCATGTACAACTTAAATATATTAATAAAAATTTAAAATGAACTATTGCTATCTTGTAGTTGAAAAATATACTTCTGTACAAGAAGTATATTTTTCAATTACAAGATAGCAAGAGTTCATTTTCATTCATTCCATTTTGCTTTGCCGTTGCCCTAAGCTTTACAAAGTTAGCTTTTCCAATTTGGGTCGTATTGGAGTCCGTTTGATTTGCTTAGGTACGTCAAACTGCACCTACACGCCTTGACCTACTCGTCTTTGTGTTGCTTTGCGAACTACCCGTGTTTACTTCATTTGGAAGTGAAACTTGATTGATGAACATGTTAACATACTGTATATTGTTTGACAGCACGTACTCTTAGGCGATCTCTAAAACTGGCTGCTTCTAAGCCATGCTAAGTGTTGGTCGATCTCCTTATAGGCAAATATTATGTTTGATAATTAACGAATATGCAAGCTGCAACCTATTTTTAGGTTATTACAATATAAGAACAAGGTTGCATAGCAGTCCAAGAGAGCCGCCGTTTCCCAGTAGCGGGACACATGAATATGCCAAAAAAAAGAATTTAAATTATCATTATTATATCCTAAGCCCTCTCTTTATCCGAAACAAGATAAAGCCTGGACTATTGTAACCAGATTATTATACTTATTAATATTTAAATTTATACTTTTTAAAATTATAATGCTAACAAGCTTGTTAGTTTGGTTGATTCTCTGGAACTAGTTTTACGTTTTTGTGTTGGCTAGCCCATTTATCGACGAAGCCTAGGCTATATAACATCACGCTTTGAACCACGAGTGTTCAGCAGCCCTAAACAACGCGGGTGTAACTGCAAGCGCAGCTTGTATTATAATCATTACACAAAGATTCGCACCGGGTAGGAATTGTAACTACATCCGACCTCCGGACAGCAACAGCAGCTTAACACAAACAAACAATTTTTTCGAAACAACATTAACTCTATCAATATGCAAAAAATACGATTAAACTCATGGTTAGAAAATACAACAACCCTTAATAATTATGTTAAAATAACATCGCTAAGCTTTTGTTGTATACTTTAATTTTACAGTTTTAAACAGGGTGTATTTTGTTTAAGTTTTATTAACAAAATAAATTTTTGTTACCGATGTTTTAGGATATGTTAACATATTATTAACCTCTACGTATATTAAGCATTTTTGTTTCGCTTTTGATTTGATTTTGATTTTGGTTTGTTTTATGAGTTTAAAGCAACAAGGTTAACGTGTGAAACTCCCTTCGATCCTGAATAATAAACAGTTACTTCAATTGTATGTACATGACCTGCTCATCTATCTAAATAAGTATATAAAACAGACAACGCTTAGCCAAAACGATTGAACGCAAGAAGCTGAAATTTGGCATGTATGTTTCTTGCCGACGGTAGATGTCCACTAGGGTCTACTAGACTAGGAAGAAATTGCCCGAAATGCCCACCCGATCGAGAAGAAATGGTTACCTATGTTAAATAACATGTGCCGCCTTACCCGCGGGCATTATCTAGTTATTTATAATTTATTTTAAGTAAACGATTCTTGCAACGTTTACGGTGTTATCATTAGAAAATGTTAATATATGTATTCATTTAAGATTGAGTTATTGGCATAATCTTATTTGTTTTAAGGGTTCCTTAGTAAATTACAAGGAACCGGTTTCGCCATGTCCGTCCGTCCGCCTAAGAGCTTACGAAAAATTTATAAGCACTAGAGAGCTGAACCCCTTTTCCAATAATTTTCTGGTGCTTTTTAGAAAGTTGTCTATAATATTATGCGAAAACAAAATACGAGAGTTTTTAGGTATAATGTGAGTAATATAATATCTTGATAAACGTAAATGTAATTAACGTCTTTGTTAAACCAGTTTAAATGCTTATGTCTCCTGTTAAAATAATTATCATTATCACCCAGAGAACCTAGAAAATTATCATTCGCCTCTGATTTCTACTTTCACTAATGTGTGTTTGCCATGGTTACATAAGCCATTCGTTTTTCGTTGACTACATGACATATCAATAGCCTCTGTCCGTTTCTTTCATTTTCGCACTTGACCAAAGAGCTGAGATATTTACATAGAGGCATTTCTTATGGGCGCTCTGAAGACAAATTTTCTGTGACCCAAATTGCCGCTTGGCGGCGTGGCAGTCGCGCTGTGACAGCTGTCTCTACGAGAGCCGAACAAGATAAGAGAGACGAACGTTCCTCCCTAGTATAGTATTATATTATCTGTATTATCTTACTGTACTGTTTGCTGATGATACCTCACTTTTATTTAAATTAAAACGTCAACAAATTGATATGGACGATGCAAACATTGCTATCTCAAACGCGGTTTGCAGGTTTGAGGTTACAACAACCTACTTTAAAATAGACTTAAAACTATATGTATTCGATTTTTGATGCCTAACGTCAAACAAGTGAACATCTCAGTAAAGGTTAAGGATGATGTGTTGGATCTTGTGGATAACACCAAATTTTTAGGCATTACACTAGATTCTACGCTGCAGTGGGGACCACATATTAGTAAATTGTCGTCGAATTGTCACCTCTGCAGCATACGCAGTAAGGAAAATTCACCAGTTAGCTGACATTGACACAGCCAGGCTTGTATATCATAGCTATATTCATACTATAATGTCATACGGTATTCTCTTGTGGGGAAATGCTGCCGACATTCAGACCGTTTTTGTTCTGCAGAAAATAGCTATTCGAGCAATTTATAATTTGGATTATGGGGCTTCGCTAATGAATAAATTCAAGAAAATAAACATTTGAACAGTTGCAAGCCAGTACATTTATTCCAACCTAATATATTTATTCCAAAACAAGGCCTCATACTCAAAGAAAAGTGATATCCACAATTTGAATACTAGAAATAAGAGCAAACTAGTAGTACCGGCTACCCGGCTAGAGAAAATAAAAAAATCTTTTCAAGGCCAATGTGTGCGCTTTTACAATAAAGTGCCAAGCAATATACAAAATTTAAGTTTTAATAATTTCATAAAGGTTATAAAACGTAAACTTTGTCAAAAAGTGTACTATTTGGTGCTAGATTATATTGAAGACAAAATGCTTGGGATTAATTTGCTCGGTCCCACAGGCTACTTATGTTTGATTAGTGTTAAGTTTCATGTCAGTGTGAGTTATTGTGTCTATATTATGCTAGTTTAGTACTTTTATATTATTATTAAAAAATCTTATTAATTGACAACAACATTATAGACACACCAGCTCATGTACCTACGAAAAATTCAATGTAGCTACTAAGTTTTTAAATTGTATAGAATCAAGACGAAGAAAAGAGTTGCCTGATTCTTCTCACGAGGCTCTACTTTCTGAACAGCCATTTTTTTTCAATACTCAATTATGTTATTATGCATTTAAAGTAACTTTTTTTTGTATGACCTTCTGACGTGTCCAAAAAATTTGAACATTTTTATGGAAATAAACATATTTGAATTTGAGTTTGAGTTTGAGTTTTGTGCTCCTGTGTATCTTAACTACGAGAGCAAGACGCCAACGGCGTCAACTACGATCTCAACTGGAGACAGTTCCCACGCTTCTATGTAAATCTGTATTCATTGACTTGGCGAATAGCGAGATCGCAAATCGAATGCCACTTGTCTACAGGGCCAGAGCAAGTTAAAATATAAATACGGGATGCCCCCCATATCAAGTAAATACCTACGCTAATAATTCACATCACATAAACTAACACAAAGGCTCAATTTAAATTAAAGTTGAAACCTGTTTTGTATATTTCTGTAATCGTGCTTTCATTCCGCACTTGCGTTTTCATGAGCAACATTCCAGAATCTCAGAACACTGCATTCTATTGCAAAGCAGTAGAGAATAGATTTTACATTTTTGCGTATTATAAACAATACGAAATAATTTGACCCGATTTATCTGATACCAAGCACTCAAGGTATCGCCATAGATTGTTGCTAATTATTATAAAAAAATGATTAATGTATCCGTGTTTCTAAATATTGCTCAACAAAATTAACTTCGGTGTGGTTGCACAATAAGTAAATGAAGTGTTGGCGTGGCGTCTTCTGCCAGATTGACATGTGCATCTATTTGAAGTCTATCTAGTTTTACATAACTATGTAGGAGATCTTAAAATAAATAAACTGTTTTTTAAATTACCCAATATCAGAAAGTTCAGAATATTCACTGCGTAACGAAAAGTTCGTGATAAAATGTTGTAAGAAAGGCTTAGGCTATTAATTTAACGTTGCTTGGAGTTATCTCCGTATAACGGGTTCTTTTGTCCATCAAATTTACTTCTAAACGATTAGTTTTGTCTTACACAAAGCTGATACTTTGGTATTATATTCTCAGTATGAAATAAGAAAATGTCTTTAGTCTAGACGGAACTTCGAAAATGGTTAGATCTGTTTGCTTCCTTTTTGGGATGTTAGCCAAAAAACGAGATTATTAATTTTGCATAATATTTTCGTACCTAAAGTCGTTAGATATGACAAAATCTAACAAGTTAGCTCGTCTTATTATACAAAGATTATTTTTATGTACGTGTTAAACTAAATTCCTGTTAGATGGCTGGACCGATACTGATTATTTTTTTGAATGTCCCTAGATGATGCCCTTTTACGAGATACTGGACAGACAAGACAAACTGAATAAAACGCGGTTTAAAACACAATGTAAGTTGGTATTATTTAAGTTAGGTCAAGAGCTCCTTTGTTACAAGCTTGCAAGATGAACCGAGAAAGTACACTAATTTAATTATGTTATACCGATAATCGAATATAGAAACTTCTAAGAAAACATTTTAGTTTGTTCAAGGTGCTCGGAAACTAAGACTACTATAATGTATTATCTATCGAGGAAAAATCTCGACGTATTTCTACAAAGAAAAGCTAAATATAGAATAAGATCCTTAAATGCTTTATATTAATAAGGTTCTGAAGGTGTTATACGTAAAGAACAGAGCTAGCGAAGTCTGAAGCCTTGTTAGAGGAGCTTTTCGACGGGTGCAAAGTAAAAAGAGTCATTTACAAAACAGCTACTTTTCAGGAGAGCGCATAACAAGAAAAATACTCCCATTTTGCCAATTTTAAACCAAATTTATTGAATGTTTCATCATTTCTTCATTATTTAATCATATATCGACATGTATATTTCATTTCTTCGAATTATGTTTAATTAACGAGATATTGTAGTTGTCTGCATCTACATTGCGCTTAAAAATATGACAACCATGGTAACTACCACTTGGTCGTTTCTACGTGGGAATTCAAAAAATTTGATTTAGTAAAGTATGATTAGTATATTTCAAAGTAAATACGTGAATTTTAACACTTCCTATTATTAAAATTAGTTAATGACCGTTTTACATCATAAATACACCAAGTTCAGAACATAACTGCGCAGATATCTTTTTCTACGTCGTCGATTCGATGCAAGGTACACGATTTAGAAAGAGGTTAAGTGAAATATTTACTTAGGAATCATTCATTTTTTGTCGTAAAAAACGTAACTTCTCATAGAATTAAATCTACGTGGGACACTCAGAAAGTTTTGCGACACTAAAAATATGTTCTATAAGTAAATATATTTTTATTACATCTTTAAAAAGTACTCTCCACTAGCCTCTATACAAAGTTTCATGCGTCTGAACCAGTTTTCGAAACGCTTTTCCCAGTCCGCCGCAGACACCTCGTTTACAGCCTGCTCGAACGCTACGAGCGCATCATTCGGCGACGAAAATTGTATCCCTTTGAGCTGATTTTTTATTTTTGTGACTAAGAAGAAGTCACACGGTGCTAAGTCAGGGCTGTAAGGAGGGTGACCCAGGAGTTTGACCGGTGTGCTGTCTAGGAAGTTGCTCGTTTTGATTGCGGTGTGAGCAGGTGCACTATCGTAGCAGTAGTCCGCGGAGCCGTGTTTGGTTGCTTGTTGCTCACAACAGAGTAAACTTCTGCCAAGCATTTGGTAGTATACCATTCGGCGTTAATGCTTCTTTGGTTTCGTAAAGGAATTGACACCAATTAGCCAGTCAAATTAAAAAAGCTCGCGATCAAAATTTCCCCCCCGCTTCTAGGTCGCTTTACTTTAGTAGGTGTTGATTCGTTTTGCAACACCCAAACCGTCAACTGCCGTTTTGTTTCTGAATCGTATTGATAAATCCAGGATTCATCACCTGTAACGATGTCGTAAACATGCCGAGACGAGCCTGCTTCAAATTTCTCTATCATATCATGGCACCATTCCACCCTTGCCTGCTTATGAACATCGGTGAGGTTGTGCGACACCCAGCGTGAAACTATCCTACGCACCCGTAGATGCACGTGGAGAATCTCGTGAAGGCTTCCTAATCCAATCTGAAGTATATGCTGAATCTCTTCAGTATCGTTTACATTGTGTTGGTGTTTAGAATTATTCTCTGTAGTAATTCTTCGTTTCATACAACGTTTTGTATATTTACCTATAAAAACTCATTGCTTTTCGTGATCACAGAGGTCCAAAAACGATCAAAGATAAGTTTTCTGTCTTCGGGAGATATTTTAGCGCTCCAGTTAAACTTGCAAATACCACATGGCTTAAGATGTTTCCCAGGTTGCAATTTCCCATTTCTGGACTTACCTGAATTTAATAGTAATTAATGTCTCGTATCAATCCACTTGTCTTTATTTCTCAATCACATTTTCTTTGATTTATCAATACTGAACTGACGTCTTTTTCTACCGTTTAACGAAGAAGGCGTAGGACATTAACTTGATGCCTTCACTGCTGAAGAAGCATCACTGATGTTGTTTATAGAAGATTGACAGTTTGAAAATTACATACTCGATGCCCTGCCTGAGTTTATTAAACAGATATTTTGATCTAATTCTGATAATGGACGCGGCGGACTTGAAGTAAATGAATTGTATTCTGAGAGCGTGGGTGTATCCGATAAATTGCTTGGATAATCTCTATTATCATCATCAAAATTTGCAGAATTAATTTGTATTTCATATTGAGAGTGAACTGGTGTGACCGACCTAGAGTTCACAGAACATGGTCAATGGTAATAGGTCTTCTCGGTTCCTAATAGCGCATTGTCGTCTCGTTTTGCCCACATTCAGCAATAATTTACGTCTTTTCATGTCTATTGTGTTGAACTCAAACAGCTTATTAATATATTAACACTTTTACACACACTTTATCACTTGACAAACCAAAACAAACAAATATTCATGCCGGCCGGCGAAGCACATGTCATCTGACTGATGACTAAAGACTGACCGCTGCCCCCCCTTGCGTCCCGCGTATAGACGGCCAGCGGCAGGTATCCGCATCTACATCGAGCAATTTCACAAAGCAGGCGTAGGTGTCTTCTTTTACGTGACAAAAGTACCAAAAATAAGGTGATATTAGAATTTTTGTTTTTGCTATGTTGTAGAACATGATATTTTAAGTTAGTTTTTACAAAAAAACAAAAATCTCAAAACTGCAGGTGACTTTTTTTACTTTGCACCCGTCGCTTTATTAAATCCTCCATTTTTAGTACATATATATCGATGCCTCCATTATTTTCTAGATTTTGAAGGCAATCTAAACTCAAAGTTAAGTTTCCCGGGAAGGAACATGACCGACATAGCCCACAGAATTAATAAGATCAAGTGGCAGTGGGCTGGCCATATTTGTAGAAGGACTGATGGCCGATGGAGCAAGCGTGTCCTAGAGTGGAGACCACGACTCGGTAAGCGTAAGGTAGCTTTTTTCAGGTCGTTGATCCACCTAGCCGGGGGCTAGGTCGATCAACGACCTGAAAAGCGTGGCTGAGATAGACTGGATGTGGAAGGCTGAGGACCGTGTGCTGTGGCGCGTGTTGGGAGAGGCCTATGTCCAGCAGTGAACTGCGATAGGCTGATTGAGAAAAAGAAAAAAACTGTCTGACAGACAACGCACAGCTGAAACTACTGGGCGCAAGAAGCTGAAATTTGACATGTATGTATGTTCCTTGGAGTTCTTTGGGTGTACTTAGAAGGGATTTTCTGGAATTCCCACGGAATCGGGCAAATACTGTAAAATTTAACAAAACCGTGCGTTTAAAATTACGCTGTCAAATAATTTATCCATTATAATCGCATTCATTAATTCGAATCCATTTTTTGGAACAAGATTTCCCAAATATTCAATTCTTAGCAATGATTTATGACAAGCTGATGAACGATAATTTGTCTTCGATGACTAATGACCGTAGATGTCCTTTACTTAATTTAAGGCAGCTCTGTCCAAACTGGCTCATGTCTTTGCTAAGGCAGTACTCTTTTTTCAGGTTACTGACTTTTAGTGTTCCTTGTACTTTCTGTACAGTATTAAGACCGAGATCAAATTGAATAAGTTTAGTACTTGCAAACTCATTAAATGTTTATTTACAACACAGCCTTTATTTCTTAATGATAGGTTTGTATTCTTATTATTACCTGTATATACATAAAACATTTTTGTTTTACTGACTGTCCGACAGTCAACGCACGTCAACGCACAGCCAAAAGCATTGGGTGCAAGAAGCTGAAATTTGTTATGTATGTTTCTTGGCGACCGTATAGTGCACTGAAAATGTTCCAACTTGTTCTGGACAAGCAAATCTTTAATCAGCTCTCTGCCAACCTTAAACAGTGGAGTAAAACTAAAGCCAAGAAGTAGAAGTCCTCACATATTGTTTTTTTATTTCTGCCAAAAAAATTGACGCCATGCTGCCTGATGTTAAGCAGTCAGTGAAGTCCCATAGTGATGGCCATCATCCCAGTGATGGCGCTCACCTTGACGGCCTTGAGAAAAGCTTTTTTACGCCCCGCTTAAAGGACCCAGGATCATCAGTGAAGGGAAACACGTGGGCTGGTAAAGAGTTCCACATCTTAATGGTACGGCAGAGATAAGAGGCGCCGAACCGTTTGGTGCGTGACGGTATCTGTTCTACCGTGTAAGAGTGGCTAACGTGCCACTCTTACACGGTAGAATAGATACCCAGATACCCAGCACGTGTCGTTCAGGATAGGAAAGGAGAGGGGAAGGGATTAGTTGAAAGAGCTCTTTGGAGCACTCACCGTGATAAATGCGATAGAAGACAGCCATTGAGGCCACGTCTCTGCGTAATTGCAATAGGATTGATTCCTCGTGCGGGAGTTGCCTATTTGAAAAAAGACATGCTGAGTGACTCACCGATCCATTCCTCGTTCTGCTAAGGGAGGGTACGTACTCCCTCTCGACCGTGGCTACAGCTAGTAGCGGCGCGAAGATCGCAAGGGCGACGAGCCACAGCCCCGCGAGGAGGCTGCAGGCGCCTCGTCGGGACGGCATCCACGGCTGACGCAGAGACTGCGTGATGGCCAGGTACCGGTCCACCGACATGGCCGTGATGGTGAACACGCTGGATGCTACTGCCACACCTGCAACAATTATGAAGGTAGACATTTTTGTTGCTTCTGTTTTTGTAGGTCTGTACGTTTGATGTGACTAAAAAGTGTGTTTTTTAACACTCAACGGAAAAAAAATATGTTATGTTCGACGTGTGTATGACATCGTTGGTTCTAAATAATTTTGAAAGCTCATGAGGTCGTGATGATTTTTAGCTACTTATGAAGATTTATTCTGGGGTAACTTATGTCTCATATTTAAGGTTTGATGTATTGTTGACATTACCTATGTTAGGACAGAAAGTCGTAACGAAATTTAAGTCATATCATATTTATCAATAATATATTCAGGAATAATTCTATACTAATATAATAAAGTGTAAGATTGGTTGATCACGCGAATCATAGCTATGAAAGTACTTACATGTGATAACACTCTTATATAAATACTGGTTACAAATTCATGAAGTCAACAAACTCCGAAACAAAGCACAGATAGTTTCTGAGCATAGAACTGAATGATATAAGATTCTTGGACTGAGAAAATAGGACAATTGTGACACTAAATAAAGACCGAGATTATGTAGTTCGCCAGTTGGTCTATTTATTATTTAGTAGATGACCTTTTGCGGCCGCCATTTTGAAAATTCATACAACAATAAATAGTGAGCCTCTTTCATATCAAGATAATTGAAATACTTGGGGAAATCTTCCGTGCGTTTAATCCATTGTTATTTACCTTTATTGTGGCGTGACATTTAAACAGCAAAATACAACTATGTAAACCGTGTCGGATTCAACGCAAAGTGTAAAAAGTATTCAAACTTTTGTATTTCTGGGAAATACAGAAGTCTCGAATATCACAGGTCTTTTGTTTTTTATGTCTTAAGATTTCTACGCAGTTTATCTAAATAATGTTTAGTTATTTATTGAATAATTTTCTTTTAACCGGAAATAGTACAGTTACATTCGTGACAGCTTGATACGAACAGTAAGACCCTAACACGTATTAACGACATAAAGGGGTTATTAATATACTACTTGACTTTCGCGCGCGCTTTGAACTTGTTGTACACTAGCATATAAATAATTCTGCCTATTGCTCTCAATATTTTATATTCTTGTAATAATTATAATTCAATTTAATAAATCGTGTATCTATCGTTCATAATAATATTCTTCATTTCTTCCGTCTACGCTATTCTTTCTACCTGCTATCATCCTTCTAATCTACGTACTTCTGCTTACTACATCTTCGATCTGGATGGTGAGAGAGCTGTAAAGGGAAAACAGAAACCTTCCCAAAGTGGTAACTGAATTCAAATACATGAAAAGGTTGTCTCTAAAAGTTAAAAAAAAAATTTCGTCGTCATACACTTTGAAAATTAACTCACCGTATTAGTATATTGACCGCCGCCGCCGCTCAGCTGATCGCTATTGCAGGTGCACATACAAGCAGTCTTACCTACAGTGACAGCGCGATACAGTTTTATTTTGCATGATTTAACAGTTTATTCTGATTTACTCTCCAAGTAACATTGAATGAAAATAGGGTTTTATATCATCGCACACTGTTTAAACTAATATTAGGTGAATAAGTATACTGTCTATATTGTATTACTAAATTATTTTGCAAATGCATATCATCACATAAGTAATGAGTTTCGGACGTGTCCAAATTTTTATTAACATTTTTATGCAAATAAACATGTTTGAGTTTAACCTTTCCTCCAATTGCCTCAAAAACACAACAACACAAACTAGTTCCGCAGCCGAATCTGATGGAAATGACATTTTCATACAAATTTAACACGGCAAGCAGGCACCCATTTATGTGGTAACCTTCGCAAGCATTTTTTAACTTGCCAATCTATAAAGGCAAACAGCAAGTCAAGTTACGCTACGGGCACTGCACTCATACTTTTATTGTAAGTAAAGATATATTGTTTTTGTAAGTAAAAGTAAAGAATTCAATATTTCATTTTATTTTTCCAAAGTTGTAATTCTACTAAAATACCGCTATTGATTTTATTAGTAAAAATAAAATTCGTCTAATATTATTTGGCTATCTAAACTAATTGGGATTTAGAGATATAGTCTGGTAAAAATAAAGTTTTATAAAACCTTAAAATGAAAGTATTATTTTTATGTAAAACCCAGTTTTAGTAAGGCACAGATATAAATTGAACTCTACCGTAAAACAGTAAAAAAATATATTACAAATACATAACAGTCCTGAGTGAACCTAAACTTTTTCATTCCTAAATTAAATTCGCGTCACTTTTGATCCTGAAAGTTATCTTTCCACCATAAGTTACTTTTACCAATCAAAGAGCGGCAACGCACTTATGGCTGTACTAGTGTTGGTTGTGGCCACGGGCGGCGGTAATCGTTTATCAGGCAATTCGTCTGCTCATTTGCCTATTACATAAAAAAGCAAATCTTACCTTGTAGAAAATTAACAGTCTTGCACATAACTTCTCCGAAGTACCAGAGCAGCGTAACCGACTTGGCGATCTGCACCGGCATACAGAATAATGTCACCAGGAGATCTGCTACTGACAGGTTCACCAGGAATATGTTCGTTACACTGCAACAAGAGAAACATATGGTTAGACTAGTTTAATTATTTTATTCTTGCGCTTCTGTCTTTGGAGGGGTAAGCATTGTAGCCAGTCCAGTAAATGTAGTGTAACACACACATTTCACCATATTGAGTTTTTATAGTTTCCACGTAATAGGGGGCGAGCGTATTGCCGATACCGGGCCCTTTGCTGGCTCTGCTACTGAAAATTCGCAAAAATTCAGTAACAGTTTTGCCCGATTCGTTAATCAAACCCGGAACCTTCTGATCAGCAGAAGCATACGTTATCCACTGGACCACCATAATAACCAGAAAAATGATCGAGGCATTCCTAGTTTCTGATTTGGTAGCAGCATTACGGATAAACTTCTTAAACACTGTCTTATATACATGGCAGCTAAAGTCAAAGGACTTACGAAAGTTTAGCGATATACAGGAAAGTGACGGGATAGATTGAACTTGCCGAAAGAAAGAAAACTGAACGCTAAGCAGTTTTCTTTCTTTACAAAAATGTTCAGAAAATCTGCGTAAGATAATGTAGCCATACCTACGGGTACAATAAACTTGCCCTATTTTTTTGGATCATCCTTTATCCCGTAAAGTAATAGAACCCCAATTTCAGTACGCTTGATATAACACAAAAGGATTGGTTAAAAGACTACAAAGAGTATTTATTGGCTGGCATTCTTTTCACCTACTTTATTACTTACAAAAGCATTGTGGAAACTATATCTATAATATAATATTATAAGAGTTTTATTTAAGAGTTTAATTTTTCTACGTTTGTTTGGTTGAACGCGCGTAATCTCAGAAACTATTTTTTCGACTTAAAAAATGTTTTTGTGTTGAACAGCCCACTCATCGATGAGGGCTACATAACGCAGGTGTAATCGCTCCTGAGATTAACGCGTTCAACCAAACAAATAACTCAGCTTTATAATAGATTGGTATAATACCAATCCTATAGATTGGTATTAGAACTGAGTTCAATAATACTAGTTATAGATAATAATTATGGTTACAAATTATTATTTTCTCTGTAGGCTAATACACACGATACATTTTAATACTATTCTAAACATTTGGAGAACTACAACTAGTATAACCATCGCGATAAACGAAGTTTTGCAACAAATTATTACAGATAACAATTTTGTGAACTTCATATAATATATATAAATACTTATCTCTACTCTAACTAAACTGAAATAAAAACATATATAACTTATCAAGTAACAACAAGTAGTTTATAAATTACGATATTTGTTTCCTACTATTAATATTGCCTCGTGCGAATTAATGTAAGTGTTAGAGCAATTATTTCATGACAGTCTCCACGAAAGGATTACATTTTATTAGTGTTTTTCTTACAAAAAAGTACTTTTTAAAGAGGTAATAAATGTATTTACCAACTTTTTAATGTATTGAATAATTCAAAATTTAATGACGGTTGGCACTTGGTACTGCGCCGCGTGTCGTGGGTTCGATTCCCACACGAGACAACACTTTGTGTGATCTACAAATTGTTGTTTCGAGTCTGGGTGTTCTTTGTGTCCGTTGATTGAATGTTTGTAAAGTACCCCACGACACAGGAATTTCTTCCTACAGCGGGAGTTGTCTTTTTAAAGAAAAAAAGTTATTCCTTCAGTTCTACGGTTTAAAATCTTATATGTAGTTTGTCTGCCTTTATATACTTACTGTACAGAAAAATAAGGAGTAGTATGGGCAAAGTCAGCTTTTATGCTACACAAAAAATTATAAATTATATAAATGAAAAATAAAATGCTAAAAGTATGAGAGCCCTCTATTTTTTTTTTCTCATAGCTATAATTTCTATACGAATCAATTGTAACAAAAAAGCAAATAGAAAAATAATCTTATATAAATATAAGTTCATAATGTACGTTACTTGGTGGACTATTTTTTTTTTTAGTGTCGGGTTGGAAAATCCTCATGGAGGACTCCGCCGACGCCCCGGGAGAAGGACGAAGGGGACTTTCAGACTCTTACTGACTATAAACCAACCCGTGTGACTCATGTACCCGTGTGTCGAAAGGGTCAGGGATTCACATAAGCATTCGTTGCTACCCCTCGACAAGTATTGGCCCGCCAGATGGTCAGGCGGGCCCCGAACAAAACTCCCTTGGCGGCGGATTAAGGTGTTGGGCTCCGCCGCCAAAACACTCAGCGGACGGCAACGCAACACCGCATCTCCTCTTCCTCTGCGGCCCCACCGCGACGCATCGAATGGTGCGCCCCCATTTGGTCGCGGGAGATAGGGCGCGCGGCAACGCAACACCGACACGCCTCTCCTCCCGCGACCGCACCCGACTGCGAGGGACAGACAAAACTGTCCCCCGCACCCGCACCGTTGGATGCATCCTGCGCAGGCCCCGTCAAGCCCACGCGGAGCGTCCCCTCCTCTTAGCTTCACCGCGGGTAACCAATCCGCGGTTACTGAGTCCCCCCACCACGACAAGGTGGAGATCCCACGGGGGGGTACTTGGTGGCCTACCTACCTGACCTAATTGTAATAGCAACTTTGAACTTAAATATTATTGGCAACAAACACACTATCTTCTAATAAATTCATAATTTTAGCGTAACTAAATATTTAGTAGCCATTAATATAATAGCTAATCGCCTATTACCACTGTACGGGGTGTAAGGGACGGTGTACCGAAAACCGATACCAGTGATTCAGTGCATGATACTGATGCCATTGGCGGTCGATTTTTCCGGAAAATTTTCATGAATTTTCTGATTGTTCTTTGCAAAAAATGTGCCATATAATGTAATGAACTAGTAAGTATAGTCGACCTGCATTAATATTTTTGTACAACTCTAAGAAGTAAACATGTACATGGCGCGTTTAGTCTGACGTGAAATCGGCCGCAGGGCGCGGCCGCAGCACAGTAAGCGCACCAGTACATCGTAATCACTGCCGCTACCACCCGCCGCTGTAGGGCCGTAACAGCTGATAGTGCAAGTTTGCGTGTTCCTATTTACATCGCATTTTTTTTGGAAATTGTCGAGTTCTTGGATTTTTCCGGCAAATTCGACCACCAAGGGTCCCACCATAATGTACTGAATCACTGGTATCAATTTTCGGTACACCGTCCCTTACACCCAGTATTTATTGCGGCAGTTATTAACCTAAAACGATTATACCTACAACCACTACTTTACAAATAAAACTAAAATAGGTGTCTATCTTCTCAAAATAAGTAAGTTTTCACAAGTGCTGATAGATAATAATAAGATAACAAGATGAAACAAAAAATAATTTCAAAAATATGACTGTTTGTATATATTTCTATCCGTCTCGAGTCTTTGAAATGCTTTACCTAAATTAAATAAGATTTCAGTAAAAGAACCATTAAAATCTACCAATTCCTACACTATTTTATTTGCCAGTAGTCTATATTTTATACCAAAATTGGTGTTTATGCGGAAAATTTTACTTATCGCTCATATAATCTTTTGAGAAACGTCTAAATACAAATCATAGCGCGAGTGTAACCGCGGGTTACAACTAGTCACAGAACACTCAATATTCTAATGAACATACGAAGTTACTAATTAACCAAGTCATCCAATATCTTGTGACTACACTTCGTACTCGTGTAGTTTAATAATGTCTTGTCCTAAACTAACTTTCATCAATAAGATATTATGTTTAAGTTTTAGAGAAGATGGATGATGAGTATGATGACATTATAACTATGCCAAGTCTTGGCTTGGCTGCCAAAATTGTGATAAACTGAGAAGCAATATAACTATATGACGATGATTTCGTGGCTGTCGAGTTCGACACCCACGAAATCTCCGTCATATTTTATTTAAAATGAAGCTCTTGAAGTATGTAAGTGTAATGTTATGGTATTGACTGCACGTAAGGCATAGTTGTACCTATAAGCGGTCGCTTTGCCTATTGTGGGTTTGATTCCCACACGAGAAAACACTTTGTGTGTCCACAAACTGTTATTTCGTATCTGGGTGTACTTTTTCTTTGATTGAATATTTGTTGTTATATCACTCGCGACACAGAAGCAGGCGATGTGCTTTTGTTTAAAACACAACGTTCCATTTTTTTAAATATTTATTTATCTACCCTATACCTACCAAATATGTTATGTATGTGTAACTTTAATTACATTATAAATGCCATGACAAACATAATAATTGGTCTTGTATTGATAAATCAAGACATTTATTTTCAAACCAACAAAGCTACTTATGCATTTAGAATAATAAAACATTCGTTTAAAACAAACCGCTATTGCCTACAAATTTTATACAAAAATGAAAATCTGAAAGATAGCACTTAGTGCAAGGGACTATCCGATACTTTTCCCCTCTTTTTCCTCTATTTTTCGACATGGCACACATTTTTATGTTTAAGTTTATTTTAAGTTTATGTTAAGTTATTTTTTGTTTTTCTTCTTAATGTTTACTGATTGTGTGTGTGTGTGTATGGGCGAAATAAAATGATTTTTCGTTCTTTCTTTCTTTCTTTACTCACTTACAAAACTCACTCAGGCATCAATGAAAGGTCAGGTTAACTTATAAAAACGCAACGTAGTTTCTCTAGGTATTTGTTTGAGCGAAAAATGTAGAGTGTACCAGACTGATTGTAATATTCCTTACGTCAATTTTTCTTAATAATTTGTACGTTTATAAGTATAGTTTTAGTTGTAAATAGTAAATAAGTAATAGTTAGTGAAAATGTAATTAGGCTTATAATATAAAGTGACATTATGACCGGCGAGCATGTACGGAAAGAGTAATAAATGTTGAGGAAGCGCGTGAGGTTTTTACGAGTAAGTATAGAAAGTAGTAAGTAGCGTTCTGTTGTCTCTGCCTACCCGGACGGGAAAAAACCGTGTATGTATAAGTATCTATTCCAATAGATGGTATAATTTGATCTGAAAGGATCTTATAGCATCAAAAATTTATTGCCATTGCGTTATTTATAAGGAAATACTGTTCATCTGCTCTCTAGATGTTCTTGTTAGTTTGCCAAAGGAAATCGTCGTACGTTTGTCTTTATGTACATAACATATCTGAGGGAAACTGGATCAAAAGTACTTTATTTGCTTTGAAACGAAAATGCGTGGAGAATATTATTTGACATCGCTCTCAGCTCACTCTTAACGAATATGAGTATGTAGGTACTACATGTCTGTTAAAGTCAAGTGCGACTGTCGATGTTCAAGATTTTATTCACAGATGTCGACAAATGTTGGATTTAAATAGTTTATTGCGAATATAGGTAATAACAGTTGATATTTACATAAGTTTATCATAGAATTACAAACTTTAGTGCTGCTATATTCTGCCATTTGGCACGCAAAATATAAAAGGTACATTTTATACTCAAACTCAAATATGTTTATTCCCATAAAAATATTAAAAATTTTTGGACACGTCAGAAGGTCATACAAATTATTAAAAAAAGTAACTTTAAATGAATATTAACAAAATAAATAAGGAAATAAAAATAAAAATTGAAGAAATTTTTCAAATAAACATTACAATTTCAAATTATACACACATAAGGATTTTCAATCTCATAAATTTTTCACTTACAGTTAACTTTACATCTGCGTAATTTGTAGTATTTGTTAAAACTATAGTGTATACTAGAGGACGCCAGTAGCTACGCCTGCATATTTTTTAAAATTACCCGTTTTGGCCGATCCCGTGGGAATTTCGGGAAATCTATTCTTAGTGCACTCCTACGGTCCCCAAGGAACATACATGCCAAATTTCAGCTTCCTGCGCCCAATAGTTTCGGCTGCAGCCTGTCTGTCAGTCAGTCAGTAACGCAAGGATTTTATATATTAAGATTTCTTTTTAAAATACTCGCCGAAAATGGGAGAAAATTACAATAAAACAAACACAGATTGCCTTCTTTAAGGGTTGAAGGGTGGCGGGCTAAATTACGAACGAATACCAAAAGTGAGATAATCTAAACTATCTGAAGGATAATCCTGGTGTTAATTCAACAAATCTTTACAGCTCGTCGCAGTCCACTGACTCTCCTCTGTCACTGACTTAAGGCTCTATGAGAGCTTCTTAACAGGAATATTGTGAGTCCATAACAGGATTTGGCGTACTGGCTGGCCTACTTGACTACCACGCTGGCCAGTCGGGTTGGCAACAGGTGTGATGTTTAACTTTACCGTTTTGAACTTTTCCGTCTCTCCGCAAAAGATTCTTTAGTCGCCTTATGACGCCCACAGATTAAATGGGGTAGCGACATTTTATATTCTTAAGGTCAGTTACAATATTTGTTCGATTGAAGGATATGGCTACTAGAGATACATATTTGACGTAAGCTCTGTTCAAAATAATTACATACATACATACATACATAGACTCACGCCGGTTTCCGGGAGGGGTAGGCAGAGACTTCGGAGCGCCATTTGCAACGATCCTGACATATCTCTCTTGCTTCATTCACTCCCATCAAATTTTTCATGCATGCTCTTTGGTTAAGGGTACTTTTAACCTGTCCTTTTTTTTGGATGTCTCCAATCTGGTCCTAGAACGTCCGTCTAGGCCTTCCCCTTCCTCCTGTCCCATTCACAAATAAAATATGTACTTATCTGTTATCACCAATTCCATGGATAGATCGAATACTGTTACTAACAGTAACGTCTTCACGAGATCCTACAAATATTACTCAATTAAAAGGAAAAAATCCGTGTGGTGACGGATTAAGAATACGGATTGTCACCACCCCATATCATCGCATGGGTGTCGTAAGAGCCAACAGAGGGACCATATTATGCAGAGAACAGCACTGTAAGAGAAGGAAAACTTGATACAAACCCTATACCAACCCGTTTGGCCAGAGTGGAATAGTAGGCCAATTCCTCCTTTCAAAGGAGAGACCTAGTCCAGCAGTGGACTGTTAACCCCTATCCTGCGCAAGGCTCGCTTTGCCCAACGCACGAAATACAAAGTCATTTCAAATATTTTTAATTTTTACGTAGACTTGCAGAAAAACGAAAAATTCGTCTACAAAAGTGTAATAATATGGCATGAATTATACCTTCCTTCTTCGTTACGAGTTTATCTACCTACTTATATATTTCAATATGTAAATAAAACTGACCTGTTCTCGCAGCGATGTAATATATTTTGATTTTGAGAAATTTCATTGGTATAAATTGTAAACTTTATCACAATTTATCGAATATCCACACATAATCACCAAACGAGCACTTTATTACGTTAAAACAATATACAATGTGCAAAGATAACTCAACTCATTTTACTTTATAATAATAATTTCACCATAAAACGTTTTGTTTACGCGACGAAAAATAACGGCCGCCATTCTTTGGGAAAGTAATAACATACATACATACATAGACTCACGCCTGTTTCCCGGAGGGGTAGGCAGAGACTACGGAGCGCCATCTGCAACGATCTTGACATTCACTCCCATCAGATTCCTCATGCATGCTCTTCTGTTCAGGGTGCTTCTAACCTGTCCTGTTTTTAGGATGTCTCCAATCTGGTCAGAGAACGTCCGCCTAGGTCTTCCCCTTCGTCCTGTCCCTTCCACACTTGCCTTATATATCTGCTTGGTCAGTCTTTCGTCATCCATCCTCTCCACGTGTCCAAACCATCTTAGCATACCTTTCTCGATGCTTGTCACTACATCTTCTTTTACCCCACAACACTCTCTTATCACACAATTCTTTACTCTGTCAGTCAAAGAAACACCACACATACTTCGCAGTGCTCTCATTTCTACAGCATTTATTCTACTTTCATGACTCTTCTGCCATACCCAACTATCACTACCATACATAAGAGTAGGTACTAACACCCCTCTATGGACAGCCAACCGTGCCTTTTTGGACACGTTTTGGCTATTCATAAACGCCTTCAGAGCTCCATTCACTCTATTACTTGCATTAACTCTTCTTTCAATATCTTCTACATTCTTACCATCTCTTGTAAACAGCGTACCTAAATATACAAACTCATTCACTTGCTCCACTCGCTGTCCATCGATCATAACATTACAAGCCGTAACGCATTCCTCCTTTTCAAAAACCATAACTTTCGTTTTACTTACATTTACTTTCATTCCTTTCCTCTCTAACGCACCATGCATGATTGTTACCATCTCCTGCAACTCTTCCGCTGAAGACGCAAGTATAACCTGATCATCAGCATAAAGGAGGCATTTGACAAGTAACTCATTCATCCTTAATCCACTGTCACTATTTTTCAAATCTTGCAAACAACTGTCCATGAAGAGGTTGAACAGCCACGGCGACGCTACACATCCCTGCCTAACACCTGTTTTGATGGTAAACCAACATAAGTGCATTACAAAAGTTTCGTTACTTTTTCACTGCAATATTTATCACTTTTCGATAAACTATAACTCAATGTGAAATTTATACTTATTTTCCAGTAGTTCTGTATATAATACTTATAAGATTACTCAATGTTTTCTCATTACAAACATTTTTACTTTTCTCGTGCACACTTATTTCAATATCAAAATGGCCAATATGGCGTCGTCGCAAAGTTCAATGGCATACGTATTTTGTTTAATTAATTCTCGTTCATTCTTGCTCGTTTCCAGTTTATAAAAGTATTAAAATTGGTCAAGCGGAAATCGATAAATCGAATGATATAACAAGATCGTGTTACAAGTGCAAAAACCGTTAAATATCAACGACCAATGATATCCGACCCATTATTAACCTATGAGGTTAATATTGCAGTTGGAGCGTTTTCTCTTATTAACCTATGAGGTTAATATTGCAGTTGGGGTTAAAGGCTGATGAAGAAAAGGAAAAATTGCATAATCGATTTGAAATCAATGGAAACACAAAGGCTGCGTCGTTGATAAGAGCGATGAGACTAGATAATCGCTTTCATGAAGGCCACGGCCCTACAGCAATTAATGCAAATCGACTACGCATGAATTGAGCTTTTTTTATATCATAAGTGACAAACGAACAGACGGATTACCTGATGGTAAGCAATTACCGTCACCCATGGACACAGGCAACACCAAGGAGTCACAAGTGCGTTGCCACCCTTTGGGTTAGGAAAAGGGATAGGCGGAGTAGTAGGATGAGGAAGAAGGATTAGGGGATGGGGCCTCCGGTATTCGCACTCATCGAACAAAACACAAAAATATAGGTACTGTTACTTTACGTCGAGAGGGTAGTACTCCCCCGATCGAGCCGGCCCCATTCATGCTGAAATCAGCAAGGTTCTAATACCTCTGCATCAGCTGACGTCATTTTGTTTGTTCTATACAAGAATCCGAGTCGTACTTGGTCGATTTTAATAAATTAATTAATCCTGAAAGGCAATTATATTTAATGACGGGTGGAAAACTTTTCGTTCATTAATAACTGGAATAAACTCGTGACACCTAAACTTTTTAATAATACGGAACCTTAAAAACACGTGACGGTAAAATATTACAGTATAAGACTCACTGTGACTTTCGATTTGTATAATATATTGCCTTGTCACTCGTAATTAGATAAGTTTTTTGATTGCAATGAAAATGAATACAATAAATACTTGGTCACAAGGATTATTGCTATTCAGTTTATTGTAAAATATTACTGGAATTTTGGTAAATCATTGTAGTGCCCTGGTTGTGGCTAGCAAATTATAGCATTCTTACTAAACTGAACACAGTAATATTTCTGACTAGAGGATGCTCGTAGCTGAGCCTGCACCATTAATTTTTAACAGTTTCTGACCAATTTTATAAGCTTTTCGAGAAATCCCTTCTCAGACTTGCCCTGCGACTCCTAAGGAACATACATGCTAAATTTAACTTGCGTACAATAGTTTTAGCGGTGCGTTGTGTGTCAGTATCGCAAGAACTTTATACATACAGATTGTTTAGAACGATTCTGGCATATAAACATTTTTAAAATTTCGTCAATGTTTGATTTTAAAAATAACCTGGCTATATAATAAAACTAAAGAAACAAATATGAACAATTGCATGATTCATGATATCTAATAAAATGCAAAATGATTATGGCACCACAGTATTAATTAATTTGTAAGTGTGTCAGTTCATTCGTAATCAGAACCAATAAGTCACAGTAAGATTTTCCTGGGTGGAAATCTAACCAACGACATTCAGCTTAGCAGTCAAGTTTATTATACCAACAGGCCAATGAAACCCTGAAAATATCTGCACAATTTCAATTTCTCAAACATTTTATGTTGTAAGAAACATGCATGAATTTCACCAACAACACACAAATTTAAAACAAAAATACTTTTACTTCACCTATTCCAGCAAATTCCGACAATTTAACAATCTTTATGAATGTGTATCGCCTTATCAGCGGAACCCAAACGTCCAAATTCTCTTACTACGCTAGTCTTATATTATGTCACGACTAATTTCAAAACTCTAACCTTGGATATGATTTACTGCGCGAAGCAAAGACTTTATATTAAAATATGAAGGTCACAAAAAGCAACTTGTAAGTTTTAGTTTTCGTCGAGAAATGAATAGGGCGTTTTATTGCAGGAAATGTGTCCAGTGACGGATAATAAAACCCGCAAAAATATTCTTACAATACTACAACAATAAAAAAATAATATACATACATACATACATACATAACTTCATGCCTTTTATCCCCGAAGGGGTAGGCAGAGTTGTATTATACACCTACTTTTCGCCAGTCATGTTTCGGTCCCAATGTAATAGGGGGCGAGCCTATTGCCATCTGCCAGGCACATTATTAATCTAGAGATAATTATAATTTTTAATGCACACATAACTTAATGAAAATTCAGAGGTGTGTGCCCGGGAACCGTTACTAGGAATCGAACCCGAGACCATCGTTTGGGCAGTCCGTTACGTACACCACTGGGCTATCGCCGCTAAATATAAACGTAGCAATAGCTATTCGATCGGCATCAACATAGAAAGTGTTTACCGTCGGTAGCTGATATAATTTTCATCGCTAGGCCTACTATTGAAGCAAGAAGTTTTATATTTCGACTGTGGGTTCATTTTACGATGAAGGCATTCGCTATGTTATTTGATATCCCTTACCTAAGATGGTAAAATCGGTGTTTAAAGCTTGTCTGTATTATTAAAGGAAAGTTTATGTATGTTTGTCAACCTAGAGGGAGGCTCCTCTGACCAGACTACGATCGTCTGTTTGGGTAGTAGATCAACAGACCACAGCATCTTGTATAATATATAATTAGGTATACAATACATAATAACCGCGAGCGAAGCTTTGCTATCGCTGTTCACGATATTTAGTCGCGTCTTTATGTTCCAACGGTGTCCGTTAACTGTCACCAATTTTTTGTGCCGTCCTTGTACTTCAATATATAAATAACACTAGTTAATCGTATCCTCAACTACGATTTCAACTTTTGACTAAAATTCTGAACAATTTATTCACAAACGTGTATATTGGCTCAAATTCGCCTGCTATTCACGAAAATGCCGAATTAACTCGATACTCACTATTGAAGTTAATATGTTAGCTGCTGCTGTATGTTAGTGTTCCAAACTAATATCAGCTAATAAGTTTGTTTTATTGGACACGTAGCATCCCATTTTGGATTCATAGCAACTGTTAAAATATTTCCTTGTGAACTAGCTGAATAAAACGTTTGAAAATATTTATGAGACTATTTTATTTATTTATTTATCGACTCACGACTGTATCCCCGAAGGGGTAGGCAGAGGTGTAATATTACACCCATATTTCGCCATGATTTTTTTTGTTTTTTTAGGTCCCACGTAATAGGGGGCGAGCCTATTGCCGTACCGGGCACATTACCAGACTCCGTGCTGCTACTGAGAATTTCCCAACGGAAAAACACAATTACACTTTGCCCGACCCGGGAATCGAACCCAATCCCACGCGCACATATGCCGCGAGACCAACGATGCAGTCAGTATTTATGAGACTAAAGTAAATGTATTGGAAAACGTTGTTTTATATTTGTACACAAATTGCGAAACTTTAGTGTTGTTGAAGTAAGCTTCAAAAGTGGTATTACATAGGCAAGTAACAGTACACAAACCATATAGAAAAGAACTGATCCTAAACATACATCTCATTGATTGTGTCCTCTTAAGAAAATAGTTTTTATTTCAATGGCAGTTAGGTTGAAGTTTCGTTGGGCATTCGTAATATTTGACAATCAATACTAAAACGGCAATTTATGTTTTGCAGATGTTGTGTGTATAGGTGGGTAACGAATAATACAAGGGATCGTCTGATTTATTCAAATGGGATCCATTGAAGCAGGCTTACGTGTCGGCACGATTTACATAAAGATTTTATCGCTGATTGTTGATCATACATACATATCGTCAGGCCTTTTATCCCCGAAGGGGTAGGCACAGGTGTATTTCTACACCCACTTTTCGCCAGATATACTTTAGTCCCACGTAATAAGGGGCGAGCCTATTGCCGTACCTGGCACATTTCCAGACTCCGTGCTGCTACTGAGAATTTCGTGACAGAAAAACCCAATAACACTGCCCGACCCAGGAATCGAACCCGGGACCTCCCGATCCCACGCGCACATTTATGCCGCGAGACCAACGAGGCAGTCGTATAGGGTTTGATGTCGAGTTTTCCGTCTCTACGCAAAGATGGTATTTGCATCGTGTTATCCCTTAGTCGCCTTTTACGACACCCACGGGAAGATAGGGGGTGGTGACACTTGTATTCTATGCCGTCAACCACACGGCAATTGTTGATCAATAATCAATATTTCTACTTCACAGCAATCGTCTATTCCAGATTGAGTTTCAGAATGATTAAATGCTAACATTTTCGTTTTTTCGGGTAGGAAAAGGAAATGTTGACATTACTTCAAAAAAAGAGAAGCAGTTTCTGATGGTAATTGAAGTTACTGGATTTTAACAATACAAAAATACAATTGGATTTAACATTTATCGGATTAAAATGCGTTAAAATTCAAATAACTCTGAGGCACAGGATTTTCTTATACTTTATGATAAGCCGGTCATTTGACGGCTTTCACGGAGATATGGAGCCAACATGCACAGGTTCCTTGAGAATTTGGAACTAAACTGGAATAGAACCACCATTGTGAATCACTATCTACTACCACTACTACTATAAGTTACATTACTACACTATATATTATACTTTTTCACAAAATATCACTCACACAATCACAAAATTAAAAGTCAGTTCGCAAAGATTTCCGCGTGAAGAATGTGAAAGAATTTCGGATTCGCTGAGTAGTGTGCCACTGGAGCGTATATCAGTGGCCTATGGCAGACCGATGATCATGATGATGACAGAGCGACGAAATGATTAAAGATCATTTTCTCTATATGCGGCTTTTCGCTTCTACAATATGGAGTCATCGTTAAGGTCATCAGTATTAAGGATCACTTATATATTTTTTCTGTTGTTAAGCGATTATCTCTTAAGAAAATAATTCTTAAAACAGTAGTATAAGATGAATGAAGAAATATTTAAACATAAAGCTATTCTCTTAGATACCAAAAATGTTTACATGAATTTGGCCTTTTAAGATTTTTGGACCATGGACGATTTTACAAAAAGCTCCTGAGACATCGAAGTAAGAGAATCCACTTAGATAATGTTGCTATTTGCAACTTTTTTATGAAATGTAGGTCGTGATGAAATATCCCACGGCTAGCAAAAACTACATATATTTTTGTTTCTCCAAAATTCTCTACGGCAAATCTTATCTACCATGACTTTTGTTCTAAGCAGAGGAAAGGATGCTGATAACAATAACAAACAAACAACAAATTATGTGGTATCAACACATTTTGTAATAAATGAGGAAGGACGACCTGGAAAAAACGAGCATGATCCAGTTTTCACGTACATTTTTATCCTCAGATTGAGGCTTTTTATCTTGTATTACCGTTTGTGTTACAAATAGAATAAAAATGCTTCAAAGCAGCTTATAACCTGAACTTAGATCTTGTGAATAAAGGCATTTTTTTCTGATTCATCTTAATTATTACGTGGAACTCAACAACAGCTCCACTAAAACTGAAAAGAAAACATGAGCTACTTTTTTACAGGACGAAAACCTGCCACAATACTGAGAAGAAAGGCAATAAATCATAACCACGTATATCCTGCACTAGCAATATAATACAGTTCATCATCATCAGCCCTGTATATAAACTGTCCCACTGCTGGGCACGAGCCTCTTCTCACTATAAGAAGGTAAGGCCATAGTCCACCACGCTGGCCAAGTGCGGTTTGGCAGACATCACATGTCTTTCAAGAATATTATGGAGAACTCTCAGACAAGCAGGTTTCCTCTCGATGTTTTCCTTCACCGTTTAGCAAACGATAATTAACAATTTAATACGCACATAATTCCGAAAAGTCTTTGGTGGGCGCCGTGGATTCGAACCCGGACCCCCTGCGTAGCAGTCTGTCGGTCTCTCCACTAGGCTATCGCTGCCTTTTTATATAAAATTCAGTTATACCGCATGATTCAACTGGTACTGAACACATTACATTTAAAATACTAATAGGTATACTTAAACTATATTTAATCAAGGTAAGTCCAGTATCTTTAAAGTTAGTGGCATTCTTGGCACTTAGCCACATGAACTAGGCTGATGCTAACAAAACCTTGGCCAGTATTTCAGCTGCAATCAACGGAAATACTAACTTAATTAGTTATAGCGAATGTTATTGTACCCACTAAACACTTTTACATAGCTTTTTATTTTTCTCATAAGACTTAGAAGTTGAATTATAAAGATCCAAATTATAGATAAATATAGTTGAAGTATGAAGGCAAGGTGAGTCAAGTCAAGAGATGTAGTGCTAAAAGCCAGGACGCAAAGTTGCTGATAAACGTAATGAAAGCAGACTGAAAAAAAATTGCATATGTTTCATTACTTTGTTTCTATTTTCACATCAATATTTAAGACGACAACGAAATATTATATTAATAATATTCATTTCAGCTGCTATGTATGTTTGCGGGTTTTTCGCAACTTGATAATTTACAACAAGGTTGGAAAACAACTCTTTTTAACCTGTGCATTAAAAGAGGGTCAAGTGGCATTTCATAACGTATTTGGACAACAACCAGTGAACTCACAGTAGCATAAACGTGCCTACCAATAAACGATAACACTTAAAAACTATAGTTATTATTTATGTATATGTCGACAGTAGAGCGAACGTGTTTGAAATTGTTCAAGTATTTGCCGATAAGAGTTTTGCATAAAAATTGCAATAAAACAGTAATTTAGCTCTTATTATTTTGAGTGTATGATATGTTTTTCATGATTATGAAAATTTATATTCCAGTTATAGTTTCAATTCGTGCTACTTATTTGGTTCTACTTAATTTTTTTATTTAACATTTGATTTTTTTTTAATACAATAACATAATTTTACACGTTTTAACACAATGATGACAAGTCAAGACCAGTATTATTAATTAACTTATTGCTTAAGATCGCCAATTCTTTATAAAAAGACAATAATAAGGTAATATGAAAGTGATTTTTTATTACAAAAAACAGTATCAGATAATTATTATGTACCAGAGTGAGTTTTAAAACGATTGCTCTAAAGTTATTTTATTTGCTACAACTTTTGAAGTTTAATTAAATGTCTAATCCAGAATAAACGATACCAACTTCTCCCTTTAGTTTAGTTTTATATTTATATCGTAGTATTTCTAGGGAACTGAATATCTACGCCCAGTTGATCTACGGAATTCAATATTCGAAATATGGATAGATCTGTAGATTTTAGATTCGTTTTTGACAGTTTTTGACATAAGCTTCATACAAAATATGTCAAACATGAATCTAAAATCTACAGATCTATCTATAGTTCGAATATTGAAAATAGCCGTAAAACTTTGTATTTTAATCTGAAAAAACTAGATCGCCTTTTACTGTAAAATCATCCTCTTAGCGTTTTGATTTTCGTTTCAATCTAACCGGATTATGCGGAATATTAGCTTTTCCACGGAGCGACTGTCTGTCTGACCTCCGCAACCCGAAGGGATAGCGATATCCCATGGTTTAGACTAGTGTCGGTTTGTTTTAGAGACACTGACGCCCTGTCATAGATCTTCATGACAGCTGGGTGGGACCGACGGCTGAACGTGCTCTCAGTTGCACGAGACAAGCGATAATTAAAAATTCAATGCGCACATAATTCCGAAAAGTCAGTGCTGCGCGCCGTGGATTCGAACCCGATACCCTCTGCATGGCAGTCCGTTGGTATCTCCACCAGACCATCACTGCCTTTTACTGTAAAATAAATATTAAAAAATAAGAGAAGTATCTGACAGCGCAACGCTTCAATAATTGATATAATAATCTAACGTTATTAAAAGCACTTTTATTCTGATTAAAGGCATGAATTCTTAATTTTACCTATATGGTATGCTACCTGTTCAGTTGTATGTTTATCCATTGTCTAGTAGAAGTAGTACAAGCTCTGCTTAGTTTGGGACTAGATGGTATTGCGTGAATGTGGTAGAATATTATATTATTACTAGCTGAACCGGCGAACTTCGTACCGCCATATGTTCGCATTTTTTATGAATCTAAGCCATTCTCAAGTCCCCTTGAACACACACAAAAAATTCAGTTCAGTGACATATACTCGCACACTAGAAATATATTTATATACTGGCGTTTGCCCGCGACTTCGCTCGCGTAAATTCGGGGTACTCTAGTTATAGCGTATAATCTATGTTCGGGGTAACACAAATCTCCTTAATAGGGTGGATACTTCTATAATAAGTGTCGTTCTAACTGTTTAAGAATTTTTTTTTTTTGTACAGGCATGATAGCAGGCAAGACGGAGCGTGTAGCCGATCCATTATTCAAGCCACGCAACAGTCCGACGTAATTATTTTCGAGATTGTACGTACACGTCGCCGTCGTAAATAACAGTAGATTGTTGCATCGAGCGCAAAGTGAGTCATTAATGCACGAGTGTTATGTTGGTGCCCGAGTGCATGCGAGGGCACTAAATTAACACGAGTTCATTAATTACTCACTTTAGCGAGGTGCGTAATATACTTTTACTTCAACTACCAATCTTCCTACCATGATAAAATATACCCACTCAAAATTAAAACTCAAGTTAATGAAAACAAAGTTTTATTACACAAACATTTAAAATTTACAATTAATAAATGTGCAGTAATTAAAAGTGAAATTAGCTCTTTTATATGGAACATTAATTTCAGTATTCATTTGATTTACTCGTGAATAATAATTATTATCATCCTCATCATCAGACGATACTGGGCTCAATTTCAAATTATTTACTTAAGAGGAGGACGGACGTGGTGATGTTGATCGGAGCAAATAAATTGATTTCGTTATATTCTGAGTGATTTTACTTTTATTTTGGGTGTTACTAAGCGCAGTAACTCATTATAGGCGGTTTCATCCATTCTTAGATAACCTCGCCGGTCTTCTGTATCTTCTCTCAAATCTTCGATTAAGTTAATATGTGAATGTATGTTTCTTCGTCAAAACCATCTTTTGCTCCACTTACTTCTGCGGCGTCGCATGATTGCTTGTTGTTTTTTTATCAGTAAACAATAAAATAATGCTCCTAATAATAAACCCTCTTCCGTTGGAAACATGGTGCATTGACGAGCTCTCAAAACACAACTAGGGACTGCACAGTTTAGTTTGCACGAGCTTACCTGCACCGTTGGCAACTACAGTGTGTTCCGTCTTTTTTCACAGTCATGACTGCACAAACCGGACTGCGCAGGAAAGACGGAGCGTGCAGCAGGACCATATGACTTAGTAGTACCAATTAATACAGATTTACATAGGAGCGCAGTTCTTAAGGATTTCGTGTACCAATTCCAAGTGGAGACTGTCTTCAGTTTAGTTCGTAGTTGGCGCCGTTGGCGGCGCTGGCGTCGTTCTCCGTCTCTCTTGCTCTCGTAGTTAAGATACATAGGAGGAACGTTCGTCTCTCTTGCTCTCGTAGAGACAGCTTTCACAGCACGACTGCCACGCTGCCAAGTGGCAATTTGTGTCACAGAATGTTTGTCTTCAGAGCGCCCATAGGAAATGCGCATCTATGGAAATATCTGAGCTCTTCGGTAGTACTCAAAATGTTATCCGGTATCAGTGACCTTTCGGTAGAGTGGCCAATATGGCGACTGCGATTTGTCTATCAGAACCGTTAGAATTTTAAGAAAATACTCGACAATCCGAATTTTGCGGATATATGTTGTCGACTAGAAATATTAATTTTTAATGTTTTATTATTCAGGTAAGGTTTCGATCGAGTCGGCCGTACCCCTTGACGAAATTAATAATATAGCTTTGACACTGCGATGGTGCCGCAGTAGGTCGGTTCCAATGTGAAACATTCCAAAATCAACAAGTAGTTACAAATTAAAAATTAACTAAAAATAATTTTCCAGTGGACTAAATTGTGAATCTAAACCATTCTCAAGTTCCCTTGAACACACACAAAAAATGATCAAAATCGGTCCAGTCGTTTAGGAGGAGTGCAGTGACATACACACGCACACAAGAAATATATAATAATATGTATATAAAGATAATGATTATTTGTCCAGCGATAGAATTGAATCCGCTTCCAGTTTCTGGAGTTCGGGTGCTCTTAAAGGCATCGTTTATGATATCATTAAAATTCCGAACCCGAGGTCAAGTTGTAACAGAAAAGTAAATACAACATAGCCCTGTCAAATTAGACCAAAAAACAGGGGTGAGGTTACAGTCATTCGCACCCAGCTGAAAATTTTTAGGATTGTTCAATACATCATTATACATGAGGTCTAAAAAGTCCTCATTAATCTGACCCCTGAAAAAATGTAAACCATACAGCTGGATGCGAATTATTGTAATCTCGGATGTTTAAATTGACCAGGCTAAGCATCCGTAAATACCGCTCGCTAGTACGGAGCTCTTGTAAATAAATGGCGAATAAAACACTATTGCATAATGTTAGCCTTTCCTAGAATCTGCCGCAACAACGTTCCGTATCCATGCAGTACGTAAGAACGCGGCTGGCATTTTATATTAGACTAGAGGACGCCAGCAGCTACGCCTGCAATTTTTTTAATTTACCCGTTTTGGCCAATCCCGTGGGAATTTCGAGAAATCCCTTCTTAGTGCACCCCTACGGTCCCCAAGGAACATACATGCCAAATTTCAGCTTCCTGCGCCCAATAGTTTCGGCTGTAGCGTGTCTGTCAGTCAGTCAGTAACGCAATAATTTTATATATTAAGATTTTTGTGACTTCTTCGGTATGGAAGTGGCTTGAACTTTCCAAATTAAAATTAATTTATTATCCTTTATATTCGCAGGGCCTATTGATAAAAAACTGACGATTAGGGCTGTTCTAGTTTGCTGAGTCATGTCGAATCCGCATAATCATGTTTGGCAATATGGGATGACACTGCGCGAGATTATTACCATTGCAATTTATAAGTAATTTTTTAATCTTGCATGTGAAGTAAAGCCTTGCTATTACTTCCAGAGACCGACCAGGCACGGATTATGCTCTCTCGCATTTCCATAATAGTTAAAGGGCTGATATTTTAATTTCATTTCATCCGCGATCACATTTCTTGCCTTTCTAACTTACTCTTGCTTTAATGTGTGTTATATCGATGTGTTTTATATTTTTCACCTGTAAGTTTAATTAACTATTTTTACTTACTGCTAAGCCAAAAGTTATGGATTAAAATCCAGTGCTGCATTCAGGCATATACTTTGTGAAATAAGCACAATTTAAGGCGCTCTATACCTAAGAAGCCGTGAAACACCTAATTTTTCGTCGCGCATCTAGCCATAACGGTACATATAACAAACTAGCAAAAAATAGAGCTTAAAGTCAAAAGTCTAAACAAAAGACTTTTGAAAGAATTTTTCATGTATGTAAAATAGAATCACGGTAAAAAAATCACAAAATCGAGGCAGAAAATAATCTTTTGTCTCACTGTTTGCAATATTTTGGTCGTAAGCTGTCATATTTTATTTGATAATATTGTAGGAAATCTAATGAACTAAAGAATTACCCTATTTATTTTCATATTATACGTGTGTATTTTGTAAAATTAAATAAAATCTGCCAAACGTCTATGATTTTGACGCTCGGTAGATCCCATCAATATCAAACGCTTCAGCAATTTAAACCTTATTAGCATAAGCGGTGTACTAAGTGTCAGTTGCTAGTTTACGCCCCGCCCAGACCTCATCATTCGGCTATAAGCCCTGTGAGAGATAGGTCATAGTTAGTTAGTTGGACAGGTGTTTTCCGCACTTAGCCACTTAGTTGGGCCATTGTGCGTTAGCAGGGACACGGTTGTCGCCTGCTACTCATACCATGCAAGCTCCTTCCAGAAGGCCATGAGTTGACCAGTGTTGCGTATGGCTTCACTCATGGTTCTGGGGTTGTTCAGGAACCTCGTCCGTTGGTCGCTCACGCTGGTACAATGTAGGATCACATGAGCGGGTGTTTCTTCGGTCTCCATGCAGCCCCTACATAGTGGGCTGTCCGTGACGCCGATGTTGTAGAGATGCTTGTTTAGTGGACAGTGGCCGGTTATTATGCCAGTCAGATGCTTGAGTGTTTTCCTGTTGGAGTGCAACAATTTTTGCGAGAGTCGTTTATCTAATTGGGGAAAGGCATCTTTAGATTGCCTACACTCTTTTAATTCTGCCCACTCTTTTTCATGTTGTTGTAGGGTTCTCTCGCGTAACCACGTTTTTAGTTGGTTGAAAGGTATCGGAACAGTTGGTTCGGGTCCCAGAGTTGTTGTGTCCGATCCTTTCCTTGCCAGTTGGTCTGCTGCGTCATTGCCCGTGGAGTCACTGTGTCCTCGTATCCACTGGAGCGTGACCCGATTCCTCGCTGCAGTTTTCTGCAGCTCTTGGTGGCACTCCATAATTAAGCCGCTGTTAAAGCAGTTGCCATCGAGAGCTTGTAGTACTGAGGCACTGTCTGTGATGATGCGTATTGACAGGTTGCTCACGTTCCTGGCCGCGATCGCCGTCGCCGCCCTTATAATCCCAACGCATTCAGCTTGGAAGATGGTGTTGAGTTTACCAAGCGATGTTGAGAGATTGATGTTCAAGTCATGGGAGAATACTCCGGCACCTGTCCCATACTTTGTTTTTGAGCCGTCTGTGTATACTCTAACTTCGTGTATACCAGAGCTATCCTTGTGAGAGATAGGTCATGTCGCTTGCGTCTCCGCTGCACGAAATTTTACGTAAACCTGTTTGTTGTTATAATACGCCGATTTGAGTTCGTAATTTCATGTTTTATGTTATAGACTGAATACTTTGAATCAAATAGGCTTTTCATGTAACTATAGGCACATATAATTAGGACCTAAGTTTATACTCTTGTTGCGTTTAATTTGTTATTGTTTCTATGCTTATAAATATATAATTAGAAGAATAAAATATGGACAATTAGAGAAATGAAGTTCTACGAAGGATTTGTACAAGAAAGCCTCGTAATAAAATAGAAATTCATCCATGGCCATGTGATTATGAAATATGTAACATTTTTACACAAATTATTTTCATAAGAGTCTTTTATGGGTAACTATGTTACTTATATATTATCGATTATGCATAATATAATTATATAAATTATTCTCACAATACATAGCTGCCACAGTTTTCAATTTTTGAAAGAGTAATAACATAAAATCGAATCATTTTATGTAACTATATTTCAAATTCATTAGCTTGTCAGAGCGCCTGGAGCGCTAAGATGCCGCCACGGCGAACAATAAACAGCGCTAATAATCGTATGGCGCTCCGCAATCCGCACACAAGCGGTAACGAATGTTGTATTATTGTGTTGTGAACAAAAACCTTTTAGGTACATCGGGTAAAAGTTTGATTATTCATAAACTATTCGGTATCAGTACATCTAATATCTTTTTAATTTCTGAAATCAATCATTTATACCTAAGTAAGAAGGTGACTTCTCTGTTTGCTATAACACAAGATATAGTATTTTTTTAATAATAAAGTACGTAACTAATTATCATTATTGTAATTACAGTGAAGTTAAAGATAACAGTTCTGCAACGTCTTACACAAATTTGACTGCAGTCATTCCTAACACGATCTGTTCAAGAGCTAGCCAAGAAATGCCAAACAATTTTTTTAACAAATTTGACTCAAATTCCGTAGTGAAAAGCAAAAATTACAAGAGGGATAGCATAGCAGTGACTGGTTCGAATTGCGTAAGAATATGTTGACAGATTGAAATTTTGGTATAGTGGTAAAAAGAAGAGATAACAGCAGTAAAGCCAACTTGGTAAAACAGTTGCGCATGGAATCTAAAATGAAAAACTGGCTGTGCAACAACTGGCGAAGCAAGAAAATGTAACAATCGAGCCTTGTGGATTATCCGATTATTGGTGCCACGCCAGATGGATTAATAGGTCCAAACACGATTGTGGAAATTTAATGTTCTATAGTTGCCTATAAGAATGGCCTGGCGATAAGAGCAAATAGAATACAAATATGAAAACATGATAAAAAAGTGAACTGACTAGTCTAAACAAATATTGTAATTAAAAATTAAAAAAAAATTAAAACCTTTATTAAACAAAAGAATTCAAAACACGTAATTTCCGTAGACCCCACACTAGGCAAGCCTGTCCTGTGGGTGTCTTATTACGGTTACAATATTTGTAGTATACAATATTTGTTCGGATGTTAACATTCAACATTTCTTAATTCTAATAGGAACTTAACTAACACGGTGCAGTGGTAAGAAAACAAAATTACTTAAAATAAACAGTTTGACTTAAAATTATTTATATGTTTGAAATGTAACTAAGTGACTAAATATGAGTAGTTTATAATATAGATATAAGTAGGTATAATATAGTATATAACATAAGTATTATATTAATATATATATATATATATATATATATATATATATATATATATATATATATATATATATATCTGATTTATATATAATATATTTTAAATCAGGATAGGTGCACCAAAAGACTTTCTGTTGTGTCATAACTTAGGGTTTTAAGCCATTTTGTAACAAATATTTTTGCTTCTTTTGTGGAACAATGCTTGATATCGCAGAATTTTGCTACTGTATTATATACGTGTGTATCTTTATATGGACTGAAGCGTCTTGCAAAGGAAGTTCTGACTTTACTAACATTAACTCTATAAACCCGACGCCTGAGCAAATCCGGGTATTCTCTTGAATTAATTACGTTTTTATGTGTTTGGAGGAATGTCAATAAAATAAATATCTGCCGTACGTTAAGCACATTGCTGTCTTTATATAATTGTGTGGTAGGATACCTAAAGTTCTTTTTCAGCATGGTCTTCAGAACAGATCGTTGGGCTCTTTCCAAGGTGATCATAAATGTTTTGGAAGCACTACCCCAACAACTTATACAATACGAGATTAACGACTGAGTTAGGGCGAAATAAACGGTGCGTAGGGTGTTTGTTGATGCCGAGGAGCGGAGAAGCTTCATGATATTTACAGTCTTGCGTACTCTCTTTGTCAGAGAGCTGATGTGTTCTTTAAAGTTAAGATTTTTGTCTATTATTACCCCAAGATATCTAATACTATCTGTATTTTTTATGTTTTCACATGTACAACATTCCTGGTCTGTACAATTATGCAGTTTTAGGCGAAGCGCGGGTTTTGGTGCAGAAGCGGCCGTTTTGTGAAAACATACGTATTTTGTTTTATTGGTGTTGAGGGTTAGTAAGTTATGGTTTAGCCATGTAGATATCTGATTCATACTTTGCTCCGCTTTTATAAACACTTCATCCCAGTTTGAACCGTCAAAAAGTATGACTGTGTCGTCCGCATAACAAATTATTTCTGAAGAGGTAGTGGTATGTATATCGTTCATGTACATTATAAACAACGTTGGCCCTAGAACACTACCTTGTGGTACACCAAAACTAATTGAGTGAAAATCACTAGTATAGTTTCCAACTCTGACACATTGTTTCCTTTCGGTGAGATAGCTCATAAACCATTTTAATGCTAGTCCTCTGATGCCAAAATGCTTTTCCATTTTTTGAACCAATATTGGTATTGAGACGGTATCAAAGGCCTTTGCCAAATCCAGAAATACACCCATGCTATGCCTATTCTTGTCAAGTTGTGATGATACTGCTGAAGTAAGCAACGTAACGGCTTCTTCAGTACACCGTCCTTTCCTAAACCCGAATTGCTTATTAGAGATAAGGTTATTTGTTTCCAGATACTTAACAAGTCTGTTATTAACGACTTTTTCCAATAGTTTGGAAAAGGCTGGTAACAGTGAGATAGGTCGATAGCTCGCCGCTAAATTTTTGAAGCCATTCTTATAAATTGGTATGATAGATGCTACCTTCCAAGCATCTGGAAACACTCCAGTTTTTAAACTTAAGTTAAATAAGTCCGTTAGGGGTGGTATAATAAAATTTCTAATGTCTTTCAGAAGCACATTCGTTAAACCGTCAATTCCTGGAGCTTTATCGTTCTGTAGGGAAAGTATAAGAGACTCGACTTCAGCATGGTCTGTGGGATATAGAAAAAAGGAGTCAAGTACAAGGTTATTGCTTACTTCAGCTGCCAGTGCCTCTTGAGTAAGTTGCAGATTGCTTAGGATGTTATTGGCTAGTTCTTGTCCTACAGTTGAGAAGTATGTGTTACATAAATTTAATGAACTCTTGGCGTTTGTACTATTTGGTAGCGTTAGAAGTTCCTTTGGTTCTGTTTTAGCATCAGAGAGGTGACATACGGTTTTGATGGTATTCCACATCTTTTTTGGGTTTTTTGTGTTGTTAGTCAGTTCTCTATTTTCATGCTCATTCTTTAACTTGCGTAATAGTTCATTGCAAAAGTTTCTGTATCTGATGTAGACTGTATGCAACAGTTGATCATTCGGTAGTTTTCTGGATCTCATATGTAGGCGATCCCTGTGCTGCATACAACGAATAAGGCCTGGAGTAATCCATGGCTTAATATTGTACTTGGAATGACTTATCTGAACTTTCTGCGTATGTCTATTGATTATCTCAGCAATTTGATTACAAAAGAGGTTTACTGTATGATTTGCGTCTAATTTTGTAAATTTCTGTGACCAGTCTATTTGCGATAGCTCCTTCCTAATGCCGTCTATGTCTCTCTTGAAAGCTGTTCGAACCAGATTAAGTCCTCGTGGTTTATTAATATCTAGACCTAGTAGCACCAGGTCATGGTCTGTTATAGCTGACGAGCAAACCACACCAACGGCATTTTTGAGAGTATTCACAAAAATATGATCTAGGCATGCAGATCCCCTTGTTGGCTTGGTTATTGCAGGAAAGAGACCGTGTTCAGCCATTAGACACGTGTATTCTAAGTCCTGGTTATTTGTAGCAGATATTAAATTAATATTGATGTCTCCTGCAAGAATCAAGGTATTTCGTTCGTTAGAATATCTGCCTAGCACGGTATTAAGAGAGTTTAGGAAATTATTAAGGTTTTTAAACGATGGCGGGCGATATATACCAAAAATCTTTATTTTGCCTGGTAGCTCAAGCTGCAAACAATTCGCATCCTCAACATCCGGTTCTATAACATTCACGTGAAGATTATCACGTATGTAAATTACAACCCCAGAGTTTTGATTTATGTTTTTCTTTGTGTGATAACTGTTGTATGACTGGATATGTGGAATTACGGTATACTCATCTAGCCAACATTCTGTTAGAATTATAACATCCAATGGGATAATAGCTCTTCTAATTGTTATTACCAAATTCAGGGGCAACGCCACGTTACACGCAAACAAAGGTGTTTATTTGCTGTGTAAAGTGGCGAAAGTATACCACTAAAAATTGAAATTATAGTAAGAGATGATGTTTTCTGGGAGAAGAAAAGCTTGTGGCGTTTTATATGAATTGGCAGTTGCCTGAAATTGTTGATTCTCGTCAAGCTCAAGGGGTGGCATTGCGAGATCACGGAGAGGAAAATGTTTCATCAGTGCTTGAAATTTCTACAATACCAAGCCGTAAAAGGAATGTTAATGAAACTGTGCCTCGTTAAAAACAGCAAATAATAAGTACTGAAGCCTTATCACCTCACACACTGCCTTTAACATTCGATGAGAATAAAGAAAACCTGCCGGGTTGTAGCAGACAGCTAACTTTTGATGAGCTGTAAACTCTGTATTTCGTTAATAAATGATAAATGAATATAAATAAATATCTTTTAATATTTATTATCTTTGAAACAACACATATTTGAAGCGAAAGAAAATTTTTATATTTTTCCATACAAACATGTATGAGGAGAGCTAACGAAAAAGCAGTAACTCAAATTCTAATTCTATAATTGTCTAAGCGACATAGCAGTATCTCATGAATAAGGTATATCCACATATATTTTTGATGTTTCATCTATTTAAAAAAATAATAATGGGTTGGGTTTCGAAACGAGTCGCCTGAATTTGAGGGTATTGGTAGTGTAAGGGGCTTAAGGTAGTTCGTTTTAATCCCCTAAAAGTAAATTTGGCTGCCGGAGTTGCGTCTAAATATTTTTAAACAATTTTCAAAATTTCACAAATACTTGGGCAATTATGCAAAACGGAACGTAGTTTTTATACTTTAGTAAAGTTTTACAAATGTCATTTTAAGGTTTTATATGACAAACGTGAAACGAAACGCAAAACTGC
Source organism: Euclidia mi (assembly GCA_944739405.2). Taxonomy (NCBI): domain Eukaryota; kingdom Metazoa; phylum Arthropoda; class Insecta; order Lepidoptera; family Erebidae; genus Euclidia; species Euclidia mi. Next base: position 91,837,963 of record OX123188.2, read on the forward strand.
CATCTTGGAATGATCATATTGACAGCTAATGTCAAATTTGTGCGTCATTGCTTTCGAGTGCCTAGGGTTAGGTGTAATAAGTAACTAAATAGGTTATGTTAGGTTCTCTTTTGACCCTTAATCCGAAAATAGGAGCCCTTCGCAGGGCTCCGTCAACCTTAGTTTATTAAACTAGTGTGATGAATGTGGAAGTTGGCAGTGCCATACACACCGATGTTTGGAATTTTGTTTTTTTCAGAGGAAGCCAAGTATTTCCGGCAAGTGAAAATGGTGAGGGGGGTTTTAAGACCTCCCCTCCTCCCTCTCCAATCACTCACAACCCCTAAAACGTACGCCGGCGACGTATTTCGAAACCTTTAATACCATAATAATTATACCTATAATAACAATAAACATCCATAAATAAATAAAAGAAATCAACTTTTACTAAACTTCAATTATCTCGTAACTCGTTTTAGTTGAGATACGGCTTTTGCGCATAGTAGAGCAGTATTGTGTTTTTAGGGTACCGTAGCCAAAAATTGTAAAAACGGAACCCTTATAGATTTGCAATGTCTGTCTGTCTGTCCGCCCGTATGTCACAGCCAATTTATTAGAAAACAGATTTGAAAACTGGCAGGAATGGACTTAGATGTAGGTATTCTATGAACTGCTTCACTATTTTTATACAAAAACAAAACAAATATAATAATGGCCTCTCCATACATGGAACTGGCTTAATTATTTTTATCATCTTACGGCACGTAGGTATTTACCTACTTTCGTCAACTATTAATATACCTTTAACGTCTAATGTAAACCAGTTTTGCTCATGGCTGCACTGAGAACAAGAATTGCGCTATGCCTATATTGTACAAACAGATTGATGTATGTAATATAAATTTTAATATCAGTATCGCAATTCAATATGCTAAAACGTTTTGCTTGCGATTTTGAAATATTGGAATACGGATGTCGCCAGAATACGGTCGCACGCGACGAGAATGAAGAGGGGTGCCCCGCAGTAGACGGAGCTAAGCTCCCTTCCCTCCCCTGCTTCACCTCCTCATTTACCAACACAGTTGCTTAGGACAGCGCCTTAAGCCTTTTTCTGTTTGGGTGAAATTTGTCTTAATTTCAACTGAAAGCATCAATAAACAACCAAGTCAACGATAAATAAAGCCCGTTTTTAAATTAACTTAAAGATAACAATAAAACTTTGTTTCTCAACACAATATTTCTCCAGAGACAGTTCATATTAAGTCTAAAAACGTTATCAGCAAAGCCGTGCAAAAATATATGAATGTCGAGGAGTGAAAGCAGTGTTTTATGTGAAGTAATAGTCATAAGTTTTGGGAACGTTTTTCGTGACAGATGTGATATTTTTTTAATATTGTACCATTTGACGACCGGTTGGCGCAGCAGGAGTGTAAGCGACTGCTACGCCGCAGGTCGCGGGTTCTATTCACGCTCAAGTCAAACATTTGTGTGCATAAACATGGATGTTTGTTTATGCACATTGATCTGGGTGTTTCTTTGTATAATATGTATGTATTTACAAAAAAGAAATATATAAGTATGTTTATCCATTATCTAGTACTCATAACACAAGCTCTGCTTAGCTTGGGACTAGATGGTGATGTGTGTATGTGGTAGAATATTATTATTCAGTGGATATAACAATATGAAGAAGGGATTTTAAGGTGCATATTTTATGAATATATAAATGGATTGGATATATGTATACTAAATAGACAACTACGCCGGCACTTTTATTTTGAATTAAACATCCTGTAGAAATTTCATGAAATCCCTTTTTAGTACACCATGCCAAATTTCAGCCTACGGCGCCTAAATAGTTTTGGCTGTGGCTTGTGTGTCAGTCAGTCAGTAACACAATGATTTTACTGTATAATGCAGATGACTGTACATTGATTTCTATAATGCGAAGATCATCCTTATCGTCAAAGTAACGAAGATTTGTGCACGATACTAACTCATTTTAATTAAAGCAGTTCGAGTAATGGCATATAGCCAAAAAAAATAATGGCTCATCTTTCTTCATATCTAGCCTTAATATAAGTTTAAAATAAACCTAATGAACAGTACCTAGGTGTGGTTTTTGGGAATTTATTTCTATGATGTGACCTGTAGGCAATTCCCGCTTAGTCTACAATTTTAGGCTTATTATTGTTTGGTATTGTTCTCGCATCGCTTTTTATACATATATACATAGTCTCACGCCTATATCCCCGAAGAGGGAGGCAGAGGTATACTGCTACACCCACTTTTCACCGGCTTTATTTTAGTCCCACGTTATAGGGGGCGAGTCTATTGCCGTACCGGGCACATTACCAAACTCCGAGCTGCTACTAAAAATTTCCTAACGGAAAAACCCAATAACACTTTGCCCAACCCGGGAATCGAACCCGAGACCTCCCAATCCCACGCGTACATTTATGCCGCGAGACCAAGGAGGCAATCTCAGTATCACTTTTTTGACATAATAATATGTTGGCATAATAATGCTTTGGCATAATGCAACAGTTACTATAACCAAGACTTCCGCCTCGGAGCCCAGAGTCTACACCCTAGTCTGACCAGATTTGACAGAATATTAACTTTATCTACAGAGCGATAACCATAGCCTTGCATTATTTTATAAGGTCGGCAAATTATTCGTTTAATAATCATGAGGCATAATTTCATCTCGCATTAGGTTACTAGGAATAGTTACTTGTAATTATCTAAACTACATCAAATACTCGTATTTTGCACAAAATTTTCAATCGTAGTCTTATTCTCTCGAAAAAGAAATACATATTTCTTTTTCGAGAGAATAACACTTCAAGAAATTTACTTGAAGATTACATTTTATACGATCACATTTCGATCATATATTGGATAAAAATACATTTGGTAATCGAGGTTATTTTCGATAGCAATACTCAGATCTTATACAAACATGAAGCAAAAACATTATTGTTTCGATACACAAGTGTGACTACATATATTATACACGAATGTTTTACATGGACAGACACATGTAAACTGTCTGAAAAGTGTCTACGCGACAAGCGATTTATTGCATATTAAAGAAAGAGCTTTTATTACACTCACATACTGAAGCGTTTTATACTCAACTAGAGAATGTACACAGCATTATGTATGTTAGCATTGAGTTTGGGGAAATCCCTTTTCAGTGCACCCATAATGCAGCCCCCAAGTAATATCCAAAATATCATGTTTTAAACTTCAGCAGGTTTGGCTCTGCGATGATATGTCAGTAGAGATAAGATTTATATATTACTAGAGGATGGCTGGAGCCACTTCCGCACATTTTATTTTAATTTAACTGTTTCTGCTCGATCCCGCTGTAATTTCAGGAATTCCCTACTTTGTACGTGTTCCTACGGTCCGCAAGACACAAATGCAAGCCAAATTCCAGCTTATCGTGCCCATTAGTTTCAGTTGTGCATTGTATGTCAGTAACGGAAGTATGTAAGTGTAGATTTCTAATTATCATAATTACATATTATGATAATTATAGGCTAAACATAATCTTTTTCTTCTTCTTTCCTTCGCCTTATCCCATTATCTGGGGTCGGCTCTCCTTGTCTGTCTTCTCCATTTTGCTCTATCTTGGGCGGCTGGCTAAACATAATCTTCACTGATTATATTGAAAATAGAATTACAACTAGCCCAATGCTTCAACCGCTCCGATTTCGTTATGACAATAGTATATAGTATAATAATATTACTTTGTATTTATAAGTAAAAATATTTTAGAATCCATCAGATGAATTGAGGAAGCGAAACTTATTCTGTAAAAATATCAATGGAACGTCAGTTGGCAATAAAAGCAGAAGATGTCTCATATTATTTATGCTTCCTATTTGTCTTATAAAATAAATGTTAGGTCCTTGACTGGAGCCGCAGTCATGGGTTCCATTTCCACCTAGAACATAACTTTGTGAGCATGATTATTCGATCTATGTATAGGTGTAAATTTAATAATAAAAAAAGTGTTTGTCACTTGATTACTATATTACCAGTTCTGCTAATTTGCCATCAGATGATCGTGTGTAAGTTGTCCTAGAGTATCGTATTGATTTTTGTTATGAATATTCTTTATAAGTACGTATATAAAATATTACGATCATTCAGGATTTGTTTCCTTACTTGCTTCACTTCTAAACTTCTTTATTGACCCGGTGCCATAAGTTTTTAAGTTTGTGGAAGTGTAAGACGCTCTCGGCTTTACATAAATTGCGTCGAAATCACCTGCTCAAATATTTGAGAAGGTATATAACAAATATTTAAAACTGTAACTAACTGGCATCTAGTTGCCAAGCCTTAAAGGTTCATTGTTTAAATGTTGATTTCATTATGTGTTTCAGGCATCGATCTTCCGACTATATTGAGGGTTTTATGGTCAAACTTGTATACGTTAGAGATGAATGCACTTAATATAAATCCTATTCAAGCATTCCATCTAGCTTATTGTCAATTTAAAGACAAACATAGCTTTGTCTCATATGAGGTTTGAACCCATAACACATGGTGCAGTTATGAACGGCGACCCGGCCGCTTAAACCACTACACCAATACTCAAAGCGCTTGCAGTCAATACTCTATTGATTTTTGCTTCACTTTTTTTAATTTAACCCTTTTTATTCCACTTATTTTCAAAACCAATAACTAAAAGCTGCAAACCGCACAAGCTATGACATAAAAATATAAGTTACACATGTAACATGCTTGTACGATATACAACAGTATTCACCAAATGATATCTTCAAAACTCTCCACAGAATATTGTTTTATAATTATTCATTGTACCAGAACAAACATAAACAATGCTGCGTGTTAAATTTTTACTGAAACTGTGGGCGAATATGTTAGCAATTTGAAGAATTTGGCGAACTGAGTTAAGGGAATTTTTGTGTTACAGTTTACATTGAATAATCTGGAAAATAAACGTGATTAATGTATAACTCGTGTAATTAAGATAGCTAATAGTTATCTATCTATATAATTATGTTCTAAAATGAAGTTCGCGCCACGTTAATCTGTCTGTATGAATGCGATCAACTCAATAACTACCGAACGTGTTTTTGTACGGTTTTCATCAATATAAAGCAGGGAGACGAGAAATTAGGTGATCGGGCAACGATTATTCTCTTATAAAACTTTCTAGAAGTATTCTTAACACATTCAAAACAGTGAAATATTGTCCTACGATTTGAGGAAACAGGTATAAGGGAAAATATTTAGATAATATTCTGAAAAGACAAACGACACTTGTGGTGACGTAAATACTTAAATAGAAACGACCTCTTATAACAAATGTAATTTTGGTCACAGGGTACCTAGCCTACCTACTATCATTATTCTCAAAAGCTTTTATTAACCTTGTTATTATTCTTAAAAGCTTGTTGTTTACAGCGTGACAATTTGTATACAGGATTTATTCTACAACAGTACATTGTAGTAGTAGTGAGTATTTATGTTCCTTTGTTGACATTTTGCTGAAATAAACAGACGTGCGTCACGAGGCTTGTTATAATAAAAGGTACCTTCAAATTGGTACAATCTGCCAAAAATATATACAGTCTATAACATAGTCCAGAAATACAATCAGAAAATTGGACGATGCAATGTGTTATGTTATAACTCAACCATACGCAAAATACACGCCAGGACGTGGAATTGCGAAAACAACCCTTGCTACCAATCGCGTAGTGGTTTGGACTGTCACCTTGCTATTAAGAACTGCGCCGAATTTTGCTGGTTCAATCCCACTTTGTGAGATTCACAAATTGTTGTTTCGAGGCTGGATGTTCACTGTGTGAAAATGATTGAGTGTTTGTGGAGTCCCTTTAACCACTTTTCTTAATAGATCATAGCGAACCCGTTAGCAACTGTTTGTTATTCAAAATGAATATTCGTAAATTACACTTCTTAACATCAACTTATAATTTAAGTAGCATAATTTTATTCAATTTCAAACTTTCGCGATTTGTGTACAATATACACTTCTTAATGAACTGAACAGCCTACCCGGTACTACTGAGGGCATGGTTTATACGACTCAAAAATAATGGACGGCTTCAGGTATGATTTTACCCAATAAATAGTGTTGTATACGATATTAGGAGATAATATCGTATAAACCTTGCCCTCAGTAGTGCCGGGGTTGGCTGTTCAGTTCATTTCACCAAGTGTCTGCACTAATCTTATTTGCGAGAGTTCATCGATCTGTGCCCTCAGGCGCTTGGCATTATGAAGATACAACATACTACGTTTCTTTGGTTGTAGATTTATTAAAGTGCTAGACCTGTTCACCCGCGGCTCCGACTGCGTGAATTTTACACACAAACTTTCCTGAGGAATAATACTATTTATTGGGTAAAATCATACCAGAAGCCGTCCAGTATTTTTGAGTTCATCGCGTTCATATAGACAGATAGGGCAGCCGAAAGACATAATTTTATGTATGTATAGATTTAGGGATATACAAGACGATATTGTTTAGGTTTTGATAAAAAAAAAATAACTAAATGCATATTGCACACTAATATTCCTTAGCCGTGTGGTTGACGGCATAGAATACAAGTGTCACCATCCCCTATCTTCCCGTGGGTGTCGTAAGAGGCGACTAAGGGATAACACGATGCAAATACCATCTTTGCGTAGAGATGGAAAACTCGACATCAAACCCTATACGACTGCCTCGTTGGTCTCGCGGCATAAAAGTGCGCGTGGGATCGGGAGGCCCCGGGTTCGATTCCTGGGTCGGGCAGTGTTATTGGGTTTTTCTGTCACGAAATTTTCAGTAGCGGCACGGTGTCTGGAAATGTGCCCGGTACGGCAATAGGCTCGCCCCTTATTACGTGGGACTAAAGTATATCTGGCGAAAAGTGGGTGTAGAAATACACCTCTGCCTCTCTCTTCGGGCTTATGGGCGTGAGACTATGTATGTATGTATGTATATTCCTTAGTGCATATGAAGGTATCATAAAATAAATCCATTATAAAAATAACACGTTCCAAGCTTCAAAAGTTGTAGACTGCCTAGTTTGAATTCAGTTGACCATGTGAGACTTTTTCTAGATTATAAGGTATTACTTTTGTTTAAAGTCAAACAAGTGAGTATAAGTCACCCAGACGAAAGTGGTGAAAAACTCGTGAGGATTAAACTTAGAGACTGCAAGACTACGTGTCCCAGAGAACAAAGTAAAGTCACCCATACTCTAAAACGTATAGCAGTTTTGAAGGGGCACAAAACTTTGTGCCTCTGTGTGAAAAGTAGTTTTGAGGAGGCATTTACTTGAAAGAGACCTAGAGGAAGGAATGTTGTGAAAAGACGACGTCAGGAAATGTCAGGCATGAAATGGATTGAGGTGGTGCTAGGTCGTGTTGGCTAGCTCAGTCTAAAAATTTATACGACGCAATGTAAGCATATATATATATGTATGCAATCCATCTTATCAGGTATATACATATGTATATACCTGATAAGATGGATTGCATACATCACAAGTCTACGTACAGAACGATATATTAATAATTTTAAAATATTATATGCGTCTATTTGAAATGGCATTTCAAAGAATTACGCTTAAGAAAAGCAGTGAAATGTAACAATATCATTTCGTCTTGTTTCTTTCACAATGTCAACGCAGACAGTTTTTGCACCCGGCCTCCATCGCTCTTCTAAACGTAATTTATTTTCAACAAATGAAGAGTTATTTTCTATCTCAAGTAAATAAAATAAATGAACTTTGATGAACTACTTTACAGAAGAGAACTAGATTCGTTAGTGTTTCATTTCTTCATAAATTCCAATCCGATTTTTTTTCGCTTTAAATAAGTTCAACTGTCAATGTTAAAAAGGTCAATGTCTGAAACTTACTCAATTGTTTTAAAAGTCATTTCATATAAAATTCTACACGTACCTAGCTGATTTTCATTTATTTGTGATGTTTTCTTATTTCTATTTCTCAACCTTTAATTTTATTAAAAGGGGCAAATATTGTATTGGATTTAAAAATTGTAAAGTTGAACGATAACTCGCTAGGGGTGACAGTTGTATTGGAATGCTGTTGTTAATGTAACTTTTGCGACGTCTGAGTTAGCTGTTTTACTTTACAGATTGTTTTCACTACTAATTTAAAGCTTTGAAATTTTATATAACTAGACTCCATCCTCAGCGTCGCTTGCAAGGCTTACTGTTATCATTCGCAATCCAAAGAGGTAGCGTTATGCCATAGTTTAGACTAATGTCAGTTTATTACGACTATTAAAAAAGTGTGCACCATGGATTCAAACCCGATACCCTCTGCATGGCAGTCTGTTTGTATCTCCACTAGGCTATCGTTACCATAATATACAATTATTCATACATATTTATCTGTATATTTATTTTTATTTAAATCTCTCGGTTTAAATTTCTCAAATACACAGCGTCGAAAAGTTTCAAATTCAAAACGTATTACTCATTCTTAGTAAACTCCAACTCTCACTCATCGCTTGGTAAACTCATCAGTAAAATCATCTCAAGTTTAACTGACTATCTTTATTTATATATATATATATATATATATTTACATCCCCATGTTGATATTGCGTCCTACATGGCGGTTTTTCCGCCATGTAGGACCATGGCCGATGATGTTGCGTCCGACTGACTTGTTGCGTCCTGTATACGGACGCAAGATTGACCATCTCTCAAATTCAGCCAGGAGCCATCAAAAGATCAGTACAATGCATGGGTGAAATATTGGCATGGACGTAGTTTTGTCACGAGAGTGAATTTCGGCGTATTTTTTAGTTCCGCAGTGAGCCGCGCGAATTTTAGAGGCCGCTACTGAGAGATGTATATTAATGGCGTATATTCATTATTTTGGTTACATCCATCATGCCGATAATATTGCTTCCGTAATTCTTATTCAGTATAATAAAAAGTTTTTATCGATTCTAATTAGCGATTTAATTGCGTCCAACAAAACGGCGCAAATACGGAGATGCTAGCCATCTCGTGAGGGGGCGGAGTTAGCTCGCGGGTTGCAACCTGTTAGAGACCCGCAGCGTAATTTTGTTTACACCGTTTTGACTAGCCAGCCGGGGCGGATGCAAAAAACACTTGTGGTGTGAAGTGGAAGTAAAATAACCAGCAACATGAAAAGAAGTGCCAGGTTACTTTCATTTGCAAGTAAATAGTATCATAAAGTTCAATTAAAATGATTAATAGGTAATAGGTAAATTATTTTTTTTAAGTAAATAACTTGTAATTAAATTGTAAGCTGAGATTAAATATTACATTTCTTGAAAACATACCAAGAAATGTAGAGTATGTTTTGTTTACGTAACTCGTACTTCCTTCAATAAAACAATTTTTTGCTGAATTAGGTAAAGTTATCAACAAAAGCTTTACATATAATTGACAATAATAAACATAACTTTCAAACGATGTAACAATATTCCTTCTTTAAGTAAAAGGGTGCATTTGTAAGAAAACCTTCTTTTTACCTCAAATTGTTTTACGCATATTTTACGGTTTTATTTAGCTTGACCAGTTTATTTGTTTGTTTGGGTCAAATTTACAATAAAAATATGTCTAGTGTTCTTGATTGACTTGATTGAATCGTGAAAAAATTTGTAATTTTATGATTATGGTCTTAATATTGTACTTAATAACTCGGCAAAAATAAAGCTTGATGGTATTACCGATACAATTCCTTTCTTCTTGATACTTCCTTAGTTGGGCCCCTTGATGGCCCTTGGTTACTTCCCTTGATGCCACTTTGGTTATAGGCCGCGCCACACAAGTTAGCGGATGTTAAATAAGCTATAAGCTGCGCAATATCCAATCAACGCGCAGCTTTATGTGAGGTTCAGTCAGGATTGGATATTGCGCAGCTTGTAGCTAACTTTACATTCACCAACTTGTGTGGCGCGGCCTATACGTCCCTTATTATTTTCTGGTTGCTTCCCTTGATGCCTCGCCCGATATCCACTGGTTGTCTTTATATATTTTTTTTACTCGTCTAACCTGTTATGATGATCGTGGAGTGAGTGGGTCAGTTGTCGGTGACTAATTATTAAAGTTTTACTTTTCAATTTTAATTGATTCATTTATCATCTCGCGTTAATCATGCCACCATTACGAAGGCACATGGATACAATTACGGCAACTAGAGCCATTACTATGATTCAAGAAGGCCGTTCTCATCGTTACGTGGGTTTGCAGTTGGGATTTTCTTGAAGAGCTGTCCAAAATGTATGGAATCGCTTTCAAGAGACCGGCAGTGCTGCCAGGAGACCCGGTTCAGGTAGAGTTCGTGTAACAACGGCGCACGAGGATCGGTACATCCAACTAAGTGCTCGTCGTGATCGTACAGTTACGGGCCGTAAGTTACAACACCGCCTACGGCTGACAACGGGTATCCGTCATACAAAATAAATTAGCGGGTCTTAATCGCGTACAACTAACTTATATAAGGTATAAATACCTATTTGGTTCCGACGTTTCGCTCGTCTTGCACCGAGCGTGGTCGCGGAGAGACTGATGAGAGCTCAGCGCCGTCTTGTGGAAGTGCGCGTTTCGGCACCTACCCTCACTTGGTCTTTATTTAAGTTCGCAATGTCGGTACTCCGACACACTACACTAATGACGTCTACACACTGTTGAGATTTATCACTGCGGCGGTGTCTACACTTGCTGATGACTGGATTCCAAGTAGCCGATAATCTATATCCATCCTCCCGGTTGAAATTGTTATGTTTCTTGATTTCTACCGCTTCACGTACTATCCTGGAGTAATAGTGACGATCGGTGGATAAGACTTGTGGTTGATGCAGTTCTATCCAGTGGTTTGGTCCAGACTCCAACAAATGCTCAGCTATCGCCGACTTATTAATCTGTCGGTTTTTTACAGCTGCGATATGTTCCTTTACTCTTTCAGCGATTGTACGCTTAGTCTGCCCGATATATGAACTACCACAGCTGCAATCGACTTTGTAGACGCCAGGTTTTTGGAGAGGAATGACATCCTTTGGGGTACGCAGATTGTGTGCAATCTTAGAGAGCGGACTGTATACAGTCTTGATGGAGTATTTCTTGAGTTTTGTTCCAACCTTGTCCGTCACTCCCTTTAGATATGGCATGTACGCCGGCACTCTGCTTACTTCAGGTCTACGATCTTTCCTCTTCAGACGGAGTATCTTCTTCCTGTATCCATTGCGCCTCAGTACCTCCCGAACATGTGACAGCTCACTATTTAACTGTTCAGGGTCACACAGGTCATACGCTCTGTTCACTAGCGAGGACACAACGGAATCCAAATGCCGCGGATGGTGGTGCGAGTTCGCGTTAAGATACCTGTCGGTGTGTGTCGGTTTCCTATATACAGTGTGTCCAAGGGTACCATTATCTCTCACTGTCACTTTAACGTCAAGGAAGGGTAACGATCCGTCTACCTCCATTTCGTATGTGAATCGGATGTTTGGATGTATGGAGTTTAATTTGTCTGCGAATTGTTCCACGTCTTGCTGGTTCCCCTTCATGATGCAGAAGATATCGTCGACATACCTCTTCCACAGCTTCACATTTGATGCCTGCATGTCTATGGATTCTTCGAAGTGCTCCATCCAGATGTTGGCCATTACTGGTGCGATAGGGCTACCCATAGCCACTCCATCGATCTGGAGGTAGTGTTGTCCACGATATAGGAAGTAGTTACCATCCAAGCAATTCTTAAGTAGAACTGTGAATTCATCAGACAGACCGTTTTCCCTTAATTTCCTCTGTACGACCTCAAGGCAATCTTGAACAGGAACATTGGTGAATAGTGACTCAACATCAAAACTCACCATCACCTCGTCTGGTTCCTTTTTCGTGCTCTTGATAATTTCTATAAAGTGGCGAGAGTCCTTCACGAAAGAGTGTGTCTTACCTACTAACGGTTGTAGTACCTTGCTTATGTGTTTCGCCAAACCATATGTGGGTGAATTTATTTGACTCACTATAGGACGCAAAGGTACGTTGGTCTTGTGTACTTTGGGTAAGCCGTACATCTTAGGCGGCTGCACAATTTGAGGTTTATGTAACCGTTCAAACACCTCTTCCGTAAATAATTTTTGATGGTCCCTAATTAAGGCACGAATGCGTTTTGTCACTCTGGCGGTCGGGTTATATGACACAGCCTTATATACTAATGTGTCACTTAACAGATTCCTAATCTTACAGTCATAATCACACGTATTCATTACCACAGTGGCGTTTACCTTATCGGCCTTTAGCACTAAAATATTCGTGTTATCACGCAGCGTTTTTAATGCTTGACGCTCTTCTGTGGAAATATTGGGTTTAGGCGTCTTTGACTTGTGTAAAATAACGGCAACATCCTGTCTAAGTGTATCCGCATCGTTAGACGGTAACTTGTTACGCGTTATCACCTCTTCTATGCTACTTATGACGTTTTCATATGGAATCCGTTTAGGTGTTATTGCATAATTTAACCCTTTCGCCAATACGCTTTGTGTCGCGCTATCAATAATATAATCTGATAAATTGATTACCGTTTGCTGTTGGGTTGGGTGTTCATTTTTGCCGCTTACCATCTCATGATGGCTTATCAATTTATCAAACTTTTTATTGTGCCGTTTAGTACGCAGATCGTAAATGCGACTAGATTGGTTGTACGTTACACGGTCGCACAAGTTAAAGTCACTGTTTGATAGCACTTCACTACACTGTGTATGCACTTTATATAGGTCACACTGTACAACACCTAGCTCGTACCGACAATTGCGAATTAATTGTCTTAAGAGACGAACACTGGCGTTGTGTAGAATGCCATCGGAATAAGGAATGTTCTTACGCGAAGTCCGCGAGTCCTTAAATAAAGACCAAGTGAGGGTAGGTGCCGAAACCCGCACTTCCACAAGACGGCGCTGAGCTCTCATCAGTCTCTCCGCGACCACGCTCGGTGCAAGACGAGCGAAACGTCGGAACCAAATAGGTATTTATACCTTATATAAGTTAGTTGTACGCGATTAAGACCCGCTAATTTATTTTGTATGATGTATACAAATCGCGAAAGTTTAAAATCGATTATTACAAACCGATACGGGCCGGAATATGTTATAAAAATCAAACAACTTGAACGCCTTAGGATAAAGCGGGTATGTTTGGAAACTTCGCTTAGTTTTTTAACAAAGTGTCGTGATAACGATGTAATACCCGTAGGAGTGCGCATTAAACCGCGTAAGGACATTCCTTATTCCGATGGCATTCTACACAACGCCAGTGTTCGTCTCTTAAGACAATTAATTCGCAATTGTCGGTACGAGCTAGGTGTTGTACAGTGTGACCTATATAAAGTGCATACACAGTGTAGTGAAGTGCTATCAAACAGTGACTTTAACTTGTGCGACCGTGTAACGTACAACCAATCTAGTCGCATTTACGATCTGCGTACTAAACGGCACAATGAAAAGTTTGATAAATTGATAAGCCATCA